>JAJEJO010002380.1:226372-310508 GCA_020662805.1 Glaucomys volans | reverse complement strand
TTATATAAAGAACACTTATAAATTTTAAGGAAAAGATCAACGATTCAGAAGGATAAAGGATTTGAATAGGTAGTTCATGGAAAGGAAGTAGAAATAGCTTAAAAATGTATGAAAAAATATTCAGCTTCACTCATAGCTTATTCATTCATTTAATAAATATTTAAATTCCTTGGTTTGCTCCAAGATACGGGAGAATGTAGCATTGGCCAAAAGGGACAAAAATCTCCATCCTTGGGGACCTCAGGTGTTAGTCGGTGGAGAAATGTAAATTACATCTATACCAATAAGAGAGAGAGAGAAAGAAAAGCTGCACTGTATGCTTATTGGTATAGCCCGAAAGATGATAAGTTGTTGTGCTCCTGAGGCCATGAATAGAGGCATTGCACTTGGGAGAGTGCAGTTCCCTTGAGGCGGTGGAGATGGCAGTGCCTGTCAAAGCTACAACCATACAGTTCTCTCCCAGGAATTAATCGCCCAGGTGAATGTGCTTAAATGTGTGAAAAATGATGTATCTACAGGGCTATCTGGCATTGTTTGTAGTAGCCAAAGATTGAAACCAATGTCAGCTGATAGGGAAATAGCTAAATTCTGATAAACCTGTTCAAAGGAGGACTCCAGCTGTGAAGTAGATTAGGAAGCTCTGTTGTTAGAGATCAGGCACTGAAAGGTCTCAGAGATAGCAGGGCACAAAGTGGTGTACATTAGAAGATGCCATTTGTAGCCAAGCATGGTGCACGCCTGTAATCCCAGCACTTGGGAGGCTGAGGCAGGAGGATCGCTAGTTCAAAGCCAGCCTCAGCAATTTAGGGAGGCCCTAAGCAACTCAGTGAGACCCTGTCTCTAAATAAAAAAAATACAAAATAGGGTGGGGGATGTGGCTCAGTGGTGGAGTGCCCCTGGGTTCAATCCCCAGTACCAAAGGAAAAAAAAAAAAAAAAGAAGAAGAAGATGCCGTTTGTTAAAAAACAAGGAAGAAGAAAAAACAAACAAACAAAAAAAAACAAGGAAGAGTTAAAAGAGTACATATGTATTAGCGTGTGGGTTTCTGAAACAGTCTCTGGACAGTAAATATTAAATGACAGCAGTGTTGGGGCAGTTGAAAGAATGAGAGGATTGCAAAGTGTAGGGGGGAAGAATTTTTTACTATTACTTTTTTCTTGCTTGAATCATATGATTGTATTGCCCACTCAAAACCCCAAATAATTAAAATTAAGTTGCTTTTTAAACAGTGGAGTGTTTTTTTTTTTTTTTTTAACAACAGTACTGGAGATTGAATTTGGGGGCACTTTACTACTGAGCTACATCCCCAGTGTGTTTTTTAATCTTTATTTTGAGAAAGGATCTCACTAAATTGCTGAGGCTGACCTTAGTTGTGATCCTCCTGCCTCAGCCTCCCAAGTTGCTGGGGTTACAGTTGTGCACCACTGTGCCCAACAAGTAGATAAATTTTTAAAGCAACTCACCAGGAATTCTGGTCTATTTAGAAGCCCATCCTCTAGTCTCCTTTGTTCTAGTCTTAGCTTTGTTCCTGGATTGTAGTGATTGGTTCAGATGGAAGTTTCACTTTGTCCTGGGTGCTGTTCCCAGGTTTGACTTCTGGAAACATTGTTTTTATTTTGTAATTTACCTGTTTAAAAATTCAGACTATTTGTCTATCTCAGCTCCAGTCTCTTAAAAAAGTCAGCTGTGCAACCTGGCTGTTGATTCTTTATATGTTCTTCCTTAATTTTTTTGTGGTCCTGGGGATGGAACCCAGGGCTTCTCCCTCCTGCTAGGCAAGCACTTCACCCCTGAGTTACACGCCCAGCATGGCAGTTGACTTTGATCTTGGTATCACTTTTCCAAGTCAGTTTTATTCCCTGCTCTCCCCTCACAGGAGCCCTTGCCCTTGGTTATGCAGTGGCTTTCCACCTTGTTCCCACCCTGCATCTTTGCTTTCCTTTGCCTGGAAAGATAGGCCATTCATTGCTTTGATTTTCCACTCTTTCCTGAATTACTGTCCAGCTGCTTCGGTCTCTTTTTAGCTGCTTTCTCCATTTGAATTCCTGTCTGTCTTCCTTTCTTCCTTTCTTAGTACTAGGAATTGAACCCCAGCTGTACCACTGAGGTACCCCCCAGTCCTTTGTTTTATTTTATTTTATTTTGATACAGGGTTTTGCTAAGTTGCCCAGGCTGGCCTCAACTTAAGTTCTTCCTGTGGCAGTGTCCCAGGTAGCTGGGATCATGGGCACGTTCCCCTGCCCCCATCCCCTTGTTTCTTGTAGAGCTGGGCTTCTCATTTAGTTAGCTGCGTGCTCCCTTATAGTATTGTTTTGGGTGTGGTTTAATCCCCACAACTGGATGTAGTGTCTTCCAGGGCAGATACTGTGTTTCTTATGGAGACTGGGTGATGGAAAAATCTGGGGAGCTAGTCCTGCTTTTACAATCCTAATGGGGCAACTGAGTGTCTAAGGGCCCCTGTTGATCCTGTGTGAGTTTTGTAGAGTCCTTGGGAAAATGAAGTCACAAGTGGAACACTTGGCAGAGTGCCTGGTGCAGCAAGCATGCTCAGTGCTGAAGACCGCCCCCCCCCAATGTCTCCCCATCCCCCTGTGCCACCACTCTCTACCCCGCACTCATTTTTAAGGACTTCACCAGTAGTCACTGCCCTGTAAGAACCCCCTCTTCCCTCTCCTCCAGTATGCCTTTCTGGTGACAGCGTCTGTGCAGTTTGCTGGTGGGATCGTCATCTTCTTTGGACTCCTGGTGTCACCAGAAGAAATTGGTGAGGAGAAGCTGTGTCTTTAATTCAAAATGTCTTATTGTTAGGGGCAAAGGGAAATCTGAGGCCGGACATGGAATCTCTTCTGTTCCTAGGAAAACTGAATTTCTTCCAGCAAAATAAAGGAGCACTGCTGTTGGCATTTGTGTCTTGTTGGCATTGCCCCCTCCTGGCATAGCTGCATGTGTTCAGGTGGGGGGATGCACACCTTTTATAGATATGTCTTAGCACTTGAAAAAATTTTCTTTTTTTGTAGTGCTGGGGATGGAACCCAGAGTTTCACTCATGCCCTGGCAAGTGCTCTGCCACTGGGCTGCACACCTGGCTCCAAAGGGTTTTTATAGTTGAGAGTGACTAGGAATTAGTACCGTTGTATTTCTTTACATTGTGTGTGTGTGTTGGGGGGGTGTTGGGGATTGAATTCAGAGCTCTACAAGCTAGGCAAGTACTCAACTACTGAGCTACATCCTCAGCCCATTTCATTTATTTATTATATTTTATTGGGTACCAAGGATTGAACCCAGGGGCCCTCAACCACTGAGCTACATCCCCATCCTTTTTTTTTGTATTTTATTTAGAGACAGGGTCTCTCACTATGTTGCTTAGCATCTTGCTTTTGCTGAGGCTGCTTTGAACCTGAGATCCTCCTGCCTCAGCCTTCCCAGCTGCTGGAATGACAGGCATGCGTCACCGTCCCCACTAGCTCTTTTTTGTTTTTTTCTTTTGAGGTGCTGGGATTGAACCCAGGACCTTGTGCTTGTGAGGCGAGCACTCTACCAACTGAGCTGTATCCCCAGCCCCTCCCGCTAGCCCTTTTTATTTTTATTTTTTTGAGACAGCATCTTATGAAATTGCTCAGGCTGGCCTCAATCTTTTGATCCTCCTGCTTCAGCCTCCAGAGTAGCTGGGATTTCAGGCATGTGCCACCATCCCTGGCCTGTTCCTTCTTCTACAAAATGACAATAAAAATATCATCAGCTAGGTGCAGTGGTGTACTCATAACCCGAGGAGCTCAGGAGGCCGAAGCAGGAGAATTGCAAGTTGGAAGCTCACTAAGTTCAGCAACTTGGTGAGGCCCTCTCTCAAAACACGAAAAAGGCTGAAGATGTAGCTCAGTGATAGTGCTCCCCTGAGTTTGATCCCCAGCACCAGTTAATAAGTAAAATATCAATACCATAATTGGTGATATATGCAAGCCCTTTGTACCATGCCAGGCACACAGTAGGTGCTCTGTAAATGGTGGTTTTTACTGTTGTTTTAGGTCTCCCAGGTATTGAGGCAGAAGAAAATTTTGAAGAAGATTCCCACAGACCGTTAATTAATGGTACTGAAAACGAAGATGAATATGAGCCTAATTACTCTATCCAAGAGGATGGCACTGTTACCCAAGTGAAGGCAATCAGCTTCCACCAGGCTTGCTGTCTCCCTGGCGTTATACCGGTGAGAATTGTTCAAATCCCCTTACCACAGCCAGCAAAGCAGTATCGCTGTGGGATTTACTCTGCCTGGGAGAAAGCTGTTTGCATATTGAGCTTCTCTCTCTTTTTTTTTTTTTTTTGGTACTGGGGATTGAACCCAGGGGCACTCCACCACTGAGCCACATCCCCAGCCCTATTTTGTATTTTATTTAGAGACAGGGTCTCACTGAGTTGCTTAGGGCCTCGCTAAGTTGCTGAGGCTGGCTTTGAACTCACGATCCTCCTGACTCAGCCTCCCAAGTGCTGGGATTACAGGCGTGCGCCACTGCGCCTGGCTTGAGCTTCTCTTTGATTCTTGGTTTTAGGAATGCATGTTCAGAGGTGTGTTGCCTCGTGTCCCTCAGCTTATCTTACATCCAGAGCAGAATTGGCAAACCCTTCCACGAAGAGCCAGAGAGTAAATATTTTCAGCTTTGAGAGAACCATAAATATTCGCTAACCCTTAGAGATTAGAAGCCATAGACAGGATGGGACAGTCGGGCATAGCCAAACTTGAGCTGTAGCCCTCTTTGCAGACCCTCATCTAGCATATGACTAAGAAGGCAAAACTGAGATTTTTAAATATATATTTTTTGACCTGTTGAAGTGTATAGAATAATACACTATCCAAGAATGATTTTGAATGGCTCATTGCCTCCCTTATTTGCCTACATTCTAATCTTTCCAGGGGAAAAATTGCCCTTTTTAGAAGGTTTAGAGCAGAATACGCCAGTGTCCCAGCGCTGCCACAGCCTCTGTAGTCAGGGGAGCGCTCTAACCTCTGAACGACTCCCTGCTGCAGCATCTCTGCCTTGATGTGTCAGGTGCTCTGGGGCTGGAGTGGAAACTGAAGCACAGGTGATGTTTCCTGCTTCCCCACTAACTTCCTGTGAGACCTGGGATAAGCCACTCAGCCCATCCTTGCGTCTCAGTTCCCTCTCCAGTGGGGTACTGATTACAGTCTTCCCTGGGCTCCAGGACATTGGGTTATTGTGTTGTGAACAAGCACCTATTTTTTGTCATTTTGTTTTTTAATGGTGCTTCATGAGTGTAACCTCCCAGGTAGATTCAGTTCTGTAGGCCATCTTACTTTACACTTAACAATTCTCTTCTGCCTATGACCTTAAGACGGGAGAACACTTAGAATAGATAGTTAATTAGGAGTTAAAATGTAAGTGTAATTCCTTGAAATTTTTAAACTCAAGAATGATTTTTAACATAAGGGAAATGCAAATTCCTTTAGGCCTGTTCTTATGGCAAGCTATAATTTTTCAACTAGTTACTAAAATATTCCACTGGTAATAGTTTAATTTTTGAGACAATTTAAATTTGTTATGACTGAACATGGAACTCTGGTGCCGTTTCTTTGTGCTTACGAGCCATTGTTCCCTGTCATGGATGGGGATGTGAAGGAGATCTAGTTAACTTCATGCCTTTGTCTTTAGGCTGTCTGGACAGAATGCTCTGGCGACAGGGACCCGGGACGTGGCTCTCTAGGGGGCGGCTGCTGTCCTGCCAGGGAAGCTCTTTTAAAACAGCCATACCCAGGGAATAACTGGCTGCTCCAGGGCCAGGAGTGTACTGGCCAGACACCCTTTGAAGTCAGTCCCTCTCCCCTCCCCCCTTTCCTTTGATGCTGACTGTCAGGATTTCCTGGTAATAATGTGTTGAATGTAGGAGTCTCAGGGCCCCCATCATCTTAAGGCAGCCGCAACTGCTTTCCTTCCAGAGAGTGACAAGGACTAGGATGAGCGTGTTCTTCCTTTTCGACTCCCCAGAGATGCTCTTCTCTGCCACTGGGTGTGGAAAGGCAGGGCTTTTGGAAGCTCTAATGTGAAAGTAGTTCTAATGTGGATGCTTTTCTTAGATCTCTGGCTGAGTCACATGCTCTCCGTGGTTCATAGTATTAACTTTGCTAGAAGTAGAACAACCAGGAAAGTTTGGCTGCTTGTAGTAAGAACTGTGATGTTTGCTATTTTTATTTGCCTGTGGATAATGCTGGTCAGTGGCAAGAATACCACTCGCCTTTGTCTGAATAAGAAAATAGAGGTCTGTGCCCTGCCTCGCCTCCTGGGTTCCAAACACTGATTTGCTTCCACCAGAGAATTGATTGGAGAAGCCAGGTTTAGTTACGAAGTAGCTCATACTATGTTTGTTTTTGTTTTTTATTTCAAAGTCCTTTCTGGAAGCTTCTTGGGAGCAAGGAGAAGAGGGAGAATGAGTAAAGTTGGGCAGATGGGAATTTGTAAAGTTGTTTAATTTTTGAAGTCAGGCACCATTCATTCCAAGCTCTTATATTTTGCTGTGCTTTTTAATTGCATTAAAAGTTGTGGTCATGCTGTGCCAATGCTGTTTGTTCCTTACTGATAGTCACATGTTTTTCTTGTAGTATTCGCTGGCCTATGCCTGCCTGAAGCTCGTGAATTACTCCTTCTTCTTCTGGTTGCCCTTTTACCTGAGTAAAAACTTCGGATGGAAGGAGGCTGAAGCTGACCAGTTGTCCATTTGGTACGACGTTGGAGGAATCATAGGTACATGAAATCGCATCTTCCTCCACCATAGGCAGTCACTAGTAACCTGTTCCTGGATTATGGAGTCTGACTTCGTTTAAAGTTTTATTACTCATTCTACAGCCATTTTTCCTAACCTGTCCTAACAGTGAACAAACTTGAAAATTATCTAGGAAGGAAGACCCAGCCCAAGGCAGGGCTATGATTTATGGGGCTCTTTCTCGCAGTTCTTTGTTGATCGGTCAGTTCTTTTGTCTTGGAAGTGCTTGGGGATCTCTTTAAACACAACCCTTTTGTGTACTTTCAGTGCTGTCTTGGCTCTGAAGCTAATTGTGAGAGATTCAAGTTAGACGTCAAAGTGTTCATCTTCACTGCCTCTCACTGTCCCCACCACCCCCAGCCAAGGAAGCAAAAATAATAGTGTGGTGTGTAGATTGTCAGGTCCTAGAGGTAGGTTGTCCCCCTAGAGGGACAAGAGCAGAAATTAATTTTTGTGTTTTGCAGTTGCTTCATTATATACAACAGACTTTAATAGTGACTTCGTGCTGTAGCCACAAACTTGAACAAGGAAGTAAACTTTTAAATAAGAGGAACAGAGTGCATTTCAGTGGGTGTGACATATATGACTTATGTCACGTGGCGAAACCTTAATAGGTGGGCACACCTATCATCCCAGTAGCTTGAGAGGCTGAGGCGGGAGGATCTTCAAGTTCAAAGCCAGCTTCAGCAGTGTAGAGGGCAACTCAGCACGACCCTGTCTCTAGATAAAAAATTTTAAAAAGGGCTGGGGATGTGGCTTAGTGGTTAAGTACCCCTGCATTCAGTCCTTGGTACCAAAAACAAAAACAGAAAAGAAACCTCAATAACCTCTAATCGTTCAAGTTGTCTCTAAATATTCTAATGTTTACATTTAGAATTGTGGTAAGTCTAAGCTTCCCTGAGCACAGGAAAGCAGAGTATCCTTAGGTGATAAGCTGTTCCTGTGTTTAAACTTGGCTGCCCTTATTCTTAGATCTAGAGCCAAAGGTGAGGTTTGCTACCTTTACACCTGACCGTACTTCTTTTTGAAAAAATTTTGGTGTGTGGTACTGGGGATTGAATCCAGAGGCTCTCCTACCACTGAACTGTACCATCAGCCCTTTTAAAATTTTATTTTGAGATAGGGTCTCACTTAGTTGGCCTTGAACTTGTGATCCTCCTGCCTCAGCCTCCCCAGTCATTGGGATTACAGGCCTACACCACCACAGCTGGTTAGACCTGACCATACTTTTATGTCTTCTGAAATTAAAATTGCCTACATACCTGCCATCTGGTGGGGATGTACCAGGTGTTCCATATCCCCTAAAACTCAGACTGATACTTTTTTTTTTTTTGGAACCAGGGATTGAACTCAGGGACACTCGGCCACTGAGCCACATCCCCAACCCTATTTTGTATTTTATTTAGAGACAGGGTCTCACTGAGTTGCTTATGGCCTTGCTAAGTTGCTGAGGCTGGCTTTGAACTCGCAATCCTCCTGACTCAGCCTCCCAAGTCGCTTGGATTACAGGTGTGCGCCACCGCACCCAGCTTCAGACTGATATTTTATCTGAATTTGACAGTGTTACCCAAAGGAATCACACCCCTCTTTAAACCTCCTGACCTGTTATTACTAAATCATAATTGCTGCATTTAATCTTAGTGAATATTTGTTTGGCACTGCTAATAGCCTGTGAGGCATGATCCTTCATTGATCATCTTTTAAATTAAAAAGCAGGTGAAAAAATCAAGAAAAGCACTCACTACTTGTTCTTGTTTTTGTTTTTGTTTTTTTAAAATATTTTGTTTTAGTTATAGGTGGACACAATACTTTTATTTTATTTTTATGTGGTACTGAGGATCGAACCCAGGGCTTCACACATGCTAGGCAAGTGCTCTACCATTGAGCCACAACCTGAACCCCTCACGATTTGTTTTTGTAGGGAAGATAGTAAGAAATTTAGGATGGTTTTGATGATTTTTCTTATTTTGGTGTTTGATTTGTGGTGTCCTGTCCTCATTGACCATCATGCTAATGGTCAGGTCATTTTCCTAAAAGGAAATGATGAAGTAGACTTCTGGGAAGAGCCAGTCACCATTTTGGCTGGACCTGACAGGAGGACTAGAGAGTGCATGGGGTGCAGTCTCAGGCAGCCAAGCTCCCAGCTGAATGGTTGTGACTGTCGTGTGCTCTTTGTGTTTGAAGGTGGAACTCTGCAAGGCTTCATCTCTGACATCCTGCAGAAGAGAGCTCCAGTATTGGCCCTGAGCCTGCTCCTTGCAGTTGGCTCCCTCGTTGGGTATAGTCGTGAGTGTTCCTTCAATTGTTCCCTAATCTCTGGGGAATGGGCATTTGCCCAGAGTCAGTGACCAGCCCTGGAAAGAGCCTGTGATCAGCTGGGGCCTGATATGTACCTGTGTACCATCCCACAAGTGCCTGGGAACGCTGTTATCACACGGTTTAATTTATGTCAGAGGAAACTGGCATCTCTTTTGCCTGGCTGGTTTGTTTAAAGGCTTGCCTGGGAGTGTGTGTGCTTTGTTGGAGGGGTGGCTCCAGAGGGACAGCATTAGAGCCAATAAAACAATAAAAGGGGCGACGTTTCAAAAGTGGGAAGATGCTAATTAGTGGGCTTAGTGTGTGTCCTCAGATGCTGCTGAGGCAGGGAGAGCTTTTCTGTAGCTTTTAAAAGTCCCATTAACTTGGGCACCAGCAAGAGCAGACGTTACAAATAAGTGTCGGAAGAGGCCTTGAAAGAATAGTCTCTCTTTGTTGGCTCTGGGAGGGATTTGTGAGGTCACAAGATTCAGACCTTGTGTCCTCTTTGGGGAGGACGAAACTGCCCTTGCAGCACTGTGACATGTCTGTGTCTCCTCATAGGTTCTCCAAATGATAAGTCCATCAATGCACTTCTGATGACGGTCACAGGTATGGCAGATGGCTCTGTTCACCGTGCTGCTTCTCTGCAGGTTCAGAGGAACAAGGGGGACTGTCTCCCCCTTAATGTGATTGCTACTAAAAGTTGGTTACAGAGAACTCTAGTGATAGAAAGAAAGATGTTTCCTTTTCTAGATTCCAGCCTCTGTCCTTAACCAGATTTCTCAGTCTTTTTAGGATAGAAGCAGTCCCTGCTGAGGCATGTTCTAAAAGTTGTGCTTGTTGCCCCAGCTTTGGACATGACATCTTCAGAAGGCAGCTAGGAAGGTGCCACCTGGAAACCAGTCCAGTCCCCTGTACTGTTGAAGTAACTTCTTTCTCTCTGTCTTCACTTTTTCTTTATGTTTGATTGAACTTGAGTGCTCAGCTGATCAAGTGAGGCAGCTCTGCCGTGATAGAGTTTGACAAGCCGGTGTCATTAGTTATTAATGCAGACACCACATGATTTGCTCGGGTGTGTTCTATCAGGACAGCAGAGCATCACATAATTCAAGAAGATCCCAGAGGAGTGGACGTTAACTAATTTGAATATGATGCTGTCTGGGAGTTTCCTTTTTCTTTCATTCCTTTTTAACGCTAATTACGGTGTTAGAATGAGACTTTGCCCCATCCAGTGGCTTGCTAGTGTTGTTACGAATCATGTTTTAATAAAAACCTGTTCTGTTTTTGACTTCAGGGTTTTTTATTGGTGGACCTTCTAATATGATTAGCTCGGCTATTTCAGCGGACCTGGGTCGCCAAGAGCTGATCCAAGGGAGCAGTGAGGCTTTGGCAACTGTCACAGGAATTGTTGATGGGACCGGGAGCATTGGAGCTGCCGTCGGCCAGGTGAGGAGAGGCGTTCGGATCGAATGCCGAATCTTCCCTGAGAGTGAAACCGTTCACACCTGCTGTCTGGGACACTGTAGGTGGCACTCTCGTGCTTTGGAATACTTGCTATACTGAAAGCCTTAGGTTTTCATCTCCTCTGTGGCCCAGCTGCTGTGACCTGATGTGGAAGGTCCTCTTACCTTTTTTAGTTTCTTCTTTCCATTTTTACCTGCAGATTCTTCCTGTCTGCAAATTAGCTAAGACTTCATAAAATTGATCCTTTGGCCCCAGCCCACCACCCGCTTCTTCCCAGGCTGACCTTGGCGCTCCAGGTGGGAGTGGTGTGAGGCACATGCACCTCTTATCTCCATCTGCATACAAACCCCATTTTTCTCCTCTCTCTGGTGTCCCTTGTACGTCTGTTCTTTACATGGGTCCCCATCACCTGGGACCATGGACTCTGCAACTGCCCCTGCGGCACATTGTTTCCTATGTGCCTCAAAGTCTGACTGTTTGGAGCATGGTCCATGAGTGTCTTGTGTCAGAGTCATCTGGGATTCAGAACATGGGGCTTCCTGCAGACTCTGTGGAAGAACCTGGGGGCGTGTTTCCTAGGCCTTCCTGGTGATTCTTGTACAGTCTGACATTAGGGAGCTTCTCAGCTAAGGTTATCCGACCATATGTAGTCAAAACTATTCATATTGCCCCTTTTTGCCTAAATTCAGGCTTTCTTTCAGGAAGAGACATGTTATGAGACATGCCTCTCCCTGAATATACCACTCTGGGTCATGGAGTGATCATTTTACAGAAATATGGATTTGGTACTTGTCTCCATGGGTGAAATAGTTGAATCTATGGGAGTGGGTGAGGCATTTCTTGGGGAAAGGGAATGTAGGTAGAACCTCAGAGAATGCCCAGTGTCAGAGAAACAGAAAGCCAGCAGTCGCGTGTAGTCAGCTGAATAGCATTTGAGAAGGTGTTGGTCAACAAGGCCATAGATGTGGAGAGGTCAGGAGAAGCACTGAAGGACAAAGCTTCTTAGTGTGGACATTCAGAAGTCACCAGTAGCTTTGAAATCTGCCACTTTGCCTACTTGTGGGGGGCAGTGCGTTTCTGATCACTGGTGGTAAATGAGAGAGTGGGTGTAGAAGTAAATCATCGTACTGCTTGTCACCGTCCAGCCGTGAAGTGTAGACTTATAAGGGTGGCATTGTGGCCTATGTTCTATGGTAGCCTGCTTACCTAGCTGGTGCCTCAATAGTCATAGAAGGAATGGTTGATGCAGCTGACATGTTCACATATTTGATTATAAGACTGAAAGGGGAAAAACCTTAGCAAGGTTTGGAGAATTATGTGATCATACTTTGGAGTAGAGATTTAAAAAATGTTATTGGTTACCAGTACAGACATCTTCATTTTTAGGGTAAAGGATGAATGTGTTGGGTTTCCTTTTCCCATATATTGTATTTTAAGTATACTTCCTCACTGCTGTTTCCTTCATTAATTAAATAGGTGAATTATAATTAGTATTTCAGGAAATTTATTTTTATTTAGAATATCTCACCTGCCAGTGTTGAGAACCCTATCTGGACTGGGTCAGCGTTAGATTGACTTTTGTGGTCATGGAAGCGTATCAGGAGTGAATCATAGTTGTGTTTATTCCTCCTCCATGTTGATTTCCAAAGGATGTCCCATTGCCTGAAATCACAAACTCCAGGACTTCTGTCCCTCAGCTACTCCTTTGACTGCCCTGAGTAACATGGTTGCTGCATCTTCTCCCATCTTCTCAAGAAAATAATTCATTGTTTACTCTTTCTGGTTGCCATAGCGGTGGATACACACTTCTAGCAGAGCACTTGCATCACCTTTACTTGTTTGTCCATCTGTCCTCTGTACCACGCTGTGCTGTTCATCATGAAAATGCAAATCAAATGTACAGGGAGATATTTGCCAATGGCATGATGCTATCATTAGAAGACCCAAAAAACTCTTACCGGAAAACTTCTAGAACTCATAAATGAATTCAGAAAAGTTGCAAGATATAAAATTAACACCCATTTAAAAAAAAAAAAAAAAACTTGGGAATCAATCTAACAAAAGAGATGAAAGACATTTCCAGTGAAGACTAAAGAACACTGAAGAAAGACCTTGAGGAAGGCCTTAGAAGATGGAAAGACACCCCCCCCCCATGTTCTTGGACAGGCAGAATTAATATTATCATACCCAATGTGCTAGATAGATTTAATGCAGTTCCTATTTAAAATTACAATGACTTTCTTCATAGAAATAGAAAAGGCCGTCATGAAATTTATTTGGAAAAACAAGAGGCCCAGAAATAGTCAAAGCAATCTTTAGTGAGAAATGTGAAGCGGGAGGTACCACAATACCAGACGTTAAATTATACTGCAGAGCTGTAGTAACAAAAATGGCCTAGTACTGGCACCAACACAGACATGAAGACCAATGATACAGAATAGAAGGCACGGAGACAAACCCACATAAATACAGTTAGCTCATACTAGACAAAGGCACCATAAACATACACTGAAGCCGGGTGCGGTGGCGCACACCTGTAATCCCAGCACTTGGGAGGCTGAGGCAGAAGGATCGTGAGTTCAAAGCCAGCCTTAGCAACTTAGCGAGGCCCTAAGCAACTCAGTGAGACCCTGTCTCTAAATAAAATACAAAATACGACTGGGTATGTGACTCAGTGGTGGAGTGCCTCTGGGTTCAATCCCCAGTACCAAAAAGAAAAAAAACATACATTGGAGAAAAGATAGTCTCTTCCACAATTGGTGCTGGGAATTCAATTTACAATAGCTAAACTGTGGAACCAACCTAGATGCCCTTCAGCAGTTGAGTGGATAAATAAAATGTGGTGTGTATATATATATATATATATATGATAGAATATTACTCAGCTTTAAAGAAGAATGAAATTCTGGCATTTGCTGGTAAGTGGATGAAGTTAGAAAATATGCAAAGTGAAATAAGCCAATCCCAAAAAACCAAAGGCTGAATGTTTTTTTCTGATATGCAGATGCTAATTCACAATAAGGGGTTGGGGTAGGGAAGAATAGAGTTACTTTATATTAAGTAGGAGGTAGTGAAGGTAGGGAAGGGTTTGGGGGAAGGAATAGACATAGAGTGAATAGAGTGAGACAATAGAGTGAATAGACATTATTACCTCATCTACATATATGACTGCATGACCGATGTGATCCTACAATATATAATCAGAAAAATAGAGATTATACTCTATTTATGTATGATCTTTCAAAATGTATAAATGCATTCTACTGTCATGTACAACTAATTAGAACAAATAAAATAAAAACAAATGGTGCTGGGAAAACTGGAAATCCATATGTAATAAAATGAAATTAAACCCCTATCTCTCACCCTGCACAAAAATCAACTCCAAGTAGATCAAGGACCTAGGTATTACACCAGAGACCTGGTGCCTACTAGAAGAAAAAGTAGGACCAGCTTTCCATTATGTCAGCTTAGGACCTGATTTCCACAATAAGACTTCTAAAGCATAGGAAGTAAAATCAAGAATCAATAAATGGGAGGTATCAAACTAAAAAGCTTCACAGCAAAGGAAACAATAAAGAGCATGAAGAGAGGACCTACAGAATGGGAGAAAGTCTTGGCCACCTGCAGTTCAGATAGAGCATTAATCTCCAGACTATATATAGAACTCAAAAAACTTAACACCAAAAAAACAGATAACCTAATCAATAAATGGGCAAAGGAACTGAACAGACACTTCATAGAAGAAATATAGTTAATCAAGAAATATATGAAAAAGTGTTCACTATTTCCAGTAATTAGAGAAATGTAAATTAAAACCACACTGAGATTCCATCTCTCTCTAGTCAGAATGGCAATCATCAAGAATACAAGTAACAATAGATGTTGGCGAGGATGTGGGGAAAAAGGTACACTCATTCATTGCTGGTGGGACTGCAAATTTGTGCAACCACTATGGAAAGTAGTTTGGAGATTCCTCAGAAAACTTGGAATGGAAACGCCATTTGACCCAGTTATCCCACTCCTCCATTTATACCCAAAGGACTTAAAATCAGCATACTTTAGTGATGTGTCAACATCAGTGTTCATAGCAGCGTAGTTCACAATAGCTAAGCTATAGAACCAACCTAGGTGCCCTCCAACAGATGAATGGATAAAGAAAATGTGTTAAATATACACAATGGAATGTTGCTCATCATAAAGAAGGATGACTTTATAGCATTTGCTGGCAAATGGACGGAACTGGAGATTATTATGCTAAGTGAAGTAAGCCATTCCCCAAAAACCAAAGGCTGAATGTCCTCTCTGATCTGCAGATGCTAACCCACAACAAGGGGGTGGGAAATAGAAGTTCATTGGATTAGACAAAGGAGAATGAAGGGAAGGGAGAGGGGATGGCAATAGGAAAGACAGTAGAATGAATTGAACATAACTTTCCTATGTTCATATATGAACACACAACCAGTGAAACTCTACATCATGTACAACCATAAGAATGGGAGCATAAATAGAATAAGTTGTGCTCTATTTTTGTATAATATATCAATATACACTGTGCTATCATGCATATCTAAAACAAACAAATAAAAAAACATACAGGGAGCGAGCTGGGTGTGGAGTGGCATAGGCCTGTTATCTAAGCAACTTGGGAGGCTGAGGCAGGAGGATTGCAAGTTGTAGGCCAGCCTCAGCAACTAAATGAGGCCTAAGCAACTTAGTGAGATCCTGTCTCAAAAAAATAAAATAAAATAAAAGTGGCAAAGCACCCCTAGATTCAATCCCTAGTACCAAACCCACAACAAAACCCAGGGACCCAACTTCATATGTTGTGGGAGGCTGTAATCAGAAAACCATGAAATGACAAGTGTTGGTGAGAGTTAGGAGAAATCAGAGCCCTGCATTGCTGGTGGAAATGTAAAAAATAAGATAAACATGGAATTATCATAAGATAAGCAATTCTACTCCTCGGTGTTTTCCCCAAAGAATTGAAAACAGGGACTAAGGTATTTGTATGCCAGCATTCATGTTTGTTGTATCATCATTCATGATAACTAAGGGGTGGAAACAGCTGAAGTGTCTAACAGATGAGTGGATTAGCAAAATGGGGTGTGTCTATACAGTGGAAAGCTGTTCACCATAAAAGAAATAAAATTCTGGATACATGCTCACAACATGGTTGAACCTTGAAAATGTTATGCTAGATGAACTAAAGCCATACACAAAAGGACAAAAATTCCATGATTCCATTTCTATGAAGTATCTAGAGTAGGCAAATTCCTCGAGGCAGAGGAGGCAATGAGGAATTACTTCTTAGTAGGTACAGAATTTCTATTGGGTGATAAAACTTTTAGAAATAGTGGTTATGGTGGTACAACATGGCGAATGTAACTGATGCCACTGTCTTGTACACTTAGAAATGGTTAAACAACTTTTATGTGAGATATATTTTACTATAATCAAAGAGAGAAAGTAGATTAAATGCTGTTAGAGTCTTTTCGGTAATTGAAAGTGAAATAAAAGAACATGCAGTAGAGTGTTGAGGAAGGACAGCAATCCTGCGAGAGAATGGCGTAGCTGAAAAGTGAGCAGCAGCTTATGTGGAAGACAAAGCATTTTGAAAGCATTGATTCTTTCCATTGGAAAACAGAATGATTAAACGAGAGTGATTTGAGGGTGTTCGTTTTCCTCTCTGAATAGTGGAGTGAATAAAAATAAACCTGATTGTAACATCTTTTATTACAGTTTTTGTGTTTGGACCCTGAGAGCTTATGAAACGAACCATTAGTATAGCTTTAAATGGGAACATGTCTGTGGAGGAGCTTCATAAAGGGGCGTGCAAACCCTAACTCCCTTCTTATTTTCTAAGATAGCCGTGTTACTCTACTTTTTAACTACTTACATTTTGTTAATTTATAAAGAATTATATTTTAATTTATTTTTTTTTCCTTTTAGTGTTTGGTGTCTTTGATCCAGGATGACCTAGGATGGATGTGGGTTTTCTACTTTTTCATTCTTATGGTAAGTGTATGCATTTTTTTAAATAAACTCATCATTTTTCTTAGTAATTTTGTTCAGAGCATTTACTGAAGTCAGTTTTTGACAAGCAGCAAAATTGCTGATAGCTTTTAAAGACCCTTTTGTGAAAAGTAATGTTTTATTAGTCAAAAAGACACATTCCTTTCTGAAGGAGGAGAAGGACCCTCCGTTTGTCCTTGACCTGAGTCTAATGAGTGTTGCCATTTATAATTCCAGAAAAACACGAGACTTACTAAAGATCTGCCGGCCATTAATCAGTGTACTCTTCTGGGTTGCTCTCTGTCTGCTGAATATAATTTGAGATTTCCAAAGGAAATTACAATGTGTGCCAAACAACAAAGAGTTAAAAAAAAGCATTGATCTGATTGACGCTGTCCTGTGTGCAGGTTCTGAGATAATGATGTGGAGGAAATAGTTGTTAGGCCTTAGACACTCTCGGCCGGGATTTTGTACTTTCTGGGAAATAGCCAATATGGAATAAAGCCTTGTGCTTTCCCAGGGATGCCTTCTGTGGAACAGGCATGTGATATACTCTGTCACGTTATTGATGGAACAGTACTCAAGACAGGCCTACTTGAGAGTCAGGTGATGGCCTTGTCCTCCAGGGATGCATTTAGTATCCTGTCCTTAGATCTGGGCCATCCTGATTGGAGGCATCCTTAGCCACCCTAGGACCAGGTGCTCTCTTCTTGCCTGGTCCAATGAGACCTGAGAGAGTCTACCCCAAGGAAGCCTCTGGAGCACTCAGTTCTAATTGCCTCCTGGCTTCTGGAGATGGTGCCATACGACTTGTTCCATTCTGGACTTCCCTGCTAAGTAGAGGGAAGTAGCTTCTGAAGGACCTGCTTGGTGTGATCATGCTAGAAACTGTTGTAGAAAAACAACTTGGATCCATGTAACCCTGTTTTTCGTTGGGGCTTCAGTAAGAGTGTTTTGCTCTACCGAATGGAAATCCTATACTGAAGTTCTTTTTTGATAGCTAATGTGTCATTAAGTATGTTGTGATAGTAAATATAATTTTCTTTTTTTTTTTTAATTTTTTAGTTGTCAATAGACCTTTATTTATTTATATGCGGTGATGAGACTCGAACCCAGTGCCTCACACATGCTAGGCAAGCGCTCTATCACTGAGCCCCAGCTCCAGCCCAGTAACTATAATTTTCAAAAATCATTTTCTAATTTACTGAAGATTAAAATTATCTTTTTAAATAGTCAAAATGATTATAATTGTCTAAACCCCTTGTTTATGTCCAAAACATGATGCCCTAACTGAAGTAAGTTGTCACTGCATATTTAATGCTTTCTTCTCTTCACAGACTAGTTGTACAATTCTGTTCATCTCACCATTAATAGTGAGGGAGATATTCTCTCTTGTGCAAAGGAGACAAGCTCACATATTGAGTGAGTGACTGATGCCCACAAGAAAAAAGAACCATGGGAGACACGGGAGACTATTAGATCTTTTAATTCACCCCACTTGTGGGTTGGATAGAGCACCAACATAACCTCAGCTCACCAGGCCTCTCTCAACACTGCCGGCCCTCTGGACACTGGCCAGGAGTGAAGACTGCATTATTTTTCTACACTACAGGAATTATTATTGATGATTTTTATTGTTGTTTCATGAATGTACTGGCTGGTGGACAAATCTGCCCGCATCCTTGTTTATGCCTTCAACCCTAGTGTCATATTGGCCTTGGACCTTGTACTGTAGCCTCAAGAGCTGAATGAACAGGAGACAGCTGCACACCATTTGTATGGATGATGAATAAAAAGGATCATTGCATTTTGCTTTGGTAATGAATTTGCAGAGAGTGGCTCACCTCTGAAGCATCAAACCTTGAAAAAGAGCTCCTGCTGGGTTCAGCTGCAAGCCCGTCTTGGACAAAGAACACCTTTACCAGCTGAGCTGGGAAAGATGGCGCCTTGTCTCGACGGGTCAGGCACTGTCTCTGAGTCATTTGCTAAAGAAGCGGACTGTCTTCCAATTATTGTTAACTTGTTCTCCTCCATCTTCACTCACAATTAGCTTTGACAACTGGAGGCCTTTTGTGATTTCGAGGACCATAAGGCACATCAGTTACATTGAACATTCCATTGTGTGGCTCTCAACCCCAGATTTGCTGTCTGGGAACTTCAGGGTCCTCTGGGAAGCAAGTCTGCTCAGCCCTGTTTTTGGAGGATTGATCTCTGACACTACCAGGTTCCTGGAGTTACCTCGGCAGAAGACAGAATTGGAGGGAAGTTCAGAAGTGCTGCAGAGGCGTGGAGCGTGTGACAGTGACTCGTGTTAATGGGTTCCAGGTCTGAGGGGTGTCTTCGTTAGAGGAATGTAGTGTGTGTGCTCAAGGCTGTGAATTCTGTATTAATCAGTATTTTAAGGTCACTATATATATTTTAAATTATGTAAACTAGGAGGAAAATGTGCAATTTTGAGGGATACCTAATTTGCATTGGGTTAGCAAATATTTTTCAATCTCTTGCTTTAATACTTCAAAATGTGTGATGAACTGTTATTTAATCATGTGGATTTTTGATCATTTTATTGCTTGTTTACTGACATAAAAGGAAAATACAAAACACAGGAAGGAGAAATAAACCAACTTTTATAGTAAATGTCCATCGATTTAGTTATTTAAGTCTCCCCCCCCACTCCATTTCAAGAACCCAGGGCCCTGTGCATAGTAAGCAGGCACTGTACCTCTGAGCTATAACCCCAGCCCAGTTCTGTGCTTTGGATCACGATTGCTACCTTAAGTTTCCTGGTGCTGAGTGGCACTAGTGTGCAGGTGCTGATCCCCCAGCCTTGCCAGGTAGTGGCTGCCCCCTATGTGCTGGTGGGCCTTGTTCTTCTCTGGCTCTGTGAAGGCTTGCCCTCTCGCTCTCTGGAAGACTTCTCAGTTCGGATGAGTTGCCTAGTAGTAATTTAGGGACTGTCCAGGTGAACCTGTTATTTTTATTGACCCTTTTACTGACATTCAGCTCTGAGAGATCCCTTCCTCCCCAGCTTCTTAGCAGCAGGGTTGTATCTTGTGTCCGGACACCGGCCAGGGTTTTCTTACAGTTTAACTTTAGGTGGGTGAGTGTGGCCCCTTAAGCTGTACCTGAAATGAAATTATAAATAAATGCTGAGCCCTGGAAGAAATGATGTTTTGCTCTGTGGATATATTTCCTTGTTGTTCCAGTTCTGCCAATCTGTGTAAGAATTAACTTTAAGAAATTCCTAAGTGGGGGCTGGGGTTATAGCTCAGTTGGTAGAGTGTTTGCCTTGCATGCACAAGGCCCTGGGTTCAATCCCCAGCACTGCAAAAAAAAAAAAAAAGCTTTCTCTGTCAATTAAAAAACAATAATTGGAAAAAATGTAAAAGACAGTAGGAAACTTTTACACAGTAAGATAAGGGACTATTGGATGTGAAAAAAAATTATCTTTCAAGTTTCTCATGTTCTGGAAGTAAAAATAATAATTTAGAAAAAAAATTTTTTTTTTCCAGTGCTGGGGATTGAACCTGGGACGCTGTACCACTGAGTTATACCTCTTAGCCCTTTAAAAAAAAATTTGGTTTTTTTAGTTGTCAATGGACCTTTCTTTTATTTGTTTATATGTGATGCTGAGACTCGAACCTGGTGCCTCACACATGCTAGGTTAAGTGCTCTACCACCAAGCTACACTGCACCACAGCCCCACTTTTTAAATTTTAATTTTGAGATAGTGTCTTGCCAAGTTGCCAAGACCAGCCTCAAATTTGTGACTTTCCTGCCCCAGCCTTCAGAATATCTGGGATTACCAGTGGCCCACTGTACCTGGAAAAAATTCTTCAATAATTTTAAGTTGAGCACAGGGTCCCATGCCTGTAATTCTAGCAACATGGGAGCTGAGACGGGAGGATTGCAAATTCAAGGCCAACCTCAGCACCTTAGTAAGACCTTGTCTCAAAACAAAGTGGGCACTGTGGAGCACACCTGTAATCCCAGCGACTCAGGAGGCTGAGGCCGGAGGATCACACATTCAAAGTCAGCCTCAGCAACTTAGTGAGGCCATAAGCAACTTAGACCCTGTTTCAAAAAAATAAAAAGGGCTGGGGATGTAGCTCAATGGTTAAGTGCCCCTGGGTTCAATCCCTGATACCCCCTGCAAAATAAAAAGGAGTGAGGATATGGCTCTGTGGTTGAGTGCTTGCCTAACTTTGGGTTCAAAGCCTGACACTGCACACACACACACAAACACACACACACGCACACGCACACAGAATAAAATACTAATTAAAATTTAGAAAAAGGTTAGAAGGAAGGGCAGTGGTCTCAGCTCATCTGTCCCTCTTGCCTCCTGTCTCTGTAGACTGCTTTGCCAGTTGCTGCATTAGCAGTTTGCATGTTTTCTAGGTCATAAATCCTTTTGAGAATCTGAAAGCCACTGACTTTTCCCCAGATCAAAACACAAATGAAAAGACAGAGAAAAGTTTATTGAAGGGCGTTCGTGGACCATACTCAAGCCCTTAGACCACAAAGACAGAAACCTGTGTCGTGAATGGAAGCCCGGGTGGAGGTTCTCCACGGTACAGCTGCCGCCTGTTTCTTTGCTGACTCTCCTGGTGCCTCTGTGGACTCCAGGGTCACACTGGTTAGCTCCCAGTGGCCCTGTTTCCATGCCTTCTTGTCCTGACTTGCTCTTTCCCTTTTTTCACTCAGCATTCTGAATCTCCGTTTTCCTTGAAGGCTTGGCCAAACGTCTAGTCTGAGCAGCCTTTCCTAACCAGCCCTGGAGCCCTCCTGCTGCCCCTCCTTCCTCTGTACTTACTTGGTGCTGCTTTGGGATCTAACGCCCCAAGGAGATAGGTGCTCTTTTCTCCAAGGTTGAGCCCCGTGTGTGGTTGGTACCGGATGTCATGGCTCCTTTTGGAAAAAGTGGAAGGAACTTGAGAGCAGAGACTGGGCAAAGCAGGCTGTGGGACTGGACCCTGTGGATTGCTTTTCTACCTGCTTCCCACAGGACTGGGCCTTCCTGCAATAGCTGTCCAGGCCATCTGACAGCCGCTTCAGCAGCTTCGCAGTGTGATTGCCTGTCCTAATGAGATTGGGATTTTGGGATAAGGAGAGAGGAATTCGGAGGAATCCTAAGGGAAACACCCTCAATCCATTGAGATGCACAGTCAAGCCATTGAGATGCAGAAAACAGTTGTGAAGCTTGACCCATGCCCTAGTAAAATGAAGGAAATTCCCAAGCACAGGAAAACCCGGTGCAACATTGTGCAGCTCCACCTTGGATCCGCCTCCAGTCCAGCCCGGGAGACAGCCCTTCTGTACCTACTGGACCCCCCAGACCAGGTCAGCGCTGTTTCTCTCTTGAGACAGCCCACACTCTCCCTCGAACATGTATCTGGCTTCCTTAATAAACTTCTGTCTGTGCCTTTGTCTGGCTCCTGCTGAAATTCTTTTCCACCACATATGCCAAGAGCCCTACTGGCTCTGGGTTGAGATCCCCCTCTCCTCTGGGAACTCCTTGGACCCTTCTCCAGAGACAACTCTTCTCCCGGGACTCAGTCTCCTTAGCCGCCCTGCTGCTCTCCTACAGAGCTGGCTGCCCGGAGCAGGGAGCTCAGGGATCCAGTGCAGACTCCATGCTATGCAGGCAGCTCTCTGTTCCCGCTGCACTCTGTCCTCCTCCTCCGCAGCCTGTCACCTTCTCTTCCTGCCCTCCAGTTCCCCCTGACACCAACCTCCTGTTCATCCTGCTAGTGTTGCTCTTCCCTCCTGGAACCTTCTAGAGTCTGTATCTTGGACCACACAGTCTGCCCCAGGCTGAGTGGCTTTACTTCCTGATGTTCAATGGTTGTTCCTGATTGTCACTTCCTCAGTTAAACAGCCTCATCAGAGTCAGAACCAGGCCCTGGGACACAGTGGCCATTTAATCAGGACAGGCTGATTCACTTTCCCACCTTGCCTCTTTTGTTCCTTTAGATGGAATCTTAGTTATCCTCCTTTTTCTTTTCCTTAATTGCCCCAAGCATTTCTGGTGACAAAAAGTTTGTTCCAGCATGTATCTAGAATAAATCAGGTTAAGTGTGAAATACTGATATTTATATAGGCATGACCATAGATAACACAGATCCCTTAATATATGATTGTATATGTACATGTTACATAGTTTCTATAGCTATGTGTTATTAAGTGGCATTTTAAAATTTTATTTTATTTGGTACTGGGAATTGAACCCAGGGGCACTTAACCATTGAGCTATATCCCCAGTTCTTTTTAAACAAATTTTTATTTTGAGACAGGTCTTGCTAAGTTGCTTAGGGTCTCACTAAGTTGCTGAAGCTGGCCTCA
Source organism: Glaucomys volans (assembly GCA_020662805.1). Lineage (NCBI taxonomy): Eukaryota > Metazoa > Chordata > Mammalia > Rodentia > Sciuridae > Glaucomys > Glaucomys volans. The sequence goes on along the minus strand of JAJEJO010002380.1, from coordinate 287,618 downwards.
AACGTGGATCCTCCTGCCTCAGCCTCCTGAGTTGCTGAGATTGCAGGCATGTGCCACTGCACCCAGCAATTCTGCAGTGGCTTTCTGCTCTAAGTTCACTTCTTTACAAAGCATCTCTTCACTCCTTCCCGGTCCTTCTGTTTGAGTCTGAGGATTCTGTCACCCAGTAAACTCTAGCATTGTGATCTCTCCCCTCTTCTGTGTTCCCCGACAGTCAAGGTGCAGTTTTTTCCTGGGTGTCTTTCCCCCTCTGACAGGCTCCCTGCTCAGTTACCCTTCTTTCTAATGAATGTTTCATTAATGCTTCTAAAATGCCATTACCCTTGACTGCTTGCCACTGCCCTCTAGTAAAGAACTTTTTCTTTCTTTTTGCCCTTTCGGGAATTAGACAAAAAACAGAAAAATCATTTGAAACTCTTTTTAGTCTCCTTTATCCCTGTGGGACAAGGAAGTTGTCATCTCAGAATGTCAACATTAGAGAAATGCAGAGAAAGGGCCACCCTGTTTGGCAGGAATGTTGTGGATTTAATGGGATAATTGTATGTAGGTAAAACCTTTCATCCAGGACTTCAAAGACTTTTACCTTGTTTAATAGTTATTATCATTGAGGCTTAGAGAGTGACATCATGATGCCATAGTCCTGGATTTTGTGTGTGTGTGTGTGTCTATTTATTTACTTTGCATTTGTTTTTTCCCCTTGGCTCCCTAGGGAGGGTTTCAAGACCCTAACAGCTTCATAGTGTTTTCTTTCTTTCTTTTTTTTTTTTTAAACATTTTTATTTTAAAATTTTATTTGTTCAATGGAGATTTAAGTCAGGGGCCCTTTACTACTGAGCCACATCCCCAGCCCTATTTTGTATTTTGTTTTGAGACAGGGTCTCACTGAGTTGCTTAGGACCTCGCTAAATTGCTAGGGCTGACTTTGAACTTGTGAACCTCCTGCCTCAGCCTCCTGAGCCCCTGGGATTATAGGCATGCGCCACCTCCTCCGGCTTATCATGGTTGATTTCCATTAGAAAACAGTACCTAAAAATACCACATGTGATTTGCCTGTGTTCCACAGAATGAGGATATTCATGGTCATATAAAATACAGAGCAGCTGCCCTGGAGCCAGGAGGCTAGGCCTGGGAGCGAAGGAGTGTCCCCACACAGGGTCCCTCCCCAGCTGCGCCTCCAGGGTGGAAGAGGTATTCCTGTCCTTGGAAGACTAGTGGGGTTCACCCAGGAGGTGACTGTGAGAAAACTCTGGGAGAGGATGTCAGTGCTACGGAGTCCCCAGATTTGTCATTTAACAGAACTCTTAAGAAACAAGCCTGTGCCATGACTGAAGGAAAGATCCCTAATTGAGTTAGAACAGGAGCAAAGCCCAGGCTCTGCGGTCAATTAGAGGCCGTTGAAAGAACCTCTGGATAAAGGGATGGGATGGAGAGCAAGCTGGCAGGCGCGGCCATAGCAGTGGCCAGTGCTGTCCCTGGAGCTGTCTGGCTTTGGCTCGGCCTGTGTAGCCTCACCAGCTCCCTCTACCCGCTCCCACCCCTCCCAGGCCTGCCCTCCAGGATGTGGCAGGATTGCAGTGGTTCTGATTTGTAAAGAGGTTTTTAGATCATCCTCCCTCTTCCCCCTAAAAGTTGCCCCCTCTTACCCTGGTAGCCCCTTTCCCTGTGGAAGGCCACTCATGCCTCCTGACTGAGCTGGGAGCAGGACAGTCCCAAGACCCCTGCTTGCTGTGGTTTCAGCACCAGTCCACCAGTCATGGTCACTGGCTCCTGTTAAGTCATTGTCATTGTGTGTTTGTTTTGAAACCTCCTGGCTCCTCTGCACCCTTCTGCCCCTTCTCTGAGTTCTCAGTTCCTTCTGTAGACCCTGCTCCTCTGCTAAGCCACCTCCCAGCCTGCTTTGTCTCTGAGGAATTCATGCTTAGCTTCACTCTGGCTCCGCTGCCTGGCATTAGCTGCTCTCCACCTTTTCCTTAAGTGGCCTGGCCTCTCAATTGAGGCTATGGGAAAGGAGAGCCCCCCAAGGACATCCCCTGCCCCTCTGCTGCTGCCAGCCCTGCTGCAGGGAGTGCAGTTCCTTCAGAGGGGCTGCTTAGGTACCCCCAACTATTCCTTTCTTTTTTGGGGGGGAGGGAAGTGGGGATTGAACCCAGGGGCACTCCACCACTGAGCCACATCCCCAGCCCTATTTTGTATTTTATTTAGAGACAGGGTCTCACTGAGTTGCTTAGGGCCTCACTAAGTTGCTGAGGCTGGCTTTGAACTCACGATCCTCCTGTCTCAGCCTCCCAAGTGCTGGGATTACCCAACTATTCCTTTCATAATCTGGAATCCAGCTGTGAACTGGGGAGTTTAGAGCTAAAGGGGAGCCTGCCTGCTGTACCTCATACCTCGTCACCAGGTGGCCACTGACCTGTATGTGGAGCAGCAGAGCTGCGATCCCTTGGGAGCCGCTGCAGTGTTGGAGAGGTCATTGTCCTTTGAGTGAAAATCTCCACGTTTTCTTCTGTTATTCCTAATTGTGGCACCTGAAGCAGCGCAGATTTGTATTTTCTCTTGATGTATTTGTTTTTTTTTGGAACCAGGGATTGAACTCAGGGACACTCGGCCACTGAGCCACATCCCCAGTCCTATTTTGTATTTTATTTAGAGGCAGGGTCTCACTGAGTTGCTTAGGGCCTCACTAAGTTGCTGAGGTTGGCTTTGAATTCGCGATCCTCCTGACTCAGCCTCCCAAGTCGCTTGGATTACAGGCGTGCGCCACCACGCCCGGCTTCTCTTGATGTATTTGAAGACAGCTTCCATTTTTCCTTTGAAAGGCGTTTTAGGGCTCTAATCTTGAAATTTTATTGAAAGGGTTCCTCCAGCTATTGCTTTCTGGTGAATCTGGCAGTCCCGGTTCCTTCGTTCTTTATTTTTGGTTCTGGGGTGGGGGGTCACACCAAATGCCCCACATGCACGTGGTGAGCACACGCTCTACCACTGAGCTGCACACCAGCCCTTCTCATCACTTTAAAAAAATTCCCTCAGAGTCTGGTAAATGGGAGGTAGAACTTTAATGAACGTACATCTCAACAAACATTAAGTATTCAACAAATGTATGATTTTCTCTGTTCTTTCCTTTAGAAAGTTCCTCTTTTCATATTTTTCTAAAAAACCTACAATGGCTACCAAATTTTTATCTGTAGCCCCAGTTTGATATTCATTTAGCAGTCTTAAATTGCCTTTAGGGCTGGGGTGCGGCTCAGTGGGAGAGGGCTTCCCTACTGCGCATGAGACCCTGCTTCCTTCCCCAGCACTGGACAGGAAGAATGAGGTCGCCTGTGGGTGTTAAGATGCTGCAGTGTCCCCGCAGCCTCCACACGCCCTCTCTTACTTTCCTAGTGGTCTTTGTTTCTTAAGTTGCCTGACTGTAGTTGAGCCTCCTTGTTCATGAAGTAGTTCTCTCTGTCACTGTCACGTCTGTGCCTCATCCTCCCGCTTCCCAGGTTCTCTGTAATGCCGGGGGCAGCGCAGTCTTCATCTCCCCTGGCTGACAGCCTCCGGGATCGTTCTGACACATCTTCCCGTCTCCAGTGAGCCCCAGGTGTTGCTGATTCCTTCTCTTCCTAGCTTTCCCAAGTCATCTTTCATTTTTTATTCTGAAGCCAACTTCCTCCACCTGAAGGACTGCAGTGTGCGCCGTGCTCAGCAACTGGAACAGCCTCGGGCTGTGGTGTCCTGCCCCTCAGTCCTGCTGCAGGACCGATGTGAGGTCTTACATGAATCCTCATCGGAGTGGGCAAATCTGAGAGGTCAAAGTAAGCAGGGGCCAGGCTCCTTTCCATGGATGTTCTCTTTGTAATGTTGAACACCTCTTCTTCCTTTGTCTTTTTAAAAAATAAAGGCAACACTAGGGAGATATAATTCCTACACATCATTCAAGCCAGTGTTTAAACTGTAATGGTTTGGGGGCATTTATAGAGCTGTGCAGTCATGTCATGAACCCCAAGAAACTTCATACCCATTAGCAGTCACTTCCCATTTCCTCTAAGCTCCAGCCCCTGGCCATCACCAATCTACCTTCAGTTCCTATAGATTTGCCAATTTGGGGCATTTCATATAAAGAGAATCATGTAGAATGTGGCCTTTTGTGACTGGCTTCCTTCACTTGGCATGTTTTCAAGGCCCCTCCTTGTTGAAGCATGTATCAGTACTGCTTTTATTTTATTTTATTTTATTCTATTCTATTCTATTCTATTCTATTCTATTCTATTCTATTCTATATTTTATATTTTTGGGGGGAGTACTGGGGATTGAACTCAACCACTGAGCCACATCCCCTGTCCTATTTTGTATTTTATTTAGAGACAGGGTCTCACTAAGTTGCTAATGCCTCACTGTTGCTGAGGCTGGCTTTGAACTCATGATCCTCCTGCCTTAACCTCTGGAGCCCCTGGGATTACAGGTGTGCATCACCATGCTTGGCTCATTTCTTTTTATTGCATAAAATATCCTCCATTATATGAAAATGATATATCACATTTATCCATTCATCCATTGATAGAAAATTGACTTGTCTGTATTTTTTAAAATTCACATGCAATTTGTTGGTTTTTCAGTTTATTTGCAGAGGTGTGCAGCCATCATCATTATCTAATTTTAGAACATTTTCATCACCCCATAAGGAATCCCATCCCCATTAGCAGTCACTCTGTTCTGCCCTGTCCCCTACTCCTGATTCATGTTCTAGATCTACGGATTTGCCTGTGCTGGACGTGTCTTATAAAGGAATCATAGTATGTGGTCTTTGGTGGCTGACTTCTTTTTACTTACATAATTTTCAAGGCTGTTCTGTGTTTTCTTAGATTCTCTATTTCTTTGGTGTCCATTCATCAGAGGGCAGCAGATTAACTATTGTTTTTACATTTTTTTTTTTTTTTTACCATTTCTATTAGTGCATTACAACACCTAGCAGTGGGACTCCTCATACCACATCATAATGCATGTAACCTCATTTGCTCAGTCTCCTCCAGGACCTCCGCTTCCCTCCCCCACCCCTCCCCCAGTGCACTTGTTCTACTCCACCCGTTACTTTCTATCTTGTTTTTGTTTTTTATTTTTTTGATTGATTGATTGATTTTATTTTCTGTCTTGATGTTCTGTCATTCATGGCTTCACTGACTGTGGAGAGAGTGCCCCTCCCAGAGCTAGTCATTTCGTAGAGATAAAGAGGGGTGGTGCAGGAGAACGCCATCACCACCCTCAGCGGTCTCCTGAATTACACACACACCAAGTCTAACCAGGGCAGTGTCCATCTGTCCATCAGACCATCAGACCTTAACTCCTCAGTTTAGTCATTAGCTTGTGGCGAGGCGGCACATTTTTGTTCTTAGAGACCGCTGTGTACAATTTGTGACTATGTGCATGTGTATATGCCTATGTATATCATGTATGTGTGCATATGTAGTGTATATATGTACGTGTGCTGTGTGTATGTACACCCAGAGTTGGTCCTCTGTACCAAGAGTTCCACGTTCATGAATTGAACCAACTGTGAATCGAAAATGTTTGAAAAAAAATTTTACCAAATGTGTGTAGATTTCTTTTTAGTATCATTATTCCCTAAGCAATATAACAAATATTTACATTGTATTAGGTATGGTAAGTAATCTGGAGATGATTTAAAGTGTCTGGGAGGATATGTATGGGTTATATACCAAATCACCATTTTATATAAGGCACTTGAGCATCTGCAGTTTTTTTTATTTGTTCTTTTTAAATATACATGACAGTAGAGTGTATTTTGACTTACATGCATGGAGTATAATTTCCTATTCTTGTGGTTGTACATGATGTGGAGTTACACTGGTTGTGTATTCATATATGAGCATAGGAAAGTTCTGTCCGATTCATTCTACTGTCTTTCCCATTCTCATTCCCCCATCCTTTCCCTTTAGCCCCCTTTGTCTAATCCAATGAACTTGTCTTCTTCCCTACCTACCCCTTATCAGAGAGAACATTTGGCCTTTGGATTTTTAGGATTGGCTTATTTCACTTAGCATGATATTCTCCAGCTCCATCCATTTACCTATAAATGCCATAATTTCATTCTTCTTTATAGCTGAGTCATATTCCATTGTGTATATATAACACATTTTCTTTTTCCATTCGTCGTTGATGGGCACCTAGGTTGGTTCCATTGCTTAGTTATTGTGAATTGAGTGAGCATCTACAGGTTTTGATATACAGAAGTATCTCTTGTGGACTCTGAGAAAAGATTGTATTTCCTTTGCTCTGACTCAGCACAGGGATAGGTACCTCCTGTTATGGTTTGGATGTGAGGTGTTTCCCCAAAGTTCATGTGTGAGACAATGCAGGAAGGTTCAGAGGAGAAATGATTGCGAGACACTCACAACCCAATCAGTGATTTAATCCCCTGACAGGCATTAACTGAGAGTCACTGAAGTGATGGGGGTGGCTGGAGGAGGTGGGAATTGGGGCGTGGCTTTGGGTATATATTTGTATCTGGCCAATGGAGTCTGTCTCTGCCTCCTGATCACCATGTGAACTGCTTCCCTCTGCGATGCTCTTCCGCCATGATGTCCTGCCTCACCTGGAGCCCAAGGAACGAACGAAGCTGGCTTTCTATGGACTAAAAGCTCTGAAACCGTGAGCCCTCAAATTAAAATTGTTCTGGTCAGATCTTTTAGTCACAGGAGCAAAAAAGCTGACTAAAACACCTCCTATGCCCCAAAGCAGCCTGAATGACCCCAAGTAGCCAGTCCTGAGCGCTGTGTTGCCTTCCTGCAGAAAACAAAGGCTCTGGCCTGGGCTCTCCCCTTGCCTGTTTCCGGGCCAAGCTTGTTGCTTCCCGTGGCCTCACGCTGTGGCGTGCCCTCCTGCTGCTGGCTGTAAGGATCTGCTCCTGAGGGCTGGCTGCTCTGTGTTGTCATGCAGCCCCTTCATAAACAAACACCCTGCTACAACTGAAACCAAGCTTTGTAGTAGGTTTTGAAATCAGGAAGTCTGAGTCCCCCAGCTTTGTTCAGAATTGCTTTAGTGATTCTGAGTCCCTTGAATTTTCATGTGAACTTTATCGGCTTGTTAAGTTCTGCAGTTGATTTTTTTTGGGGGGAGGACCGGGGATTGAACTCAAGGTCACTCAACCACAGAGCCACATCCCCAGCCCTATGTTGTATTTTATTTAGCGACAGGGTCTCACTGAGTTGTTTAGGGCCTCTCTTAAGTTACTGAGTCTGGCTTTGAACTCGCCATCCTCCTGCCTCAGCCTCCCGAGCTGCTGGGATTACAGGTGTGCATCACCGCGCCTGGCTCTGCAGTTGATTTTGATGGGGATTGTGTTGAGTCTGCAGATCAGTTTGGGGAATGTTGCCATCTTAACAATATTAAACCTTCCAGTCGTGAACGAGGGTGCCTTTTCATTTATTTGGGCCTTTAGGGTTTTTTTTCCCACAATGTTTCATAGTTTTCAGTGAACAAGTCATTAATTCTTTTGTTAAATTCATTCCTATTGTTTTCTTTTGCTTTATTGTAAATGGAATTACTTTATTTCGAATTGCTCATGCAAGTATATAGAAACATACAACTGAGTTTTGTGCGTTGATCTTGTATCCTGTGACCCACTGAACTTGTTTGTTCTAATCATTTCTGGGTGACTTATTTAAGGTTTTTTGTCTGAAGATCACATCAACTGGGAAGACAGAGATGCCAATCTGGGTGCCTTTTATTTCTATTTCTTGCCCAATTCCCTGCTTAGAGCCTCCAGTTGTACAGAAGAGGTGAGTGCCAACCTCGTTGCCTTTCTTCCGATCCTAGGAGGGAAGTGTCCAGTCTCTTGACGTTAAGGATGTTGGTTGTGAGGTTTTTATGAAAGATCTCTTGTCATTTTGTCATCCTGAACTATTTTTTGGCTATGTAGAGTAGAAGGATGTGAACCTCAGAATCAGACTTGAGTTTGACTTGATTAGTTTATTAATTCTACTGTTCAGTGTAGATACTAGTGTGTAAAAGAAAATCCCTTCTCCCAGACACTCATGGTAGAATGAGGGAGACTGTCATATGGGTTAAACATTGTGGTGTGATCCGCGTTGTAATGCGGTGTGACCAGGACAGGGACAATACAGAATACAGGCCCCTGGGAAGATCAGACAACTTCTGGATACCATGTCTGGATTGCTCTTAAGCAGCAGTAGAGAGAGTCCTGGGGGAGAGGGAGCGGGTGAGAGACTGCAGGACAGGTGGACCCTGCGTCCCTCAGTACAGTGTGTGGATGTTGCTCAGACTCGTTCTTATCAAATGCCTGTGACTCAGTGGAGCAGCACTTGGAGCTGATGAAGTCTCTGCAGTGCCTGACTCTCTCTGGCTCCATGACTTGTCACCATGGACTGTATGGGAGCCACACAGACTGAGCCACAGTTACGCGGAGCTGGAGATCGCGGCCCGATACTTCCTCACAGAATCTGGAACTTAAACTTACATACGGTGATTCATTTGGTAAGTTTCTCCAGGTCTGCCCAGCCCTGCCCTGCCCTGGAATGGCTTCTACCCCTGCCCTGGGAGGCTGAGAAGGAGGTGACTTTCAGTCCCAGTTCCCCATCAGTGACTTCCAGGAACTGAGAAGGAAGCAGAGAGAACAGAAAGTTAGACACCTCTGTCTTGGGCTAAAAACACTTAGATTCTCTGTTCTTACAACACTTGTCTCTTGGCAGCCAGACCAGGAAGGAGAGGAACTGCGAAGGGTGCCAGGGTGCCAACAAGAGCATCCGTGTCCTTGGCAGTGCTCAGAATAGCATTCACAGTGCTCAGTGACTCATCTCCCACAGGCCTGCCCACGCGTGATCCCAGCGGCTGAGGACAGGCTGAGTCAGGGCTCTTGCATCTTCCTCCCATGACCGAAATTCCCTGCCTTCCCTGGGCTCTCCCAGCTGCTCAGTAGAGGGGAGGCCCATGATGCAAGAGGCGGTGTCAGGGAGGAGGGGACTGTCCTGGGCCAGAGCCCAATCTTCCTGGCTTGTTTGTTTTTGTTTTGGGTACTGGGGATTGAATCCAGGGGTGTTTTACCACTGACCTTCATTTCCAGTCCTTTCTATTTTTGAGACAGTCTCCCTAAATTGTTGAGGCTGGCCTGGGACTTGCAATCCTCCTGCTTCAGTCTCCCAAGTCACTAGGATTACAGGCCTGTGCCACCACACTTGGCTCTTTGTGGCTTCTTTCTTTCCGTGTTTTTTTTTTTCTTTTTAATTTTTTAAAATTTTTTAGTTGTCAATGGACATAATACCTTTATTTTATTTATTTTTATGTGGTGCTGAGGATCGAACCCAGTGCCTCATACATGCTAGGCAAGTGCTCTGCCACTGAGCCACAACCCCAGCCCAGTGGTTTCTTTTTTTTGGGGGGGGACTGGGGATTGAATTCAGGGACACTTGGCCACTGAGCCACTCCCCAACCCTATTTCGTATTTTATTTAGAGACAGGGTCTCACTGAGTTACTTAGGGCCTCACTAATTGCTGAGGCTGGCTTTGAACTCGCGATTCTCCTGTCTCAGTTTCCCAAGTGCTGGGATTACAGGCGTGTGCCACCGCGCCCGGCAGTGGTTTCTTTCTTGAAGGGCTTTCTCTCCTCTCTGCATTATGCCTTAGGTCCACCTGGAGAAAGGAAGCCCCACCACTGGTTTTAGGGACTGATGGAAATGTGGGGCCTGCCCAGGCCTGTTGGGCTAAGCCATGCTCCCGGGCTGATATCCACCAATCTTCAGTCAGTTCTTTCTTTTTCCATTGTTTTCTTTTTTCTCTTATCTTGCTCAGTAAGAGTTGTATTTATTTATGATATCACAGGTGTTGGATTTTTGCTCAACCAGGTGCATCCCTATCTCGAGGGTGGAGTTCATGTGTCACTAGCCATGATTGGAGAGGGCGCTCCATCGCTTTCAAACTGCATCTCTGTGGTCTAGGCCCAGCATTCACCACATTTGTCTCCCTTTCACCTGCAATCGCTAGTTTAAAAATCAGCCCGGTCTGACGTGGTGGCACATGCCTGTAATCCTAGCCCCTTGGAAGACTGAAGCAGAAGGATTGCCAAGTTCAAGTTCAGCGTGGGCAATTTAGTGAGACCCTGTCTACAAACAAACAGACTGGGGATGCAGTCCAGTGGTAGAGCACCTCTGGGTTCAATCTGCAGGACCATAAAAAAAAAAAAAAAAGAAATCATCTCAGTGTCTGCGTCAATAGAAAATAACAATTGTGTTTTGAGAAACATGGTTTCTTCTGAGCCAACATGAATGACCGTGCCACAGAACACACGCTCCAGTTGACAGGAACTACTCCTGCAGGACGTGGTTTCCCAAGGACATGGCTCTGCAAAGAGATCACATAAACCTTTTACAGTCCTCCAGGAATCCTGGAGGGGTCATCAGGTAGGCGGCCACAAAATGTGGGGGAAGTCTTCCACAAGATTCAAATGTTTTCAATAAAGCAGAGAAATTTCCTATAGGATTCAAGTGCTGTCTCATTCCCAGGCTTTGGATTTAATAGAGGCTAGAGGTCCATTGGCCTCATATACATTTTAAGATTTTATCCAGGAGAAAAAAAAAATGCTAAGTCAGACACAGAGGTCAACGATGAATAGCTGTCAGTGTGGCCTAGAATAGTTCAATTCAACTTAGGCTTCTTAATTCACAGCACTTCATCTCTCCTCAAGGTCACAATGCTCCAATCAGTGGAGTTCGAACAATCTTGAAGCTCTTAAATACAAATAAGGCCTCTGAAGAAACTTTAGTTCACACATATATGCTTAAAAATGGATCATTCGTCATCTGGTTGACCCGAGACAGGTTGCAGACCTGACGTCTCCTTCGGCTGGGCCTCTTGTTCTCTGATCAGCGCACAGCTCCCGCTGCTGCGTGGCCTACTTTACTTTTGTAGCAAGTCATTTCCCCTCTTTTGCCACTTTCACAAAACTGACTTTCTTAGATCCACTCAAGTTAAAATTGTGAAGCGTCCCCCTTCCTCCCTCACAGAGGGAGCTCTGTGCCCTCCAGCGCTGCCTGGTCTATCATTACCAGCATTGTTCCCAGACACTTCACATGCAGATCTGGGGACTTGTCTCCAGTGACACAGCACTGTCTGTCAGCGGGGGAGGAGGCTCTCACACAGCCTGCAAGGGTCTCCATGCCCATCCTCCTTGCTGCATGACACACGTGTTCCGAGGAGAAGGCAGCTTTAGTGACATCTGAATGCATTTATTTCTAAAAAGAGCAACACAAGAGGAAGACCTGGGTGCCATGTAGATAATGCCCTGTGTGAGGAGAAACAGGAGGCTGCACGTGAAGAATTTTGGACTTATGTATCAGAATCAAAACTTGCGATACGTACGTCCCCTCTCCACATAATGGGTGATTCCAAACCCCCAAAGATGGTCGACCCACTTACTTCAAACTTGTGATACAGCAACCTGGAGCACAGCGGAGAGTTATGGACAGCTCACTGCAGAGGGACGACTTGGGCACCGAAGTGTGAAATGTTTTGAAAGAGCATCCGTTCTTCTCATCAGAGCGATCCCGTGAAATGGGCGGGGCAGAGAGTTGGCCCATTGTCTAGTGAGGACACTGAGGCACAGCAAGGCTGCCCTTCAGCATTTCTTTCAAAAGGGCCCAGACTTGGTCAGCACAGTTGGGACTGGACCCTGATCTGTGTCTGATTTCTGTCATGCGTCTCTTTCTGTAGTAAACCTTTTTCATTTGAGAGATGAAACCAACCCACCCCCAGGAGGACCTGTGCTCTGAGTTGTCTTGTTAAAGTAGGAATGGGTTCCATCAAATTATCCACATGCCGTTCCCTGGAATTGTGGGTATATCGTCTGGAAACATCCCAAATCCTAGGGGCAGCCCCTCTCTGTGACAGCTCAGGGCTCCGAGCCTCCTTCCTGCCAGCAGCCACCTGACTTGCTCCTGACCTGTCCATTCCCCATGTCTCTCTTTCTCTCTTTCTTTCTTTTCTTTTCTATTCTTTTTTTTTTTTGGTAGTGCTGGGGGTGGAACCCAGGCTTTGCACATGTGAAGCAAGCCCTCTGCCACTGAGCTCCATCCCCAGCCCTTGTGTCCTTTCCTTGCCAGCTCCTGACTTGTGGGGCAGGAAAAGGGGACACTGTTCCTGCTCCCTAGAAGTGCTTCCCTCATTCCACAGGTCATGGTGCAGCTGCCAGGCATGAGGCTCTTCACCAGGCCCGAAGACACAAAGAGAAGCCTAGGCCCCACGCCCAGGACTTCAAAGCTTAGTCTCGGAAACAACTGGATTATTCATCAGCCCCTTCACTGGCAGTTCCTGAACTGTCCTGTCCATGTGCTGACTTCCGGGAAGCTCTCCTCGCATCACGAGTGCACACTGCACTGTGGTCTCCTTCCTCCTCGCTGCCCTGCAAAGCTTTGAACAGTCTCCTTGCTGATGGTCCAATCATCCCGCCCTCCAGTTGTCTAGGCCTCCTTAGCTGCACTGCTTCCAGTTGCAGGACACTCTGTTATCCTCAGGGGCAGTGGGGCTCATGGGACTTCATTGTTACGTGGTGCGTAACAATGGGGGTCCATCCTCCAGCCTTTTCAGCCCAGAATCTCTCTGACCCCACTTCAGGGAAATGACAGGCTGTGACCATGTCTCCCCTCTCCTCTCTTTGCCTCTGGCAGACATCAGGGATTGATGGCCCAGGCATTTGTCTGACTGAGCCCAGGCGTAGAGAGGCTACATCTCACATAGACACTGGGCCACCTCCTCTGGTTGCACGTGGCCTAAGGGTTGTCACTGTTACCACCTGTCACCACGCCCTCCTGCCTTGCTACCCTACCCTCCACTCGTCATGACCTGCGGACCCCAGAGCCCCATTCTCCTGGCCACTCCCAGACTGCCCTCTCTGGTTTTTCTGCAGAGTCCAGGAAACCCTGTGACTGACCATGGGAGACGAGCCATCGGTCAACAATAACCAACAATTCAAAAATGGTAGGAGCACATTTGCCCACTATACCACGAGAAATAGGTACTGGGGTGGATTTGTCGATTGGCCCGGTGCCGCCATTCCGTGATTACGCCCATACTAAAGCACCGCATCAGACCGCACAAATACACGTTTGGGGAAAAAAGACTTTGCACCCAAACTGACAAAATGATAAAAACTACAAAGCTGTGCCTCCTGGGACTCAGTCCCTCCCGGGGGGCTTTCTGGCGAGCCCCCTGGAAAGCCGCCCGGCGCCGAAGCCCCTTCTCTCTGCTGCTGAGCAGGCTGAGCTCGGAGGGTCACAGGGCTTTCCAGGCATGCGCACGGCAGCCCTGAGTGCCATCCGTTCCCAGCGCCACTTCTGCACCGTCAGCGTCACGCCTGGTCCCTCCACCCCCCACGACTTCGTTCATCACGTTGCGATGAGGAGGAAGCCCCTGCCTCCGTCAGCCTGTGCCTGGCTGCCTGGAGCCTGCGCTCCACCCGCTGGCTCTGCTTCTCCCCCACCTCCAGCCTCTCCTCCTCCCCTCTCATCCTTTCTGCCCCTCCGGCCTCCCCTAACTTAAAAAAACAGACAAAATTACACATTTAAAAGAAGCCCAAAACAAACCTTCACCAACAGCCCCATCTTTTCATCTTCACGGGACGCTCTTGGCCCGTCCGACTTCCTTGTCCCCACCGCAGCCATCAGCTTCTACACATGACTCCTCTGGAGAGCCCACAGCGTGGCCTCCCTTCAGGATCTCCCTTCCTGACCTCCGTGCCTCTGCAGAGCCTCCTGGCAGGGCTCCCACCTCTCCTCCAGCCCTCGCACGTACCCAGGCCTGGCTAATCATTCTCGGGCGGTTTTGAGAACTCCTTGTTCTGCGCAAATTTAATTTGGCAGTTATGGTCCGCCTTGTCCTGGTCCCTCCTCCCTTCCTGGATTCTGTCCCAGCCACCTGACCCTGACTCCATGCCCAGGTATACCCTCTGTTGTTCTTCCCACAGGCTGTTGCTCTTGCCATTTCTTCTTGGGAGCATCCCTGCCTTCCCACCTGTCCTTTGATGCCCAGCTCAGTTTCGCCCACCTTCAGGAACTCTCTAGTGATCTGCACAACCATGAGCGGCCTTCTCCCTGCATCTCTCAAAGCACATTTTTGGAGCCTCCTGAAAGCACTTTGCTCTCCTAACTACTGCTACTAACTATTTCTAGCCTTTAATCTACTTGAGCATCAGGAATATATCTTTTAAATTTTCTCCAGCTCCCCAACCCTTCTCCGTTGTCCAGGGATGAGCTCTGCGTTCTTGCTGAGTCCTTGTGTATAAAGGAGCTCAGAGTAGACGAGGCACTGGGTGTTAATCTCTCTGAGCTCAAGGTCCCACGCTGGTGGCCCACAGCATACAGAGCAACCCTAATCAAGAGTTGTGCTGTTGTTTGGTGGTTAAACATATAGAACATAAAATTTGCCCTTTTAACCTAGGAAATGTACAATTCACTGGTATGTTTACATTAACATGTCATGAGCCATTGCCACTATTTCCAAGCTTCTTCATCCCCCCAGACAGAAACTCTGTACCCTAAGAATACCTCCTCGTGGCTCCCGCTCCCTGCCTGCTCCCCTGGCGATTTCTGATCTACTTTCTGTCTCCATTGACTTGACCATTCAACGTGTTTCATAAATGTGCAATTGTCCAACATTTATATCATATTTCACTTAACATGCTGTTTTCAAAGTTCATCCAGGTTGTAGCCGAATGGATGACTGACATTCCATTATATGAGATAGCTGCTTTTTGCTTATGCATTTGTCTGTTAATGACAGTGTTGAGTGACTTCACCTGCTGGCCCTGTGAATGATGCTCCAAAGAACAGAGGCACCCAGCTCTCTGTCTGAGATCCTGCTTTCGGTTCTTTGGGGGAACATACCTAGGAGTGGATTTGCTGTGTCATATGGCAATTCTATCTTTAGCTGTTTCAGAAACTCACTGTAGACTATTTAAAATTCAAATTAGTTAACTTTCAAAAATGAGGGATTGTACACAAAGCTTAGAATTTTTTCAACTTCTGAGAAAAATTAGAAGTCTGGCACTTTGGGGCCCAGCTCCCTGTAGGGGTGTCGTCTCCTGAGGATGAGTGGGGACTGCTCCCTCTAGATGGGGCATCTGGGCTCACCCCAGGAACCTCGTCTGGTTGGCATCAGACCTCGGTGCTCCCTGCCTGGTCCCAGCTCTCAGCCTTTGTCTGGGGCCCCCTGCTCTGGTCACTCCCTCCCACCCACGTTGGGGCTCACTCTGCAACATTCCCTTCCATGACACCCCTGCCTCCACCTGGCTGGGTCCTCTGAAGCAGGTGTCTTTTCATCTCTACACAGGACTGACAGACACATTGCTTGTGCCCAACCTGTTTGTAAACGAAGTTCTATGTTGGATACTTGAGGTTAAGCACTGAGCTAATTGACAGCGTTCTGACCGACTGAGCCAACTAAGTGCTAGACCACATTGTAGAATATTACAAGAAAAGGAAGGAAAACTAAAATTGGGGAAATGAGTCAGAGATTACAGGCAATGAGGGAGTGGCTAACCATTTCCTCATTTGAAATATTTCTTCATTGGGGTTTTCTTTTTTTTAACCACTCTTTTTTTTTAAGTCTGTAGTCTGATGAAAGTCAGCTAAAAGGTCATTTATGGGAAAAAGGTAAAATATCATAGAACAAGTTAATAAGAAATTGACTTAAAAATGTAATGTCTATCTGCACATCCAAAAGAACAATTTTGGACCCCTACTTAAACCATATATATATATTTTTTTTTGAATGGGGGATTGCACTAGGGGCACTTGGCCACTGAGCCACATCCCCAGCCCTATGTTGTATTTTATTTAGAGACAGGGTCTCACTGAGTTGCTTAGTGCCTTGCCCATGCTGAGGCTAGCTTTGAACCCACGATCCTCCTGTCTCAGCCTCCTGAGCCGCTGGGATTACAGGCATGCACCACCATGCCAGGTTATACCATATATTTTTTGGTATCAAAATGACTGAAAATGGATCATACACCTAACTAAGAACTAAAACTAAAAAAATCCTCAAAAAAAAAAAATAGAACTACCTCTCCAATGAGAACTACAGAACACTAAAGAAAGAAACTAAAGAAAATCTGAGAAGATGGAAAGATCTCCCATGTTCTTGGATAGGCAGAATTAATATTGTCAAAATGGCCATACTACCAAAAGCGCTATACAAATTCAATGCAATTCCAATTAAAATCTCAATGATGGACCTCATAGAAATAGAGCAAAAATCATGAAATTCATTTGGAGGAATAAGAGACCCAGAATGGCTAAAGCAATTCTTAGTAAGAAGAGCGAAGCAGGGGGTATCACAATACCAGACCTTCAACTATACTACAGAGCAATAGTAACAAAAACATCATGGTATTGGTACCAAAATAGACAGGTAGATCAATGGTACAGAATAGAGGGCACAGAGACAAACCCACATAAATACAGGTATCTCATACTTGACAAAGGAGCCAAAAACATACAATGGAGAAAAGACAGCCTCTTCAACAAAAGGTGCTGGGAAAACTGGAAATCCATATGCAGCAAAATGAAACTAAACCCATATCTCTCACCCTGTACAAAACTCAACTCAAAATGGATCGAGGACCTAGGAATTAGACCAGAGACCCTGCACATAATAGAAGAGAAAATAGATCCAAATCTCCATCATGTTGGCCTAGGACCAGATTTCCTTAACATGACTCCCAAAGCGCAAGAAATAAAAGCAGGAATCAATGATTGGGATAGAGTCAAACTAAAAAGCTTTTTCTCAGCAAAGGAAATAATCAGCAATGTGAAGAGAGAGCCTTCAGAGTGGGGGAAAATCTTTCCCACACACACTTCAGATAGAGCACTGATCTCCAGAATCTACAAAGTGCTCAAAAATCTTTACACCAAGAACACTAATAACCCAATAAATCAATGTGCCAAGGAAATGAAGAGACACTTTACTGAAGAATATCTACAAGCAATCAACAGATTCATGAAAAAATGTTCAACATCCCTAGTTATAAGAGAAATGCAAATCAAAACCACCTTAAGATTTCATCTTACCCCAATTAGAATGTCTTTTATTAAGAACACAGGCAACAGCAGGTGTTGGTGAGGATGTGGGGAAAAGGGTACACTCATACATTGCTGGTGGGAGTGCAAGTTGGTGCAGCCACTCTGGAAAGCAGTGTGGAGATTCCTTAGAAAACTTGGAATGGATCCACCATTTGACCCAGCTATCCCACTCCTTGGCCTATACCCAAAGGACTTAAAATCAGATTACTACAGTGATGCAGCCACATCAATGTTCATAGCTGCTCAATTCACAATAGCTAGATTGTTGAACCAGCCTAGATGCCCTTCAATAGATGAATGGATAAAGAAACTGTGGTATATATACACAATGGAATATTACTCAGCCATAAAGAAGAATAATATTATGGCATTTGTAGGTAAATGGATGATGATGGAGACTGTCATGCTAAGTGAGATTAGCCAATCCCAAAAATCCAAGGGCTGAATAATCTCTCTGATAAGTGAATGATGTGATGAATAATGCAGGGTGGAAGGGAGGCAAGAATGGAGGAAGGTTAGATAGCATAGAGGGAAGGGAAGGGTGGGGTGGGGTAGGGGGGGCAAGAATAATAACAGAATGAGACAGACATCATTGCTCTGTGTACGTGTATGAATGCACAGATGGTTGACTCTACTTTGTGTACAACCAGAGAAACAATAGCTGTACTCCATTTGTGTTCAATGGATCAAAATTAAATGAATAAAAAAAACACATAGGACTAAATCTTTGTGATGTCGAGTTACGCAATGATTTCTTAGATGCACTGCAAAAACACAAAGAACAGAAGAAAGAATAGATAAATCAGACTTTACCAAGTTGAAAACTTCTGTGTTTCAAAGGACATTATACAGAAAGGAAAGACAGCTGGGAGTGTATGTTTACAAATTATATCTGATAAAGGACTTGTATCCAGAATATATAAAGAGCTCTTACCACTCAACAATTGAAATACAGGGATGGGAACATTTCTCCTACAAGATAATTAGTCATTAGGGAAATGAAAACCAAAAGTACAATGAGATATCATTTCACTTCCATAGGATGACCATAAAAAAAAAAAAGATGGAGAAATAACAAGTGGTGGATTTATGGAGAACTTGGACTATGCTGTAGTTTGGATCTGGAATGTCCTCCAAGGCTTGTGTGTTGAAGTCTTGGTGCCACTGAAGTAATGTTCAGAGGTGGAGCTTTGGGAAGTGATTGCATCATGAGGACTCTGATCTCATCAATAGATTAATCCACTGATGGCGTCAGAGCTGAATGGACTATTGGGAGGCTGTGGAAACTAGCAGGTGGTACCTAGTTGAAGGGAGTGCATCTAAAACTTAGGGTCATAACCGTGGGGACTATCTCTTGTCCCTGGCCCCTCCACTGTCTTTGCTTCCTGGCTGCCATGAGGTGAGCAACTTTCCTCCACCACACCCTCCCATCATGGTGTTTCTACCTTGCAGTCAGCTGACCTCAGACTGAAACCTCTGAAACCATGAGCCAAAATTAACCTTTTCTCCTCCAAGGTCCCCCTACTCCCCAGGTGCTTTGTCACAGTGAATTGGGTTCAATGGTGGGTGCCTCCCAGTGATTTGGGAGGCTGAGGCAGGAGAATTATAAGTTCAAGGCCAGCTTATGTATAGTGAGTCTCATGAAGTCAACTCAAATAAAATAAAAATGAAAAGGACTGGGGATGTTGCTTGCTGTTCAGTCCCTGGTACCTTAAAAAAAATTAATTTTGTCACAGGGGCAAAGAGCTGACTAACACAGGCTGCTCACACATTGCTGGTGGGATTGTTAAGTGGTGTAGCCACTTTGGAAAATAGGTTAAGATTCCTCAAAATGTCAAACACAGTCAATGTTCCAGAAACTCTGCTTTTACATACAAAAGAAAAATGAAAACACATGTCTACACAAAACTTGTAGTTAAGGGTTCACTGCAGCATTATTCATAGTGGCTAGAAGGTGGAAACAACCAAATGCCCACCAACAGATAACTGGATAAACAAAATGTATATATCCATACAACGGAATATTATTCAGCCACGAAAAAGAATGAGTTCTGATATACACTATTGAATAGGCGTATCTTGTTAATATTATGCCCAGCAAAAAAAAGCTAGTCACTAAAGATGGCATATTTTATGATCCCATTGATATGCTATGTTCAAGATAGGAAAATGCACAGAGATAGAAAGTAGATTAATGATTTGGGCTGGAGGGAAGAAGAATATGGGAAGGACTGCTGATGAGTAGAGGGTTTCTCTTTGGAATGATTAGAAGATTCTAGAATTAGATTATGGTGACTATATAACTGTGAATATGTTAAAAACCACAAAACACAAAATCTAAAAATGAAACAAAAAATCCCAACACCGAACAATAAAAGAGAGCTAGTATTTTTTTCTTTTACATGACTAGTAGAATACCCAGCCCTCAAAGATGAACAGAAAGATGTGACTCAAGTAGTTTAGGCTAAAGCTTTGCAGATACCTGGCATGATGGGCTGAGTTAGCTTCAAAATACTGCACCCATCCCCGATGCAGAGCAAACATGGGCCAGAGATAGACAAAGCAAGGCGAGGAGACCGTTGATCGTGGTCGAAGCCGTGAGGTGGGCACATGACCTTCATTACCCTGCTCTATTTGTGTGTATTAAAGTTTTTCCATAAAAAGAGTTTCGCAAGAGCAAGAAAGAGTGAGCTACTGAATGAGGAGTCACTAGTCACGTCACCTATCTGCGTTTGCGTGGGGAGCTCGGGTGCTCAGGCTGTGCACTCTCCCTAGGCACATGGATCTTGAGGAGTGAGGGCTTGCCTGGAGGAAAAGCCAAAGCTCTTTGTGCAGGTAGTACTTTGCTAGGGGCCTTCAAACAACAGAAACTGATTCTTGCATGGTTCTGGAAGCTGGACCCCTGAGACCAAGGTGTCTGTGAGGCTAGCCTCTCTTTGAAAGCTCTAGGAGAGGATCCGTCCTCACTTCTCCCAGCTCCTGCTTTGCCGAAGGTCCTGGGCAGTGCTCTCTCTCTTCCACCAGCACCGGTCTCTCTCCTGCCTCTTGTTCTCCCTCTGTGTGTCTGTCTCTATTTTCTCTTCTTATAAGGACCATAGTCATATTGGATTAGAGTATCACCTCATCTTAACTTGATTACATCTGCAAAGACCCTGTATTTCCTTATAAGTTTGCATTTTCAGGCAGTGCTGGTTAGGATGTCAGTATATCTTTTTGAGGGAACATAATTCAACCCTCAGAAGGTCTCAGGAAGGATAAGCGGACCCACAGACAGTTCCTGAGCACTGTAATTCTGAGTAGCAGGGTCTTCGGCCGTCCAGCAGCAGGCTGTGGGGACACAGCACTTACACGACTGGAGCACATCAGTCACTGCCCACCTTTCTCTCTCCCAAACAGAGGCAAGGCTTTTCTGAACCCATTCCCAGAGTGCAACCTTGACTGATGAGTGACACATCCAGACTCTTCCCACCCATCAGCTCTTTCCACCAGGAAGTTCTTGGGCATAATTCTAACATGCGTTCACCGAAGAAGACGTGTTACAGAAAAGGTGAGATTCTTGCTCTTTGGTGCAGACTTCACCTTACACTTAGAGTTTAACTTTTGAGCAGGCTGCTGAAATTATTTTAGACTGTACTGTTACATTGACCCAGAAATAATTTCTTCTTTGAAATGTCCCCTGAAATGTTATTTACTCTGATTCCAATTCAAGATTACATTGTACACTTCTTCGCTCTTCAGTGTAGCTCTGACCTTTGACCAAAAGCAATAAAATCTGACTTTTTTTTTATTAAATGGTACTCAATCCCCCCACACAATGATTCCAGTAAAGCAGATATCTGATAATGGCCATGTATTTTCAGATGATCACTTGAAGAGTTTCATGAATACATTACCAACTGCATGGGCTATTTTACCATTGATCAATTTTCAGTGGACACAGGAGGAAGCAGAAGTCAGACAAGGCCCTGGACTTTGAGCTCACTCACCTGCACTTGCTCCATAGTTACCTTCAACCTGTATTTTAGCTCCAATCAAATGGAATAATTTTTAATCCATTTGTTTTTATTCCATTGCTCTCAGGAAGGAGAAAAGGACGTGATCAGGCTTTGCAGAGGTCAGGTGGAGGGAGTGTAGGATGGGGGTTGAGACTGGCCAGAGAGACCTTGGTGTAGATTTGAACCACTGTGAGTTCCTGACCGAGCCTGAAAAGATTGACGGGCACTAGATGAAACAGTGATCTTGGGTCACCACTGGCCCTTATGTGGAGGGAGGTTAAGAGAACAGCAGAATCCAGACAGGGTTGAGGGCAGTGCTTGAAGGGTTTCCATGGGGCTGTGCTAACCGCCTGGCCGCACTGGGCACCTGCCCTGCCCCGCTCTCCACCCCAGGTCGAGTGCTAATTGGTTCTTTTAGCTGGTGTGCGAGCTTCAGGGTCACAGGAGCACACCATGGAATTGCTTCACGGTGCAAGCTCTTCCTCCCCTCCTCCCGTGTCATATTAAACATGCCAACCACAGTTTGCAGGAAGTCTGTCTACCAAGAGCTGGGGGAGAGGACCCCTCTTCTTGAAAGCACAGAGAGAGGAAAGCAGAAAGACCAGTGACGATCCGCAGGCGATCTTGAATGCAATAGAATTGATTGTCCTACTAGAAAAGATGTTCTTAGGAGCTTTTATAAATGTGTTGAAAGGGACATCCAGCCAGACCCACAGTAGAGGCAGGTTGATTTTTTTGGAAAGCTATTTGTTAAAAGGTGAGTGGCTGTGTTTCCCTTGTTAGTTTGGATAAGAGTCTAATCTGTTCAACAAGTCAAAGTTGTTCTTTTAGCTCCTGCAGTGACCAATTTGTGTCTGTCCTTGTGTGCTATGTTCCCAGTGGAGATGGCAAGACACTGCCATCTCTGGACCCGGGAGTCCTGGAAGATGCTGGGAGTGCACACATTTCAGAGTGGTTTCTAAACCCTGGGCCATTGTCAGAGTCCTATTGGAATTTTTGGTTTCTCCACATTTCTTCTAAAGAGTAGCTCATTATAAGCTCACTTTATGAAATCTGGGGCTTGTTTTGCAGACTCCTTTTCTTGAAGGATAGAGAGGAAAAACATTTTTACAAATTACTAAGTACTCTGGGTAGACCTGAGCAAAGGGAAGTAGTGATGGAAACTTCCAGGGGACCAGATAGTCATAGGCTCCTGAAGTCCAGACAACAACTGGGTGAGGGCTCCTTGCTTATTTGAGGTCAGGCTCTGAGCCTGGCTCATGGTCACAGATGGCCACTCCACAGAGGGGTTTAGAAACCCACCTGTCTTGGCTTGTGCCTCTGTGGGTGTCCACCCCAGGGAGTGTCTGAAGGGTTACAATCGACACATAACAGAATGTTAACAGCCATGACTCTATTTTAACATAATTAGAAAAAATAGAACAAGCACATAAAACCCACGTCACAGGCTTTCTTTTTACTATATGTGAATTTATATGTGTGTATCATATATATATTATTGGTTTCTTTTAATAATACATAACATTACAATTCATTTTGACAAAATTATAAAAGCATGGAATATAATTTGTTCTAATTCAGTCCCCAGTACTTCCCAAAATATGGATGCTTCACAAATCTGCATGTCGTCCCCGCACGGGGACCGTGCTGATCTCTCTGTAGTTCCAGTTTTAGTAAATGTGCTGCCAAAGCAAGCTCGGGAGACACAAACTTCCTCTGCAAAAGTGGAGTCACGTGTTGCTTGATGGTGGGACAAGTTCTGAGAAGCGTGTCCTTAGGTAATTTGTCATTGTGCAAACAGAGCGCTTCACACAAACTAAGATGCCTGCGACATCTCTAGGCGGGAGGAGCTCCTGGGACCACTATCCTATATTTGGTCCACTGTGGACCAGAACAGCCTTATGACTGCAATCAAAGTTAAGTGAGTCACGTGTTCAGGTGATTAAATAGGTAAATGCAGGAGACAGCCTGTACCATGGAGGAGACCCAGAGGTGGGTTACAAGTGCCTCAGGCCTAGAGTACAGGTTTACAGGCAAAGGGCTCACGTGTATTAGCCAGGATTGCTGCAGAGTCTCAGACATGTCAGGTACGAGGTTGTGGGTGCTGCTGAGGGAGGACTTCTCAAACTTCTTAGTTCCCCCAATTAGGAATTACCTGGAGATTTTAAATATTAAAGTGCAGACTCTGGTCCAGTGGGTCTGGAGTGGTGCCGAGAATTTTGCATTTCTTTTTTTTTTGAACCAGGGATTGAACTCAGGGACACTCGGCCACTGAGCCACATCCCCAGTCCTATTTTGTATTTTTATTAGAGGGAGGGTCTCACTGAGTTGCTTAGGGCCTCGCTAAGTTGCTGAGGCTGACTTTGAACTCGAGATCCTCCTGACTCAGCCTCCCAAGTCACTTGGATTATAGGCGTGCGCCACCACGCCCGGCAGAATTTTGCATTTCTAACAAGCCCCAAGTGCTGCTGGTCTGGGGACCACACTTAGAGTAGCAAGAGTTGATCCTGGAGCTCCGTTTCTTTATAACTAAGAACAAAGACATTTACGCTTAGGAGGAGGTTGAGTTCAGAACACACCTCTTTCATCTGTGGTGAACCGGGTGTAACGTTTGTGAGTCCTGCATGTCTTGCTCTCTGTAGGAATTCAAGCTGGTTCCTTCATACTGACCAAGCAGTTTGTAATGAAAACTTTTGGCTCAAGTTGTTGCCAGGGCACTGCCAGGGGAACCTGCCCCACAGAGGGAATGTGTAACTTAATATTACTGTGTGGGAATGAATGAGCCTGGCCTCGGAGAGGTAGGAAGGGCTCCGCCTCACTCCTTTTCTCAGGTGACATCCCAATCTGATGCAGTTAGCCATCCAGGGTCATTTCTCTGGGTGGGTGAATGGATCAGAATATTTTGGCATGTTTTCATCCACATGTTATGAGAACCAGATTTGCAAACAAGTTTGGTGGGTTACAGCAGCTACGGCATTCAGAAAACAAGTCGGACACTTAACAACAGGACTCAGGTTGAGGTCATACTGAAACTGAGGGACTCCATCCAGGGCTGTGCTGTTTTAAAGGACATGACCCTTGATGTTATCTCACCGGCAGAGACCAGAGCGAGGCTATTATGAGGCACTGCATTTTCACAGTATTCTTTCTGACAGGGCAGAGGAATGCATGGAGGGGAAAGTCGAAGCAAATCGTCTCTTCTTTTTAAAGTTCAACTGGAGCCACACTCAGTAAAAATCAAGGTCTCCAGCAACCATATGATGCAGAATATTAATGCTAAAAGTGCTCTGGGGTCGTTGAACATGATGGTGTTTAATTTGAGGGCATTGTGATACTCTGGACTCCTTTTCCCTCAAAAGCAAACAGTCTTCCACATAACTTCCAGGGATGAATGGGTTCCCTGGTGAATCCTGGATTCCAGGTTAAAAACTTCTGATGCAGTTTATTTCCTTTTAATTAGAAATCAGAAAAATGAGGCCCAGAAAGAAGGAGAGTGTCCACTGATCTCACAGCAATGCTGGTGGTGAATTACCCAGACGATTGCAGTGCCTGGGGGTCCGTGTGAAAGCCGGTGCCAGGAAGCCTTGAGAGGAACAAGTGGCATGGGCTTCTGGAGACAGTTACAACCATTAGCTGGAGAACCGCAATTGTAAACCAAATAATGTTTGAAAAAAAGTAGATATAATTAAGCCAGAAACTTCTTGGACCCAGACTTTCCAATGTGTTCAGAAGACTTGCTGCTATAGCTGGTTGTGTGCTAAACGACAGTTTGGGGTATTTTAAGGGCAGTTCGTAAGTTCGCCTCAAAGGTTGGACTCACATGCCACTGTGAATCTTCCACAGCCCTGAGAGCTACCGGGCAGTCTGCCTCGCTGACACGGGACTCCCAGGTTGGCAACACTGTCACAGGGCTCAGTCCCTAACAGTCCTGGCACAGTTTAGGTGCTCATTAAATGTTTATTTGAATAAATGGGCTTTCTTTTACATTAGCTTTCTAATGTAAGACAGAAGACACAGGCAAAGTGGAGAGAGACCAGGACACAAGGTCTAAGTACATAGTGGAAATTGGGGTTCCAAACGAGGGATTTAGAATCTCACAGACACAGAAGAATCCCTGCACCATGATTCCACCTGTGTGAGGAAACACAAGGACCCACTTACCTCTGCTGTCAGAGGCTGGGATGTTGGTCACCTCTGGTGCCAGGGGCGTTATGTAGGAAAGGAGGCTTCCAGGGTGTTGGAACTCTATTCCCTTCTCAATCTGGGGGCTGGATATCCTCAGGGATTCACTTGGTAATTCACCAGATGATACCCTTGTGACAACATTTTCTGTATCTGTGTTGTACTTCAGTAAAACTAACACACACACAGCGAAGGATGAAGGCCTGTGTTCCCCAAACTCGAACGTGCATACAAGTCATCTAGAAATCTTATTAAACCGTAAAATTCTGTCAGTGAAGTGGGGTAGGCCTAGCTACTCCTGAGGCTGAAGCAGGAGTATTGCAAGTCTGAGGCTAGTCTGGGCAATTTAGCAAGACCCGGACTCAAAATAAAATGTATAAAAAGGGCTGGAGGGTCTGGAGTTGTAGCTCAGTGGTAGAGTGCTTGCCTAGCATGTGTGAGGCACTGGGTTTGAACCACATAAAAATAAATAAATAGGGCTGGGGATATAGCTCAGTTGGTAGAGTGCCTGCCTCACAAGCAGAAGGCCCTGGGTTCAATCCCCAGCACCGCAAAAATAAATCAATCAACAGATAAATAAAATAAAATAAAGGTATTATGTCCATCTGTAACTAAAATAAATAAATAAATAAAAGACTGGAGATGTGGCTCATGGGTAGAGCATCAGGGGGTTCAATCTCCGGTACCATTTGGTCTTGGGTGGGGCAAGAGATTCTGTATTTCTAGCAAGGACCTAGAGCCTTAGAGACGGGTATCTTCCAGAGTCTTGTGGTAGAGAGATCCTGGTGTGGTATGGTGTGTGTGGGGTGTGGTGGTTTGAGGCTGGGGATGGGACCCAGGGCCTCCTTCCTGCTAGGCAAGTGCTCTACCCCTGAGCTATGCCATCAGCCCCAGCAGTCCCTGGGAAACTGCAGGGGTGTGGGTCTGCCATGCTCTCCTCCAGCAGAGTCCCCACGGCCAACCCATGCTTTCATGCAGGCCTGTGAAATTCCCCTACCCACAGCTCCTACAAGGTGATTTTCTGCAGGGTGGTGAACAGCTGGGCCTTGCCAGTGAAGTGGCCAGCTGGTGACCAGCCGTACAGCCCACATTAGGCCCCTGACCCGCCTGCCCTGTGGAAGCCACTGGAGACCTGGAAGGCATGGGGAGCCTCACTTCCTCTGCAGCCAGAGGCAGGGGGAAACAGGATTTTCAGCAATGACTGCTGCATAGAAGGGGGCGTTCCGACTCCTCTTTGCAGAACTCTGAAAGATGTAGCTTCATGCTGTGGTCTGAACGCATGTCCCCCAGACTCATCTGTTGACATTGTTTATCATGTGTTGAAATTTTAACCATCAATGTGAAGGTGTTAAGAAGCAGGGGCTCTGCGGGTTGATTAGGTCATCAGGGTGGAACCTTCATGAATGGGACTGCTGCCTTTCCCAAAGGGACCCAGAGAGTTCCCTCTCTTCTTGTGCAGTGTGAGGACTCAGTGAGAAGATAGCCATCCACGAACCAGGAAGCAGGCCCTCACCAACACTTTGGTCTTGGGTCTCCCACCTCCAGAACTGGAGAAGTGAGTGTTGTATAACACAGTTTGTGGTATTTTTTTTATAGCAGTCTGGACAGCCTGAGACAATTCCAGAACACCCAACTGGTATCAAGAAAACCATAATTTTGAGAGGAAAAAAAAGCAAGTCAGACACAATATGATTCTTTTCATAGAAATATTAAAAACAGGCCAAACTCGACTATGGCTGTGGCTCAGTGGTGAGTACTTGCCTAGCATGTGTAAGGCACTGGGTTTGATCCTCAGCACCACATAGAAATGAATAAATGAAATAAAGGTATTGTGTCCATCTACAACTAAAAATATAAAAAAACAAAACAAAACAGGTCAAATTAATGAATGCCTTTGTCCTGGATAGAGTTGGAGATAGTAAAATACAAAGACAAGGCAGAATGATCAATGCTTATGCCAGGAGGGGGGCCTCCTCCAGGAGCAGGTGGGTGGGAGAGGTGGGATCAGTCCTGCTCCTTGCCTGCCTTCTCTCCTCTCTCATTCCCCAATTTTTTCTTCTTGTATTATTTTCCCTTTAATCCTAGTTATCTATTTAAGTGGATTTGATATTCCCCTATGTGGTTTCTCCCTTCTAGGGGTCCATATTTCCATTTGTTTCTTGGCTAGATTTCATCACTGATACTTTTTTTTTAAAGGAAAGGCCCATGATAACTAAAGGCTACAAGTAGTTACTTCATGTTTGTGAGTGTCTGCCATTGATTTTATGTCAGTTTGGCTGGGTATAATATTCTCAGATGGTGCTTTTCTCCTCTGATATTTTTAGATGAACCCTTTGTCCTCTGGCATTGAACACTGGTCTGGGGTGAGTCTGAGATTACCTTGATTTTTTTCTCTCCTCCTTTAAAAGTGACCTGCTTTAATTTTTTCCTTCTATTAATATGTCTGAACAATTCTTTTTGTTTTTCTTTAAATCTTCGAAGCTCAAACTCTTAAACAAGTGTTTCCTGGAATATACGGTACTCACAGTATATTCAAATTAGAGAATTCTCCTATATCTCTAATTTTATGTTGTTCTTGTTGAGACGTGTATATGAAGAACACAAATTAACTTAGACTCTGACTTTTATGTATATCATATCCTTTTTAATCTCTCTGACCTCTACATCCACTATTGAGTCTCTACTCCATGATGTTAATTCGGTTTGTGGCCATGATTAGTTTATTTTTCTTCCTAATTATTAGATCTATAATCATAGCATTGTGGTTTTCAATTTTTTTCCTTAGTTCTACAACCCCCATTTTCATCTCATTGTTATTTCTTCTTGTTTTAAAGTTTTCATTTTATTAAATTAAATTTATTTTATTAAATTAAATCTACACTACATTGTTCTAAAACGCAGAACACTTGCAGAGATGGTTCTCTTATTTGGGTGTGTTCCATTTGGAGAGGGTATTTTTTGAAATGCTTATAACGAAGCTCTGCTTTGTTTAGTCATTCACTTATTTTTGCTGTAGTGTATGTAAAGGCTTGCTGCAAAGCTTTTTTTGTTTGTTTGTTTTCTTTGGTGCTGGGGATTGAACCCAGGGCTTCACACATATCCAACGTGTACTCCGCTCCTGAGCTATACTCCAACTCCACTTCTTTTTCTGTTTCTCACAATCTTCTTTTTAAAAAAAAATTTTTTTTTTTTTTTAGTTGTAGGCGGACACTGTACCTTTATTTCATTTTATTTCCATGTGGTGCTGAGGATTGAACCCAGGGCCTCATGTATGCTAGGCGAGCACTCTACCACTGAGCCACAACCCCAGCCACACAATTATCTTGATTGAACTGCTTCATCCAGATTTTCTACTTGGGCTAATATATCAGTTTTCCTTGATAGCATTTCCACCTTACCTGGATGGGACCAGGTAGAGGGCTGGGTGTATGAATGTGGAAAGCAGGCGGGGAGCATTGCTGGGGTCAAGTGCTATCAATGATGGAAAATTGGGATTCTTTTATTAATTATACAAATATTTATTTGGAGCCTATGATGAGTGCCAGGCACTACTTGATTATTTATTTTTAATGTTTAACTTTCCATTTTAAAATGATTTCAGACATATAAAAAGTTACATTAATAGTACATAGAGTTTCCATCTATTCTTTACCCAGCTTCCTCCAATATTATCTTACATAATCTGTAAACATAGTGCAGTTGTCAAAACCAGGAAGTTAATATTGATACAATACTATTCACTGATCTACAGAGTTTATTAGAATTTTGCCTGTTGGTCTTTTGTTAGGATCTTGGGTCAATCTGGAGTCCACATTGCATTTAGTTATGTCTGTTTAATTTCCTCCAATCTGGAATAGGTCAGTCTTCCTGTTTCATGATCCTGGCACATTTGAAAAGTCACTGGTTAGTTTGGAGAATGTTCCCAACCTGAGATTTTTTGGTGTTTTTTTAATGATTAAATTCAGGTGATATATTTTTGGCAAGAACACTACAGAAGTCATGCTGTTACCTCCTCAGTGCATCCCATCAGGAGGTGCATGACCTTGACCTGTCCCTTTCCCATACTTTGCTCACCTTGGTCCCTTGGATAAGGTGGTTTCTTCTGGATTTATCTACTGTAAAGTTGCTATTTTCCCCTGCCATTGTCTGAATAGTTCCCTCAAAGATCACGTGTTGGAAATTTAACCTCCAGATTCATATGTTGATGGTATTTGGAGATGAGGCCTTTGGCAGGGATTTAGGTTAGATGAGGTCATGATGGAAGGCCCCCATGGTGAGATAGTGCGTTTATAAAGGGAGGGAAGGAGACCTGAGCTTGCGTGCTCTTGCCCTCCCACTTGTGATGCCCTACCATGTCACAGCACAACAAGGACACCATTTAACCAGACACCAGAACCTCAGCCTTGGACTTCCCAGCCTCCAGAACCAAGAGAAATCAATGACCAGTCTGTGATATTCTGGACACCTCTTTTGGAGTCAGTAAGTCTCCTGTGGGGAGAGTTTTTGTAACTATGTAATATCCTGTTTCTTATCAAATTTTGGCCTCTACCTCTGGCCTCCCTTGATGACGCTTCACCAGGCACTATTTTGGGCATTGGGCATTAGTGCCAAGGAAGACATGCTAACCTTGGGGCTTCTGTACTCCTTTTGGAGACTCTATATAATATGGATAACTGGGTCAGCTGTTTTAGCCAGGGCAATATCCCTCACTGTGGGCCAGGCGTCTTCCTCCATCTAACACAGGGTTCTGGAGGAAGGCAGGCTTGGGGCTGTCAGGGGTTCTACCCTGGAGGTGCCCCTTGGCCTCTGGCTAAGCTGTGTGTTCATCTCCATCCACTGCACTCAGGATTAGAAGCTATTCATGAGCTGTTTGGGATTTCTGTTTTCCTACTAGTCCCAGTGGAGCATCAGGAAGTAGGGACTGGATTAGGGATTGTGTTACTCTCTCCCCCTGCCCTGCCCCACCTCGGGATCTCTTTCTCCCCTTCGCCATCACTCTTTGGTGTTTATTGCTCTTTAAAAATTGTTCATGTTGCTCTCATCTCCCTGTTAGGTTCCTGATAGTGAAGTTTCGGATAATCTAGGAGACTCCCCTCTGCAGGCTTAACCACTTTACCAGGTAAGATAACATGTGGATGGGTTCCAGGAATTCAGCAGGGACATCTTTGCGGGCCATTATCCTATCTAAATAATTTGCCCAAGATCATGCAGCTGGTACATGGCAAAATGTACACATGCACACAAGTCACCTCTCCAGAGTGGCTGAGTAATGCAGCCTGGCTCCCTGCATCAGTCAGCTTTTCATCACTGTGACCAAAAGACCTGACCAGAACAACTTAAGAGGAGGAAAGGTTTATTTTGAGTTCATAGTTTTAGAAGTTCAGTCCATGGTCGACGGCTCCATTGCCCTGGCAGTGGAACATCATGGACAAAGGGCAGAGTGGAGGAAAACTGCTCCCCTCATGGTGGCTGGGAAGCAGGAAGAGGAGCCAGGAGGGACAGGATGGAATCCCCCAGGGCACACCCCCAGTGACCATCTCCTTCAGCCATGCTCACCAGACCAGGGTGGGCTGGTTAAGTGACAGCTCTCATAATCTAATCACTTCACTTCTGAATGTTCCTGCACTGACATGGGAACTTTTTTGGGAACACCTCATATCCAAACCATTACAGTGCCTCATCGTGAAAAGCTATAACTGCAATTCTGACGGGTGGGAGCAGCGCCAGAGTGAGAGGCTTCTAAAAAAGCAATTTTGTTATGGAGGTGGGGGGTCTTGGTTTATGCAATAACTGGGATTCTAAATCAGTGCCCCTGAATGAAATTTTACAAGGCAGTGCAAACATGGCCTTTTGCAACATGAATAAAACCGGAACTTTCAAATGTCAAGCATTGAACTCACCTGGAGTCTCACCTAATGGGATTTCTACGATTTCATTGTGTTCGAGCTAAGCATAACAGTTCACAAAGGCATTCGGAAAATGACTTTTTTTTTATTGCAACAGTGGGAAAAATAGGGAAAGCTCAAAATATATTTACAAAAATGTCACCACCACCAACTACCACCAGACAGAAAACTGTTAACATTTTTGTATATTTCTTCCCTGTTGTTCTGAGGCATATGGAACTCTTTAGGAAATTGGGAACATATTGAATTGACACTTTTACATCCTGCTTCTTTTCCTATTATCAGTCTATCATAACTAGTTTCTGTTATTGTGAAAGTTGGTTATTCTTGGGGTAGGGAGAGGCCAGGGGGGTAAGACCTCCTTTCAAGACATAGCAGCTTGGGACCCCAGATTCCAGAGGCAGCCAGATTGGACCAGCTGGGGTCCCACCCCACCTTTGGTTCACTGCACACGGGAATGGCAGACCCCTTGGACTCCACTGTTACATCTGAGGTGGTGGCAGTGCTGGGCTGAGCAGTGTGCCACAGCAAGCTTTAGTTGAAGGAAGACTCCATGTGGCAGCCAGAGAGAAGGAGGGGTCGGTTTAGTGAGGGCCCTGCAGACTCAGGAGCCCATGGAGGGGGAGACCCACCAGGCCACCTAGACATAGTGGGAAGGGCCAGTGGAAGCACCAACAAGGAGGTGACCCAGAAAGGGTGGAAGAGGACTCTCCCTATCTGCCCTTTGACCCTGGGTGCCTTTCACCTGTCTGATGTTCCCTGAGTGCCTGCCAGGCCCAGGGTTGGGGCCAAGCACAGAAGGGCAGAAGAGGAACAAGAGAATGAATTTCCAGAGCCTGAGGATCTTGTGGATTTTAAGGAATCCTTATTCCAAAGCCTTTGAGTCCTCCGAGGCCCTTTGCCACCTGGCCCCGACCCTTTCTAATTTCATCTCCTCCTTCCCTCCCCTTCCACCTTCTGCCCAGCTGCACTGGTCTTGTGGTCCCTAGAGAACACGAGAGCACCCACCTTGGAGTTTCTGCATTCACCGTCCCTCCCCAGGGCCGCTGCCTGCTCCCGTCTGGGTGTGGTTTGCTGCTCATCAGCACCTGCTGGTCTTTGCTTCTCAGGTACTTTCAGTGAGATCTTTCCTGTGTCACAGATTGAACTATGTCCCTCCAAAAGTTGTTGAAGCCCTGACTCCTAGTACTTAGGAAGGTGATCTCATTTGGAAATAGGAACCTTGCAGATGATGAGGTTGCAGTCATTAGGATGGGCCCCAACCCAACAGGACTGGGAGTGTACTTAGGAAAAGCAGAATTCTGGACCCAGAGACACACATGGGAGGGCAGAGATGGGGTGATGCTTCCACGAGTCGAGAACCCCAAGATGGCTCGGAAATCATCCCGGCTGGGAGAGAGGCCTGGAGCAGATTTTCCCTCACAGTCCACAGGAGCCAACACTGCTGACCCCTGGATCTTGGACTCCAAAACTGTGAGGAGGAAATTGCTGTTGTTTTAAGCTCCCCAGCGTGGACACTGCTATGGCAGCCCTAGCAATCTAATGCAAGCGCTAAGCTTTCACAATGGTGTATTTCATAGTCTGGGTTATGAAACATGGGAGCTGGCACTGGTGTTGTGCTTTAACTCTACATGTTTGTTTTACATACATATAAAGGGTATGGTTTGCATCTGAAATGTCCCCCAAAGGGCATGTGCCAACCGCTTGGCTGCCAGTCTTTAAGAGGTGGTGCCTCCTTGGAGGAAATAGGTCGCTGGGAGCATGCCTTTAAAGGCTATGTATGTCCCAAGCCTCTTCTTCCCCATTCTTTTGTTTTCTGGCTGTCCCAAGGTGAGAGCCTTCTCTGCCACACTCTTCTCCCACCTAGATGTTCTGCCTCACTGCAGGTCCCAAAGCAGCCATGGACTAAAATCTCTGAAACCATGAGTCAATAAATCTTTTCTCTTTTTAAGTTGCTTTTCTCAGGTATTTTGTCATGGTGACAGAAAGCTGACTAATACATATGATTTCACAGTAACAAAAATAAAATTAAACAGTAGCAAAAAAAGGAACATCTAGTGACAGGCTTTGAGGTTAAGTTCAGGTTGGGCACATGTAGTCATAGGCTTTCTTTGGGTACCAAGATCATAGCTGGGGGATGTCACCATCTTCAGGTGTGTGGGGAATGTGCCAGAGGGGACTTTCTGGGGGATATAATAAAGACCAAAGAGTTCCAAATCTGCCAGAAAAACACTTCATGTGACCACAGGTCAGAAAACATCCCGGTCAGTGCAGTGGCCACAGACGATGAGACACCCTTCTTTCCTGGGTATTGCACACTGTACACTCTCATGGGGAAGGTTCTGGACTAGGGCCTAACTGGGTGTCCATGGGGTGGGGTTTCTAGGCTTCCCTCAGAAGTTCTGTGGGGGCCCATCTGACCTGGAGCATTGGGGTCTCCTGCCTTCCTGTATGGAAGGCAACCAGAGGGTTACCTTTTTTGGTCTATTGGGGGATCATTTGGGACTAGCTAAAGAAGAGCCCTGGAAACATCAAAGTGGGAAAGGTCTGAGTGGCCCCACCACCTGCAAAATGCTCATTTCAAACCTAGAACACATGTGATTCTCTGTCAATGCCCGTGTGAACCACCTCACCATGGCCCAGAGGCGTTCCCTTGAGAAACTGATAGTGGAGCAGCTGTGGGACAGAGCAGCCCCTGCCCACCCTGGTGTCACGGGCTTCCTGCCACCTGCCTCTTCAAAACCCTATTAGCTTATGCAAGCTGACCCTCAGAGCAGCCTTCTCTTGTCCGCCAGAGGTGTCAAGGCACTGTGTGATTTCCCAGTGACTTTTTTTTCTTCGCTTGGTTACAGCCTTGACATGGCAGTGGTAACAACCATCCCAGGAATACTCATCTATGGGTATGAGGAAAAAAAACCCAATTCTTGAAGGATGGAAAAGTGAACGTCAAACACCGTATATAACTAACCTAAGCAAATAGACGTTGGTTGTGAATGTGAGATAGAAGTGCACTGTGGAAAGTGGGTGGGGATGGTAGGACGTCACCTCCCGTCTCTCAGAGCTGGGTTGGGTTCTGTGCGATGGCGGTCCTGGGGAAGGATAAGATTCCTTTAAAAGCTGGGCTGCCCTGTGACTGAGGCCAAGCTGTAAAACTGTTCGGGATGTAGAAAGGTCAGTAAAGAGACCAGTTGCATGGTCATTTCTAATGACCTCTTGGGAGGGGTGTTTGCAATGGTCTTAATGTTGGCTGTGAAGAAAACCAACCATTGGAAAAAGAGCATCATGGGGCTTTTTATATGACCCACTGGTATCATGATGCAATGTGATTATTTTTCTGACTTTCTGTTCTTACCACAGGAAAAGGAGGAAATCGGAAGAGTGCTCAGATGCTTAATTACCAGTGCTTCTCTCAGATAAATTATAAACAGACAGTTAAAGAATTCTTTGCTACAGCCAAGAAACAAAGGAGCCTTTAAACACTTTGGATGTCAACATGCCCTAATTTCAAAAGCACTAGAGCTGTGTATAACACCAAAGATAGTTTTTTTTCTTCAAGGAATGACTAAGCAGTGTTAAAAAAAAAAAAAAGGAAAGAAAAAAAGTAGCCTCACTTCTCCATTCCTGGGCTTGTGACCGACATCATTAATCAATCAAGAAAGACCCCTCTCCTCCGCCCCACAGAACCTGGTTACTGCTCCAGAATTCCTCTCAACAATGTGTGCTTGACAACTACTACAGATGGATCAGAATTAGCATGTGAGCTGAGCCAACAAGAGGCACCTGGTAGCGCAGTCTCTGGAATCGGATCTCTGAAGTGCAGAGAGTAGCAGCTCCTAACTCATGACTATTATAATGATTAAATAAATTAATGTACCAAAAGATCATAGAATAGGGACAAATAGAAAATATTCAACAAATACTTTCATTTTTCTAAAATTAAGAATTTAAAAAGATGTGTACCATTTAAACCTGCAGGAAGTACTAGAAGAAGATTTAAAGCCAGGGTCTGGGGTTGTGGCTCAGTGGTAGAGTGCTAGCCTAGCACGAATGAGGCACTGGGTTCAACCCTCAGCACCACACACACACACACACACACACACACACACACACAAAAAAATTAAGGCCAGATGTGGTGGCGCATGCCTGTAATCCCTATGGCTCAAGAGGCTGAGACAGGAGGATCGCGAGTTCAAAGCCAGCCTCAGCAATTTAGCATGGCCCTAAGCAACTCAGTGAGACCCTGTCTCTAAATAAAATACAAAATAAAACTGGGGATGTGGCTCAGTGGCCGAATGTCCCTGAGTTCAATCCCCAGTAACACACACCGCCCCCCCGGGAAAAAAAAAAAAAGATTTAGTAGTAATCTCTGAGTTGAAGATTTATTCAACAACGATATTTTCGCAACTATTATGTGCCAAACGTTGTACGAAATGCTGAGATTTCTGTGGCTACTGAGATCAATCAGACATCTGTATCTTGCTCAAAGATGGAATATTTTTAAATGTCATGATATGCTGATAAGTTACTTATTTATATTCAGTTTCTTTTTAAAATTTTTTTGGTCTGGGGATTGAACTCCAGGGCGCTTAACCACTGAGCCACATCTCAGCCGTTTTTTAGATTTTATTTAGAGACAGGGTTTCGCTGAGTTGCTTAGGGCCTCACTAAGTTGCTGAGACTGGCTTTGAACTTGTGCTCCTCCTGTCTTAGCCTACCAATTCCCCGGGATTATAGGTGTATGCCACTGTACCTGGCTCTTACTCAGTTTCTTATGTAAAATTAGATAACAGAGGGCTGAGGTTGTGGCTCAGTGGTCAAGTGCTTGCTTAGCATTTGTGAGGCACTGAGTTGGATTCTCAGCACTGCATATAAATAAATAAGAAAATAAAGGTCCCTCAACAACTAAAAAATATATTTAAAAAATTAGATAACAGAAAAAGTATAATCAGAAAACAGGTGGACAATTAAATATTGAAAGCTACTCAACTTCATTAAAAAATGGGGAGGGCTGAGGATATAGCTTGGTTGGTAGAGTGCCTGCCTCGCAAGCATGAGGCCCTGGGTTCAATCCCCAGCACCACAGGAAAAAAAAAAAAGGGGGGGGAAATAAAAAAAAATGGGGAAATAATACAGCAGTGAGAATGGGGGTATGGAAGATGAGAGAAATAGGAGCTCAATCTAGGCATTCAACATGAAAATATAAGGAAATCCAGGAGGGAGAAGAGGTATCTAAAAAGAAAACTATCAAAGCAATAATATAAAAATATTTCTGGACCTGAAGGTGCCTAAATAAAGGTCCACTGAAGTGCCTGTCAAACTGAATGAAAAGACTCTCACAAGGCATTTCATCATGACATTCATGAATCATGAGATAAAGGAAAATAAAGTCGAAAACTGTGGGGGACAGAAAAGTAGTACACAGAGAAGCAGAAGTCAAAATACATTGGATTTTAAACCTATTTTATACCCAGCCAATTTATCTAAGTGTGAAGATTCAGCAAAGATGTTTTAGATGGTAGTGACTTGAAAAATAGACTTCTGTTAATGGAAAATTTTCAGAAATGGTAAAATTATTACTCTCATACGGATATAAAGTGATTATGTTAAATATTTTATTTAATTCATTATTAATGAGGTCATCATTAACTTTAGGAACACTGTTACATTAACAGTCATTAAATTTAGGTCCCACAAGAATGTAAGAGTAAGATGTTGTAACCAGTTTAACTGAGAAGTCATAAGGTACAGATTTATATGGAGTAAAGGAATTTTGAAAGAAATTTGCAAATAGATATAAAACTGGATTTATTTTGGCATGAGGGAAGAGGGATGTGGATTGTTTATTTGCATGTCTGTAGATAAGAATTAATTTGCTTTGCTATCAGTTATCAATAATTTAGAGTTGTAATGTAGCTCAAAGACAGTGAAAAGCACAGAGCCCCTGTAGAGTAAGATTCAGGTGACTCAGAAGGGCATGTTCTAAATAATGAGTAGGTTTTCATTTGAATTACAAAATGTTCCAAGTGTACTCCCAGGTAATTTTTATTAGGACACTACTAGAGAATATGCTTTATCAGAGGGAACAAATAAAGAAGAGGAGGCGGAGGAAGGGGAGGAAGAGAAAGAGGAGAAGGAAGGGGAGGAGAAAGAGGAAATAGAATGGGAAGGGGAAGAAAACGGGGAAGAGGAGAGGAGGAGAGGGATGAAGTGTTCTAATGAGCTGAGCAGAGAAAGCTAGTTTTATAGACAGAGAAGACTGAGGAAAGCAAAATCAGAGAACAAGCAGCAGATTGGTCATTTTAATTTCCTTTAAAGGTTAAAGCAGAGAGAATGCTTTTAGGCCAATTAGCTTGTTTGGTGATGTTGACTGTTCACTCTTCTGATTTCTCAGAAGTTCATATAAACAACTTAGTTTGGTGATGATGTGGAACTTCAGCATGAGTGACTCCATTTTGGTTTAACCAGTTGGATCAAGTGCAGGAATTCAGTCCTAACTAATGACCTCCTATAAATTTTATTTGACGTGGGTATATATGTAAAGGTAGTCATCTATCAAAGGCAGTGAATAATGTTTAAAAATGATAAATTAAGAAATAACAGTAGAAGCATGGAGATGAATACCAGAGAAAATAGCTAGAAGAGCTGCCAATGGCTGCCTCTGGGAAGTAGAACTTGATGGTAAGAAAGCTTGGGGCAGGGAAAGAACATCTTTCATTAAAAACTTATATGCATAATTTTACATACATATGAAAATAAATTTGAACAAAATGACTACACTTGGGTGTTGGGGCTGTGGCTCTGTGGTAGAGCGCTTGCCTAGCATGTGCGAGGCACTGGGTTGGATTCTCAGCATCACGTATAAATAAATGAATAAAATAAAGGTCTGTCAACATTTAAATTTTTTTTTTTTTTTTTTTTTTTTGCGGTGCTGGGGATTGAACCCAGGGCCTTGTGCATGTGAGACAGGCACTCAACCAACTGAGCTATATCCCCAGCCCCTTAAATTTTTTTTTTTAAATGACTACACTTGGGAAGAGGTGGAAAGGTAGGGTATGGGCAGTCTCCAAGACTTCCTACTGAAGAATAAATTGGCACAGCCATGGCGGAAGGTCATTTGGCAGAACCTGCTGAAACTGTGCATGCACATGCCTTTGGCCTGGCACTTTTGCTCTTGGCTTCTCTTCTCAGTCACTTGCAGATGTCCTCAAGGAAGCACGCCTAAGGATGTTCCTGGAGCATTGTTTAAGAGATTAAACGATAACGCTGTATATGTCTGATGAGAGAGGAACGGTAGCACAACAATGACGAGACGGACGTCGGATTTCATAATGGGCTGCTGACTCGGGCTCTGTGTGCTACGGGCTGATAAGGCACTCACTCCCAGACCACTGCTCAGTGAGAACCCCGAAGACAATTAAGATTGGGCTGGGGTGCACTCGCCTGCCATGCATGAGGCCCTGGTGCAATCCCCCATCCCCCAAAAAAGATTAAAATTGTAATCACACCTACACAAAATAGTACAGTGTGTTTTTATCTGTTCATACATATAAATGTGTGCTTATATATAGGAAAAGTTCTGGAAGCATATGTAGCTCAACTAATAACAGTGATCAAAATCTATTTTTGTTTGTTTGTGGTGCTGGGGATTGAACCCAGGGCCTTGAGCATGCTAGGCAGACACCCTACCACTAGCTGCACCTGAGTACCTCTTTTTTTCTCAAAAGTAAATCTAATTTAAAAAATATTTTTCAAAAATTTTGTTGTGGAACTAGGGTGTAGCTCGGGGATAGGGCCCTTGCCTGGTATGCACAAGGCCCTCTGTTTGATCCCCAACATAAAAAAAAAATTTAATTGTGGTAAAATGTGCAGGAATTTACCATCTTAACCAATTTTTGGTGAGTCAGAACATCATGGTGGAGAAAAGTGGTCAGCTCGTGGCAGCCATGGAGCAGAGAGAGAAAGAGATTGCCTTCAGCTGCTAGCTCCTCCCTGAAGTCTATTCAGATTATTAACCCATCAACTGAATTAATCCACTGATGAGGTCAGAGTCCTTGTGATCCAATCCAATCACTTCCCCACAGCCCACCTCCTGACATTGCTGCAGTGTGGACCAGATCTTCAATTCAGGAGCGTTGGGGGATCTTCCAGATCCAAATCACAACACTACGTTAAATAACTCTCCATATCAATCAAACTGTACCATATTTGTCATCTGCGACTGGCTTAGTCACTTACCACGATCTTTAGGAGGCTCATCCATGTTTAGTATACATCAGAATTTCCATCTTTTTGAAGGTTGATGTATTAGCTCTTTTATTTTTTTTGGTACTGGGGATTGAACTCAGAGGCACCGAGCCACATCCCCAGCCCATTTTTGAA
This sequence comes from Glaucomys volans, assembly GCA_020662805.1. Classification (NCBI taxonomy): domain Eukaryota; kingdom Metazoa; phylum Chordata; class Mammalia; order Rodentia; family Sciuridae; genus Glaucomys; species Glaucomys volans. The sequence goes on along the minus strand of JAJEJO010002380.1, from coordinate 248,072 downwards.
TTTTATTGAGAGGGTCTCACTGAGTTGCTTACGGCCTCGCTAAGTTGCTGAGGCTGGCTTTGAACTCGCAATCCTCCTGCATCAGCCTCCCAAACTGCTGGGATTACAGGCGTGTACCACCACGCCCGGCTGTATTATGACCATATATTCAGTGAAATTGAAGATAAATGTGGTTTGTTTGTTTGTTTTTGTGGTGCTGGGGATTGAACCCAGGGCCTTGTACATGCAAGGCAAGCACTCTACCAACTGAGCTATATCCTCAGCCTACGATAAATGTGTTTTTTAAAGATATTTTTAGTTGCATGTGGAAACAATACCTTTATTTTATTTATTTGTTTTTACATGGTGCTAAGGATCAAAGCCAGGGCCTCACATGTGCTAGGTGAGTGCTCTAGCACTGAGCTACAACCCCAGCCCCTAAATATGGTTTTTGAAAGGACAAACAAAAACAAATTTAGAAAAATAAACTGGAAGAAAATGTACAAGAATGTTATTTATTTCTGGGTCAGGCAATTATGATCATATTATTATTTTAATTTTAATTTTCTCTGTCTTTTTTTTTTTTTTTTTTTTGGTTGAATCGGGTTATTTTAACACTAAAGAAGAAAAACATAAAAACAAAGTGTGCCCCTCTGTGTGTCACCTTGGAAGCTCTGCCATCTGACCTGGGTCCTTGGATGGGCTCAGGGGACTCAGTGGATGTGGATGGAGTTTTGGGGCCTGACACCCGGTCCATAGGTTTGGTTCACCCCCAGAGCGGGCAGCTGTTTTCCCTGGGGTTGGTCCACAACCCTGTGGACCAGGCAGGGCCTCCAGATTCCCTGGAAAAACAACCAGAGACTTCTGGGAAAAAGGTAGTAAGGGACCACCTCTACCAGGTGTTTAAATAAGTTTAAAGTTACATTGATTATTAAAATGTGAGACTAGCCTGTAAGTGAATAGACACCTCTATGGAATAGATTTAAAGGTCCAGAGTAGACTCAAATACATGCAGGAATTTAGTTTATAATTTGTGGTAGACTCTGGGAGCCTATCATTCAACAAATGGTGTTGGGGCTTCTGGCTAGCCACCTGGAGAGAAAATTGGATCTCTTCATCACAAATAAAATAAAATGCAAACCAATTGATATTAAAATGTAAAAAACTGCCCTGCATGGTGGCGCATGCCTGTAATCCCAGTGGCTCCGGAGACTGAGACAGAAGAATGGCAAGTTCAAAGCCAACCTCAGCAACTTAGTAAGACATTGTTTCGAAAAACAAAACAAACAAAAAATATTGAAACCATAAAAGCACTTGTAGAATGTGAGATCTTTTAAAATGTTGCAAAACTGAGAAATTATAAAAGAAAACTTTGAAAAATTTGACAACATAAAAAGAAACTATGGTCTTTGAATCTCATGGAACGATACACCTAAACATAGCTTAAATGATAAATTTTATGTTATATGTTTCTTTAGCACATTAAAAATGTTTACAAAGCTAAAAACAAAGTCAAATGACAGTGTAAGAAATGTGCATAGCTGACATCACGATCAGAAGACTGATGCCTCTGGTGCACATGTGAAAACCGCAGAGCTACACTGGAAATGGAAAACCATGGGACGGCACCAATCCCTGCACCTCACTCTTCATGCCACGTGTAACCTTCTCTGATTCTCACCACGACTGGGACTCTGCCGCTGCCTATGGGAAACCAGGCACAGCTGGCATGGGCGACCTGCCTAAGTCATACAGCTGATGAGCAGCAAGGCCAAGGCTTAGTGTTCCAGAAGCTCCACAGTTGGCCAGCCTGACCACCATGCTATGCTATCCAGCCTTTAGGAGGAAGGAGAATACACATGGCCCTCCATCAGGAGAAAAGCTACTCGACCTAACTCAGTACAAATTGGAAATACAGTAAGATTCTGTATCTTTTGCCTGTCAGTTTGGCAAAGTCTGATAATGCTTTGCTGCTGTGTTGGGGAAGAGGTGGGAAAACAGATGGGCTCAGGCATTAGTGATGGGAATGCAAATTGGTTCAACCTCTGGGGAGAGCAATTGGTCAGTTCCTATCAAGTAACAAATGCACATACACTTCGTCAAAGAAATTCCACTTCTGGGAATTCACCCAACAAATAAACACAGAAAAGATGTGTAGATATAGGGATATTCGTTGTGGTGTTGTTTATAAGAGCAAAAGTTTGGAAGCAACAAACCAACAAATAGGGAATTGGTTAAATGAACCCCCTTGAGGTCATTAAGAAGACTGAGGCAGCTCTATGTACTAATCTGAAATAATCTCCAACACTCAGTTAAAGAAAAAGATTGAGGTGTAGAACAATGTATATGGTATGCTACTGTGTATGATTTAAAAAATATGCACACATGTAATAGAATGTGGTCTTGAGTTTTCAGTAGTACCTCCCAAATGGAGAAAATGGGAGATACATTTCCACACTTCCTGAGATTCTAGATTCTTCCTGCCAGATTTCCTAACAGCCAGCTATGGTGTAGTCTCTGCTACACCATTTCCCCATCATCCACCCCCTACCTCTAAAAGGGCAGGCCAGGGATTCATTAGAGTGGAGAAGGTATTTCTCCGGGTGGGATTAGGGAAGGTTTGGGCCTCCTTGAGGATGGAGGAGCTTTTGAGAACCAGTCACAGAGAGTGTGTGTGCATCCATAGCAAGTCCAGAATGTTCTCCCTTGGTTGGGTCATCAGTGAGTGTCTGAATCCCAAGCCTAGATGCTGCCATTGGACCAAAGTGATTTCTTGGTGCTTGATGAGTATGCCGGAGTGTTGGGGGCGGGGTGAGCAGGACTGCAGAGACCTGCAGCCTATGTGGATTCTGAGGGCAAGGGTGGGCTAGTGAGACCCCTGTCAGAAACAGGACGAAGGCAGCAGGAGGTGGCTGCCCACAGGGAACAGAGGGTAGGCTATGGGGTCCAGCTGCTCCAGGGCCTGCCAGGGGTGGGAATCCCAGGAATATGCTACCCCAGCTGGAGCTGAGGGAGCCACTTAAGCTAACCTGAGCGCCCAGTGCATAGCACTGCGTGAGGGACAGTGCCAGGCAGAGGTCTCAGAGGGGCACTCCAGAAACCCCACATGCTTTCCATGAGAGTCAGGGATATGATCTGGATTGTGACTTCCCCAAATTAATGTGTTGAAGTCCTAAGCCCCAACCCTCAGAATGAGATGGTTCCTGGTGGTACAGGGTCTTTAAAGAGGTGATTAAGTTAAAGGGCAGATCCTAATCCGATATGACTGGTGTCCTTGTGGGAAGAGGAGATTGGGACACACATGACTAGAGAGAAAAGATGGTAAGAAGAAACAGGGAGGGTTGGGGTGTAGCTCGGTGGTAGAGTGCTTGCCTAGCATGTGTGAGTGAGGCCCTGAGTTCCATCCCCAGCACTGGAGGAGGGTGAGGAGAAGGAGAAGGAAGAGAAGAAGAGAATGGAAGAAGTGACCATCTGTAAGCCAAGGAGGGAGGCCTCAGGTGACATCAACCCTGCTGACACCTTGACCTCAGACTTCGAACCTCCAGAAGGGTGAGAAACTGAGTTTCTGTTGCTGAAGCCAGTCATGGTACCCAGGCAGGCTACTACCACTGCCAGCCCTGAGAGCCAGGGACAGCAGCAGCCAAGAAAGAGCCCTTCCCTGCGGCTCCTCCTTCCTCCCCATTTGGAAGAACCCCGGTGCTGGGTGGCTCTAAGGAGCCTGGAGGAGGTGGGAAAGGAGTCAGGAGAGCAGGCCATGCTCCACCCATTGCTGGGGGCTGCAGAGTCGGTAGGCCAGAGCCGGGAGGAGGGGAGACACTTGGAATTGGATATGAGTTCTAAGTTTTAACCAGTTTTTAAATACTTGTATGTGGGGCATTTCTAATAACTGAAAGTAAGCATGAACTTGGTGGATTCTCCCTGACATGCCACTGGGAGGCAGGGAAGAGGAATCAGACCTCTTACGCCCGTGGGTGGAAGGGAAAGCTGTGCTGGGATCGTGCCATTCCGAGGTCAGTCCCTGAAAACGTCACAGTGAACACGCATGTGCCTGTGCCAGCACATTCACTGTGGTTCAGGGGACGTGCGGGAGGCACAGGGTGCGCAGGACGCTGCAGCAGTGCCTGCCTCTGGCTCTGGCTCTGTGGTCAGGAGTGGGAGGAGGGTTTGCGTTTATTTAGCTGTGTGGCGTTGTGTTCTATGTGCTGCGGTGCCCCCTAGATTTCAGTTAGGCAGCCCTGTATTGGTTCTGCTGCCTTCCGGGTTTGCAGGGCACCTGCTGCCACTTTCCTGTTCCCCAGACTTGATTCTGGTGTCTTTCATACTGTTCACGCCCCCAGCACAGACCCAGGCCTTGCCCTTTCTTCCTCCCTTGCATCTGCAAGGTTTCCATCTTGCTACAGTAAAAACAGGAAGCTAATGGCCAAGGGTGAAAAGTTGGAAGCCAGACTACCTGGGCAAGCCACTCAACAGCCATGCGACTCAGTTTCCACATCTTCAGAAAGGAGAGGGTGGTTGGAAGCTCATGGGGCTGCTCTGAGGCTCACAGAAGCCAATCAGGGTGCCATATGTAATGAAGGGCACACTTGCACATTACATTGAGTTGGTGGGGTGGGGGACAGAGGGACGCTGTAGTGCTCAAAGTTCAAGTCAACAGGCAGTAGACTGTGTCAGAAAGATCAAATGGCAGTACACCCAGCAGTTGAGCCCAGAGACTGATCTCTAGCAGAGACAAGGTAGGACCGTGGTGGGATTGGGAGTCTGTTACATTGGTGGCTCTCCAAAGGACTGTGGGTTCTGGTAGTCATAGCCTGTGTGAATCTGGGCTGTACCTGAGACTGGCTTGACTCAGCAGAACATGGCAGCAGGCAGTCTTCCTTAAGAAGCCTGTGGGGACCACACTGAGGGTGCAGATCTCCAAGCTGGCTTTTCCACTAAACTGGATGGACAGCTGAAGAAAACCCAGAGGGGAGAGATACCCCCCTTTTACATTCTGCTTTTACAATCTCGGGGACCCCAAGCCATCGGTTAAGAAGTCTAACTGGCCAGTGAGAGAAGGCACTGGAAAGGCCTGTTCTTGTGTTCCAGCTTCTTTCATAGAACCAACCCCCGGGTGAATGTGGCCACACGAGGGCTGATCACCAGCAAGGCCCACAGAGCTACCCAGTGGAGCTGAGGTTTGGGAGCAACATGGAATGGCGGTTGTTTGAGGCACTTCATCTTGGGGTGGTTTGTTACACGGCAGTAGATAACTAGGACGAGGACTAAGTGCTGTTTTTCTGCTCTGATTGCTTAATGGACCTCCTGGAGTTCTTTCAGCCTGGGTGCAGCAGGAAAAGACGGGGAAGCAGTCCCACAGCAGGGCTTGCTGGTGGAAGTGAGCACGAGCGCTGTCTCTTGGAATCACCATCATCACCCCCAGCTGACCTTGGTTTCTGTGCAGGGACAGGAGGCAGCGCCTTGGAGGGGAAGGGCCTAGGATTTAGGGGGACCAACCTGTGCTCAGTGTCATCTTGGCTATATACCAGCTGTGAGACTGGGGCCAAGTCATTTATTTTCTAGAAGCTTCCTTCCTCATCTGAAAAATGGATCTCCTTGTGGAATTGTTGTGAGGATGCTGAGACATTACATGTAAAGCAGAGCATGCATTGCTTCAGGAGGTCTTCAAAACATGGTAGCCTGTGTGATTCCATCTCCAGAGAGCTGCAGGGAGGGAGGTTCTTAGGATGATGGATCGGGCCCTGTGGGGCCTAGCAGTGCCCTGCTATGGACCAGAGTGACTTCCAGCACCCATTATTTGCCTGCTTCCTATCCCAAATATAGGTGGCACATATCCTAGGTGAGGTGCTTCCTTGTACCACAAGCCAGTGGCTATCCTGGGCTCCAACCCAGGAGGATCATCCACATACCATCTGATTCTGTGCCTGAACGGACCATGTCTTAGTCTATTTGTGCTGCTGTAACAAAATATCTGAGACTAGGTAATCTATTTATTTTAAGAGTCACTTTCCTATAGTATTTACATTGCTGTTTTTTAAATATTTATTTTAGTTGTAAATGGATGCAATGCCTCTATTTTACTTATTTATTTTTATGTGGTGCTGACGATCGAACCCAGTGCCTCACATGTGCTAGGCAAGCACTCTACCACTGAGCCACAGCCCCAGCCCACGAGACTAGGTAATTTATAAAGAACAGAACTTGTCACAGCTCTGCAGACTAGAAAGTCCAAGATCAGGGTGGCAGCTTCTGTCACCTAGAGAGGGCCTTCTTGCCGAGTCCTTACATGGCCAGAAGCAGAAGGGCAGGAAGGACCACTCCCTCAAGTCCATTGATGCCATGGATCCATCTGTGAGGACTCTGCCTATCACCCAAACACCTCCCTAAAGACCCCTCTCCCCATACCATTGCGTTTGTGATTGAGCCCAACACATGAATTTGGGGGGATACATTCAGACCACAGCAAACCCCCATATTAACAACTGGAGTTTGATATTTAAGGGAATCCTGAAAGAATCATTTTTTAAAAATGGATATATTCCCTGATGAAGTTATAACAGGATCCAGTTGCTAAGAACAAAAAACCACCAAAATACTAATGGCCTAAACAAGCGGTTTCTTGATTTCTCACTTACAAGCTTCTCCAGAGCTGGCTCTGCACGTGCTCCCTGACCTGGCTTCCTAGCTGTCCTCTGCTCGCCTCAGCCTTACAAAAGCTTCCTAGTCTGTGATGGCGGCCACAGCCCCCAGCAGAAGAAAGGAAAAGGGTTTCCACTTTCTTTTAAAGAACTTCCCTCAGAGTCCCTCATACTTCTGCTTACATGTCACTGGCTAGAATCTCGTCACAAAGCCACACCTAGCTGCAAGGGAAGTTGAGGCCTGGAGTCTTACAGTTGGAAGCCTTGCAACCCTGATAAAATTGGAGTTCTGTAAGTGATGAGAATGTTCTGGAAATGGAGAGTGGTGATGGTTGCCCGACCTTGTGAAAGGACTAAATGCTGAAGAACACTTTCAGGTGTTGAACTGGTGAACTTTGTTATATGAGTTTTACTACAATAAAAAAATCAGCATTTTGTTAAAAAGGAATAAGATACAAACGACTCTTGGAGTGGGCCCCAACAGACTCGCCATACCTGCAACCATTTAGTTGTGCTAGGTCTCCGGGGCAATGTCCACCATGTACAGGGAAATGGGGCATTGTGATTGGGCAGCCTGCGTTCAGTGCTCACCTTGTAGTCTGGCCTCAGTCTGTGACTAGGTGAAGTGGGGGAGGGTTGCTGTGTTGACATCCAATAATCATCCTGACATTTGTCGTTGAGATTTAGCTATGAAGCTTCCCTAAAGTAAGGCACACCTGCATCAGAAACTGGAGGGAGCATGGAATTACCTCCCATTACCTGGAGCAGCTTGGTGAAAAGTGGACTTTAGGGTCAACAAGAATCTTCATGTGGTGTCTTAGTCAGCTTGGACCTCCATAACAAAATACCACAGTCCAAATGGCTTAAATAGCAGAAATTTACTCCTCACTGTTCTGAAGGCTGGAAAGTCCCAGATCAAGGTACCTACTGCTTGGGGTCCTGGTGAGGACTCTCTTCCTGGCTTGCAGATGGCCTCCTCATCTGTCCTCACATAGCAGAAGGAGAGCAAATGAGAGGGGAACTCTCTGGTGTCTCTTCTTACAAAGACACTAATCCCGTAGGATCAGGGCTCCACCCTCATGACTCATTTAACATTGATTTTCTCCTTATAGGGCCTATCTCCAAATAAAGTCACATTGGGGATTAGGCTTCACCACATGAATTTGGAAGAACAGAGGACACCATTCAGTCTATAGCACATGGTGGTCAGAAGATAATCACAACGCAACCACGAAGAAAAGAATGAATTCATAAGCCTCCTCTCAACCCTGGCGTGCTTGTTTTCTATGGGCAGTCATAGTTGTATTTCCATTTAATGACCAGTTCCCCCAATTGTTTTCCCAAACAGTGAGGCCTGGCCAGGTGTTTGCTTCAGCTTGTCTGCTGGCCCTTTGTAACCCCGAGCTTGTGCTGAGGATGTCCTTATCTATGAGAACCTTAGGCGGGGCCTGTGTCTGATGACTGCATTTCCTCTGCACCCCAAATATGAAGGGGTGGTCTCCCATCCTGCATCAGATGTTACCTAGGAAAGAAAGGGGAGAGGATAATGCAGGGACCAAAGGTGGGGGTGGGCCATCTCTCCTGCCCCACCCTTCTCCAGAGGACTGAGTCTGGAGCAGGGCAGGGAACGGAGAGAGGGTTAAGTCTGTCCCAGTCTTTAATGTGATGAAACAAGGATGGAGAGCCTGCCAAGAACAGGTCAGGTTCAAAACAGGAAACCCCAGGGTAGTGATAAATGGACACTGCTCTGTGTATTTTACACGGATCTCTAGGGAAAGTGCGGGAACTGATCTCATTCTGCCTTTTTTTTTTTTTTTTTAACAAATCACATTGAAGAGGAAATGCACATTGAGCTCTGCAGGTTGCCAGTGATACTAATCTCTTCCAGGTGCCAAGATGCTAAGGTAATGGGGAAGCCGCAGGAAGCTCCTTCCACACTTACTAGGGGCGGCAGGAAAATGGCCCTTGAAGGGGCAGAAGTCAAGTGGAATAGCAGAATGCAGAGCCAGGCTGCTGCCCTGTGGCCTCCCAAGCTCCAGCAATGTGCTCCCCAGGTCCCTCAGACCCCAGTGTTGGTGTGGGGGAAGAGGAGGGGGAGAAGAACAAGGTGCTGGGGGCCCCTGCCCATTCTGGAGCCCCCAGACAGCCCAGCTCCTGGGCCTGCACACACAAGCCATGCTTTGCTGGATCCCTCCATTCACATGATTCTGCCTAGAACTGTGGGCTCTCCCTCCTCATGGCTGCCCGATACCTCCAGTGGTTCTCTCCACCCCATTCATGCCAAGTTCCTCTACCTACTGTGAGAGTTGTTGACCTTCCTTGGCTTCTTGCCCCTCCTATATGCTTGGGTGGAGCTTAACTTGCACCTAGACACTGCATCCTCAGGCATCATTTGGTCTCTCCTACCCCTTCCCATAAACCTGGCCAGGAGCATTCCGTTCTCATTGGCCCCACTCCATCCTCACAAGCATTTGCCTGGAAAACAGAAGCTCCATTTCAAATAGTCCTCTAGGAGTCTCCCCTCCTGCTAGAGTGCAGGGGGCTTCTTCATCTCACCTGCCCTGATTCTCTCACGTCTGCCGGGCTCTCTGCGTTAGAGTAGCAGGTGTATTCTGCTGCTATTTTAGATCTGTTCACTGACTTTGACTTCACTTTGGCACTTCCCTACCCCTGAATGGTTCTGATCCTTGCTTTCAGTATGGCTACCAATGATAACAAAATGTTCTTCCGGTGTTTAACTTCCAGGCACCAGGACACCAACCAGCCAGGCATGGTCTCCACAGACTGAGAAGTTAAGTTAGAAGATTTTTCAGGACAGAGAGTCTTCTAATGGTAAGGGATTTTGCTTTATTTTCCTGTAGACATTAATTCCTATAAGTTGAGCAATTCATGAGCTATAGCCTTATGAGGGGGAAACTTTCTTAAGTTTTAATTGCTGGATAGAAAGAAATTGACTCAGGCAAGGATTGTCAATGGGTACCAAAATTCATTAAGGGAAAGTAGCTGAGAAACAGGATATTTGCATGGTGCCAAAATACCGCCTCACAGGATGACTTGCTAATTCACAGGAGGAAAAAGTAACTTTGTAAAATAAAAATCTGGGATTAAGTGACCAATTTAGCATCATTAATAACTCCAAGACAGTATTGCTTCCTGATCTCATGTGATATGGCATATTCTTGCCCCAAATGCTTACCTTAATTTGAGCACTTTAATTTCCCAGCCAGAACCTGGGAGCAAAATAAGCTGTCATGCCCCAAGGCATCTGTGATGATCAGGATTCTGCAGAGAAGCAGAACAAGTAGAAAGTATGACAGAGAAAGAGATTTACTACAAGGAACTGGACCACACTGCCATGGAGGGTGAAGCCCCAGGTCCTGCAGTGGGCACACTGTGACCCAGGAGGGCAATGGCATGGTTCCAGTCCAAGTCAGAAGGCCAGGAACCCAGGAAAACTGATAGCCTAGTTGTAGTCCAAAGCCTGCAAGCCAGAGACTCAAGGAGAATTAATGTCTCTATTTGAGTCAGAAGACAGGGAATAACCGAAGTCCTGACTTGAATGCCACCATGCAGGAAGAATTAATTCCCTCTTCCTCTTAGGAGGGTCAGGTTTCTTGTCCTGTTTAAGCCACTGATTGATGGGGCAGGGTCACCCACCATAGAAAGGGCATCTACTTTACTAATTCTATGGATTCAAATGTGAATCTCACCCAGAAATATGCTCAAAGGCACACCCAGAATAAGATTTGACCAAGTGTCCAGGCACCCTGTAGCTCAGTCAAGAGGACACAAAATTAACCATCATTGCATCCTTTGTTTGCAACAAACTACTTCTCTCCTGTGTGTCTAGAACAGTTCTAGAGCAGAGTCATTCCATCTTGCTACATTCTATAATTCTGACAAGGGTACCAGAAAAGAAAGTTCAGAAAAGAAAGGGGAAAGTTAAATTGTGCAACAAGAGAACCATCAAATAAATCCAGAAAGATATGGAATATTCTAAGCAAAACAAAACAAAACAAAACAAAACAAAAACAACAAAAAACTAACCTGGTTTCTTTAAAAATTCAATGTAAAAAAAAATAATGGGAGCTTGACATGGTGGCATGTGCCTGGAATCCTAGCTACCTGGGAGGCTGAGACAAGGAGAATCATATAAGCCCAGGAGTTTAAGGCCAGCCTGGGTGACATAGTGAGACCCTATATTAAAAAAAAAAAAAAAAAAAAAGGTACGGGGTAACTATTCTGGAGTGAAAAAGAAAAGACACAAATAAAATGTACTTTCAGGACAATTGGGGAAATCTAAATATGCACTGGTTATTAGATGACATTAGGAAATCATTGCAAGTTTTCTTAGGTGAGATAGTGGACTGTGGTTACTTTTAGAAGCTGTGTGTTTGAGTATTTAAGGACGAAATATACACAAAAATTATTTGCAAACATTTTGGTGAAGAAAATGAACATATAGAGCTAAAACATAAATAGCATAGCATCTACGATTATTAAACCTAAGTAGTGAGCATACAGGTGGCCATGTTCACCCCTTTCAACTTTTCTATATGTTTCTATATATGTTCATAATCACAGGTTGCAGGGAGTTAGGGTGGAGGTGGTCGCCATTCAGCCAACCTGGGTGAGTCCTTGAATGTCTGCAGGCATTGGAGGCTCAGTAAGGCTAAGCCTGGGAAAAATCTCTTCATTTTGTGAAGCTCTGAAAGTACGGTAATGGGGTGAATGGTTCCCTCCAGAGTTTGTATATTGGAATCTCAAATCCCAGTACTCCAGAATATGACTGTCTTGGACACAGGACCTTTACAGAGGTAACCAAGGTTAAATGAGGTCACTGGGAGAGGGCTCTAATCCAGTATGACTGGTACACTTAAAATTTGGAGGAAATTTGGATCCATATTGGTAGAGAGAAAAGACATATTGTAGACTGAATTCTGTTCTCACCCCACCAAAGTCACATGGTGAAGCCTTCACTACCCACTGTGATCATGTTCAGAGGTAAGGCTTGGGAAATACTAGGTTTAGATGAGGTCACAAATACGGAGCACTCATGATGGGATCAGTGTCCTTATAAGAAGAAGAGATCAGATCTCTCTCTACTGTAGGACATCGTGAGTAGAAGACCTCCTATAAGCCAGGAAGCAAGCCTTCTTCCGAGACCAAACATGCTGGCTCCCTGATCTTGGACTTCCAGCCACACAAATTGTGGGAAAATAAATTTCTGTTGCTTAAGTCACTCAGTTTGTGGGATTTTGTTATGGTAGCCTAAGCATACTAATTCATATATAATGTGAAGACACAGGTGGCCACCTACAAGCCAAGGAGACAGGAGTCAGAAGAAAACAATCCTGCCAAACCTTGATCTCAGACTTCCAAGCCTCCAGAACTGAGAGGCAATAAATTTCTGATATTCAAGTCAACTGGTCTGTGGTTCTTGTTGTACACAAGTGTCATTCACCATTCTACACTTCACCTAAGTGCGACACAGCTCTCACACAGCAAAGAGAGTCCAAATGCAGCAAAGTCCAAACTCTTCTGTGCTTTCCTGTAGTTAGGACAAAGCAGGATGGCAGCCGGAGGCCATCCGCGGTAGAGAGCAGGGAGTGGAGACAGAACAAGGCACGGGAGCCACTGGGGGCTGCAGTGGTCTCACAAACCTTGATCACAGGAACAGAATTCACTTTTTCATAATTGTTTCCTTTTGTTCCCCCCTGACATTAATGGAGTTACATTTCACAACTAGTCTGCAAAGCAAAAATAAATAAAAGGGTATTTGAATATTTAAAAATAAGTTTATCCCATGTGGGTAAAACTAGGAATAATAACCAACATCTGAGAGGTAAGATCAGCAGTCTATATGAGTAGTTTACCCTCAGGGCATAAATCTGAAGCTTCCAAGATGGTGTTGTGGAAGTATTCCCACCTTGGTCCAGGACAGATGTGAGCACAAATCATCTATCCTCCAACTAGGAGCTATGGGACTCTTTTTTTAAAAAATTTTTATTTGTCCTTTTTTTATTTAATTATATATGACAGTAGAATGTATTTTGACATATCCTATATACATGGCATATAACTGCCCGTTTTTGTGGTTGTATATAATGTGGAGTTACACTGGTCGTGCATTCATATATGAACATAGGAAAGTTACGTCTGATTCATTCTACTGTCTTTCCCATTCCCATCCTATTTCCCTTCCCTTCATTTCCCCCTTGTCTAATCTAATGAACTTCTATTCTTCCCCTCTCCCCTTATTGTGGATTAGCATCAACATGTCAGAGAAAATATTCCACTTTTGTTTTTTTGGGATTGGCTTATTTGATTCAGGATGATAGTCTCCAAATCCATCCATTTATCAGTGAATGTCATAAAATCATTCTTCTTTTATGACTGAGTAATATTCCATTGTGTATATGTAACACATTTTCTTTATTCATTCATCTGTTGAAGGGCACCTAGGTTGGTTCCATAGCTTAGCTATTGTGAATTTAGCTGCTATAAACATTGATGTGGCCATGTCACTAAAGTATGCTGATTTTAAGTCCTTTGGGTATAGTCTGGGGAATGGGATAACTGTGTCAAATGGCGGTTCCATTCCAAGTTTTCTGAGGAATCTCCATACTACTTTCCATAGTGCTTGTACCAGTCCTTCCAGCAACATATGAGTGTACCTTTCTCCCCACATCCTCATCAACATTTATTGTTACTTGTATTCTTGATAATTGCCACTCTGACTGGAGTGAGACGGAATCTCAGTGTGGTTTTAATTTGCATTTCTCTAGTTGCTAGGGATGGTGAACATTTTTTTATATATTTGTTGACCATTTATATTTTTTCTTCTGTGAGGTGCTTGTTCAGTTTCTTTGCCCACTTATTGATTGGGTTATTTGTTTTCTGTGTTAAACTTTTTGAGTTCTTTATATATCCTGGAGATTAATGTTCTATCTGAGGTGTAGGTGGCAAAGATTTTAACCCATTCTGTAGGCTCTATGTTCATATTCTTAATTGTTTCCTTTGCTGTGAAGAAACTTTTTAGTTTGATACCATCCCATTTATTGATTCTTGATTTTACTTCTTGCATTTTAGGAGTTTTGTTGAGGAATTTGGTTCCTAAGATGACCTGAGAGAGATTTAGGCCTACTCTTCCTTCTAGTAGGTGCAGGGTCTCTGGTCTAATTCCTAGGTCCTTTGTCCACTTTGAGTTGAGTTTTATGCAGGGTGAGAGATAGGGGTATAATTTCATTTTGCTACAAATGGATTTCCAATTTTCCAGCACCATTTGTTGAAGAGGCTATCTTTTCTCCAATGTATGCTTATGGTGCCTTTGTCTAGTATGAGATACCTGTATCTATATGGGTTTGTCTCTGTGTCTTCTATTCTGTACCATTGGTCTTCATGTCTGTTTTGGTGCCAGTACCATGCCATTTTTGTTACTATTGCTCTGTAGTATAATTTAAGGTCTGGTATTGTGATGCCTCCCGCTTCACTTTTCTTACTGAAGATTGCTTTGACTATTCTGGGCCTCTTATTTTTTCCAAATGAAATTCATGACAGCTTTTTCTATTTATATGAAGAAAGTCATTGGAATTTTATTAGGAATTGCATTGAATCTGTATAGCACTTTTGGTAGCATGACCATTTGACAATATTAATTCTGCCTATCCAAGAACATGGTGGGGGGTCTTTCCATCATCTAAGGTCTTCTTTACAATTCTTTCTTTAGGGTTCTGTAGTTTTCATTGTAGAGGTCTTTCACTTTTGTTAGTTTGATTCTCAGACATTTTATTTTCTTTGAGGCTATTGTGATTGGGATAGTTTTCCTAATTCTCTTTCAGTTGATTCATCACTGATGTATAGGAATGCAATTGATTTATGGGTGTTAATTTTATATCCTGCTACTTTGCTGAATTAATTTATGAGTTATAGAAGTTTCCTGGTGGAGTTTTTTTGGTTTTCTAAATATAGAATCATGTTGTCAGCAAATAGATAGTTTGAATTCTTTTCCTCCCTTTAATTTCTTTCTCCTGTCTAATTGCTCTGGCTAGTGTTTCAAGGACTATGCTGAACAGAAATGGTGAAAGAGGGCATCCCTGTCTTGTTCCAGGTTTAAGAGGGAATGCTTTCAGTTTTTCTCCATTTAGAATGATGTTGGCCATGGGATTAGCATATATAGCTTTTACAATGTTGAGGTATGTTCTTCCTATCCCTATTTTTTCTAGTGTTTTGAATATGAAAGGGTGCTATATTTTATCAGATTTTTTATGCATCTATTGAGAAGATAGTATGATTCTTGTCTTTAAGTCTATTGATGTGGGCTGGGGATATAGCTCAGTTGGTAGAGTGCTTGCCTCATAAGCACAAGGCCCTGGGTTCAATCCCCAGCACTGCAAAAAAAAAAAAAAAAAAAAAAAGTTTATTGATGTGATGAATTACATTTATCAATTTCCAAATATTGAACCAACCTTGCAGCCCTAGAGCTATGGGATTCTCAACTGTGACAATTCAGATAACTTGTTTGGGCCACGTTTTCCCCATCTGTAATATGGACAGGAAGTCACCTACCTTCAGAGTAAGATTAAAGATCATAGAGATAAAGCTTTGTGTATGGGGCATGGGCAAAACAAACGATAGCTACTATTACTCTGCTAGTTTTTGAAAATATTAAATAGAGGTGATGGAAATTCAGTTGAAGAGAAATGCAGATATATTTGAATGTAAGATACCTTACTCCACACTAAGGGCTACTAGACAAAAACACAGGGAAAGGGAGATTTTTTGTTTTTTTTTGTTTTTTTTTGGCACTGGGGATTGAACCCAGGGGCACTTAACCACTGAGCCACATCTCCAGTCCTTTTTATTTTTAATTTTGAGTCAGGGTCTTGCTAATTTGCTGGGGCTGGCCTTGAACTTGGCAGTCCTCCAGCTTCAGCCTCTGGAATCGCTGGGATTACAGGCATGTGCCACTGTACCGGAAAGGGAGTCTTTAAAAAACCCATAAACCAAAAAAATATTGATAAATTTGATTATGTAAAAAAAATAGAAATTCAACAGAGCAAAAATTACTATAAATAAAGTCAAAGAACCAACAGGGAGAAATATTTTCAATTTATGTTGAACAGAGCACCTGTCCTTGCTGAAGAAAGAATTTCACATGTTGGGAAAATGACTGTCAAAAAGTCTAGAAAAGGGGCCCCGAGACCATGATTGCTGCCATCTCTCCAGGACCTCCCAGGGGGCCCATGGTGGGTGGCTGGTGGGACAGCTTCATAATGTCCCAGCTCAAATCTCTCTCTACATTCTCCATATCCCCTCTCCCTGAATTTTTACTGACTTCTTCAGACACATATGAGGTACCAATAAATATGTGTTGGACGATTTCAGATATCAAGGTGAGTTCATTTCCCACAGCCCCTCTGACAAAGGCCCATGAACTGTGTCTAAAACAACGGAAAACCTCTCTCACGGTTTTGGAGGTCAGAAGTTGGAAATGGAAGCGTCCACAGGGCCATGGTCCTGTGAGAGGCTCTAAGGGACCCTCCTTGCCTCTTCCTAGCTACTGGTGGCCCTGGCATTGCCTGGCTGTGGCACCATCCCTCCAACCTCTGCCTCTCTTCACATGCCCTTCTTCTCTGTGCCTTTGTGTCCCTATGTGCTCTCTCCTCATCTTATAGGGACCCTGCTTGTCACCTTTAGGAGCCACTCTATAACCATGATGATTTTGCCTTAGTATCCTTAACTGGCTGGGCACGGAGGCACACACCTATAATCCCAGCAACTCAGGAGGCTGAGACAGGAGGATTGTGAGTTTGAAGCCAGTCTCAGCAACTGTGAGACACTAAGCAACTCAGTGATACCTTGTCTCTAAATAAAATATAAAATAGGGCTGGGGAGGTGGCTCAGTGGTTGAGTGCCCCTGAGTTCAATAGTTCAATCCCCAGTACCCCTCTCCCTTATATATCCTTAACTGCTTATCTCTGCAAAGACTTTGTTTTCAGAGTTGACCACACTCTGAAGTTCTAGGTGAATGTAGATTTGGGCGGAACCTGTCTTATCTGCTCCACAGAGCTTGTTCAGTTGCAAATTTAACAAAACCCCCATCCAGCTAACTTAAATTATTGGTAGAAATTCTAGCAAAAAAAGGACCTAGTACTTCTCCCTGGATGTCAGTGGAATCCTCATGCATGTCCTTGGCTTTGATGAGGCCATATGTTCATTTCCATACCCGTCACTGACCTGACCAGAGTCCACCCTCTCCCTGGGGTCGGGGGAAAGTTCAGTTCCCTGAAAGCATGGGCCTGAGGAGGCTATGCCCAGATGCTCCTACCAGGAGGGCGAATGGGCGCTGTGGGAAAAAAATGGAGCCATCCAATAGAATGTGGGTCTTCACCGTCAGTGAGCTCCTGAGAGGCAGTGACCCTGGTTGTCATGTCTGCATTCCAGAGCTTCAGAGAGCAGCAGGCCCTCAAATAAACATTTGCTGAGTTATTTTTGAATTTCTACCATGATTCAGTCTCCAAGGGCTTTATCCATTATAAATCTGAGATTCAGTGTCTGGACCAGGGTGGCCCCTCCCTGGTGGAGAGTCTATGCCCTGTGTATGGCCCTGTCTAGGTTGACCAGCTGGCCATTCTTTTTTTTTTTTAAAAAGCAAAGTTTCTTTTTTTTTCTTCTTTTTGATTTTTAAATTAATTTATTTTGATTCATTGTACACAAATGGAATACAGCTGTTGTTTCTCTGATTGTACACAAAGTACAATCACACCATTTGTATAATCATACCTGTACATAGGGTAATGATATTTGTCTCATTTTGTTATTATTCTTACCCCCCCACACTCCAATCCCACCCCTCTTTTCCCTCTGTGCAATCCATCCTTCCTCCATTCTTGCCTCCCTTCCACCCTGCATTATGTATCATCCATTTATCAGAGAGATCTTTCCGCCTTAGGTTTTTTGGGATTGGCTAATCTTACTTACCATGACATTCTCCAACTTCATCCATTTACCTGCAAATGTCATAATTTTATTCTTCTTTATGGTTGAGTAATATTCCATTGTGTATATATACCACAGTTTCTTTATCCACTCATCTATTGAAGGGCATCTAGGTTGGTTCCACAATCTAGCTATTGTGAATTGAGCAGCTATGAACATTGATGTGGATGCATCACTGTTCGGCCATTCTTAAAATCTTCTAGAAAGGGAACCAAAGAAAAAAGTGCTGACTCACGTTGGGGTCAAAGTATGAAAGGAGAGACACAAGTGGCAGGTGAAACTGAGGAACAAAGAGGCCACCTGTCCATCCTCCCCCTTTGTTCTAACACACGCAGACACAGTCACAATAGCAAGGCTGGATTACTGTCACCCGTGAGTACCCTGGAGCCCTGGGGAGTGTGTCACACTCTGGGTTGAGCCGTGTGTCATCCAGGGGTGGAACCTGAAGTCCTGCACCTTGGTCACCCACAGAGGGCCCTTGTCTCCCAAGCACCCAAGAGCCAGTGCCCGGAGGGTGAAATCAGACAACCTTAAGCTGATGGAGCTGGACTTGGGAACCGTGGAGGAGTTTACTTTGCTGACCTAGATGTCGTGTGCAGCCCACAAAACCTCACACCACAGCAAAGCTTTTTCTTGTGCTGAGGCAGCTGACTGAGTGTGATGTTGCAATGACTCAGTTCTCAGTAAAGTTCTGAAGAAATCAGGGGCAGGACTACAGCCCCAAGACCACAGCTCGAGGGGCCTTCCTGCTTGTCCCTGGTGATGGGGGGTGGGGCCTGCTGTTTCCACAGAAGGGCCCCCGGGGCTGGGCTTAGGTCTGCGCTGCTAGGACTTGGTGCACACATGCTGGTCAGGCAATCCTAATTAGAGTGAGAATTCAGGACAAGCCACATAGGCCCAGAGTGTTTTTGGAAATTGGTCTGAAAACCATGCGAATCAAGCCACATTTCTTCTTGACTTGCATTTTGAAATCCAGACTAGGTTTACCCGAAGAAGCCACTTCCACACCATGAGGGTGGAAGACTCTGGGCCCTGAGGGCTTCCACTGAGCAGAGCAGACTGGACGTGTGAGCAAGCTTTCATCTCCTCCCAAACCCGGCTAAAATGTGAGTAAAGACATGTAAGAAAAAGAAAAAGAAAAAGCATAAATCTATGAGGGAGGTAAGAATAGAGAGAGAGAAAAAAGAAAAATTTTTTTTGGTACTGGGGATTGAACCCAAAGGTACTTGACCTCTGAGCCACATCCCCAGTCCTTGCTCATTTTTTATTTTGAGCCTGGGTCTCCCTAAGTTGCTTAGGGCCTCGCTAAATTGCTGACCGCTGGCTTTGAACTTGCAATTCTCCTGCCTCCACCTCCTGAGTCATTGGGATTACAGTTGTGTGCCACTGTGCCCAGCAGGGTCAAAATCAGATTTTTAAGGTGAAAAATAGATAGAGGTGACTAACCTCAAACACCAGAGGAAAGGAGGAAGCTCTTTCCAGAAGGGGAAGTCAAGAAAAGAAACCGACCCCTGTCTCTGAAACGCCCCAAAGGCTTAGGAACGAGGTCCCCAGTTAATTCTGAAGACTCGCCAGGCTGTGGCTAAAAAGCAGAGCCCCTAGGGAGTTAGATCCCTGGAACCCTCTCCCAGCCTCTGTAACCAGCCACTAAGACCTGCTCCTGGTCTGTGGGGAGTTTGAGCCAGAGGAACTCTGGGCTCGGGACCAGGGAGAGTGGAAGTTTAGTTCAAAAGAAGAGGATTAAGTGCAAATCTGGGGAGTGGTCTGTGGCCCGTTCTGTGACCCCTGGACTCTGCAGACACGTTTGCAACCCCCCTGCAGGGGATTTGGAAACTCCCCTAAGAAAACCCACCAAGAGCAGAGACACAGGAAGAGTATCCTGGGGAAGTCGCCCTGAGGACCCTTGGCCCCGATTGACCGCCCAACTCTGAGGCTTAACACATACTCAGATCTCATACCACGTTTCTGGTATGGCAGTCTTAAATATGGGCACACAACAAAATCCAGATAATCCCGATGAGAGATAGAGATCAAAACAAGTGAAGAGAAAAAAAGGAGAACCCAGGAGAGGTTGCCAAAGAAGGCAGCAGAAGAAAAACAAAACAAAACAACAACAACAACAAAAACCCCCACAAAAATCCCACAATAAATATGCTCAGAGAGATAAAAGTAGATTTTTGAGTCCATGACAAACAAGGATAGGTGGGGCGCATGCCCCACCTATCTCAAGTTCAAAGCCAGTCCCAGCAACTTAGCGAGACTCTGTCTCTAATAAAATATAAAAAGGGCTGGGACGTGGCTCAGTGGTGAAGCACCCCTGGGCTCAATCCCCGGAGCTGAACCAAACCAAACAAAAGCAAGGATAGGATGGTCTCCAGTTGGGTTATCAAAGCAGATGCTGGAACAGAATTTGGAGGGCGAAGCATGAATGGGGTTGCAACGGAACGGAGGGAGAAGAGGAACTGCATTGGCCCACTCTGTGGGAAGTGCCGGAGCCTGGGTGGACATCAGAGGTGTCCAGGGTGAGCCAAGGTGGCCAGTCTCCACACCCTGGCCTTGATCAGTTGTTGGGTCGTCCTGGGTCAGGTGTGCCATTGAGCAAGGCCATCTGCAGCCGAGGCGACTGAGCGTGGGGTCAGCATGTCCTCCCTGAACATGGGTCTGCCTGTCTCCGGCTGATGTTTTTTAAATGAACATTTAAAGAATAAAAAAAGAATTCCTGGAAGGTTGAGCTGTAATGGTAGGAACTAAATATTTAAGAGAAGGGTTGGGACATAAACTCCAGCAAGGGAAAAAAAAAAAAAAAAAAATCCCAGAAAGTAGTGGAGAAATAGATCAGAACAGAGAAGAAAGATGTGAGAAGATCAGGATCCATTTAGGCCTGTCAGCCAGATGCCTGGAGAATTGGGAGGACGGAAGGCAGGGATGAATGTTTTAAAGAATAGCCGTCACCCAGGAAAACATCTTGAAATGGAAGGAGATGTATTTTTAGACTGAAAAGGCCTATTTAAGTGACTTGCACAATGACAGAAAGAAATCCCAAAACAAGGCATAAAATTGTGAAATTTCAGAACAACAATGAGTAAGATCCCGAAAGCTTCCAGAAGAGAAAAAATTTAAAAAAAAAAGCAGGTCACAGACAGAGGATCGGAAAGTGCAACGCCCTTGGATTCTCAACTCTAACCCGGAGGCTGGGATGAGATGAACAACCCATGCCTTCAGAATTCTTAAATAGTGCGCTTTCCAATCCATATGCAGCCAAGTCACACTCCAGTGTGAAGGGGAAATGAAGGCGATTTCAGAAATGTGAGGTTTCAAGATTTTATCTCCCAAGCAGCCCTTTCTGTGGAAGCCACTGGATGATGTATTCCATGAAAATGGACCAATGAATGGGACCCCAGGAATCAGGGGAAGAGGACCGGGTTTGCAGTGGGAGGATGGAGGACCCTAGACACCCCAAGAGTCAAGAAATGCAGTCAGTAGGTGGCCTGCTGGTTCTGAATGTGAGGAGGGAAGCCTGCGCTTCCACAGGAGAGTTTGGGGAAGAATTAGCAGCAGGGACATCAACAACTGAAAAAAGAGAGTGATGGGACTGGGATTGTGGCTTAGTGGTAGAGGGCTTGCCTAGTATGTGTGAGGCACCGGGCTCGATTCTCAGCACCTCATATAAATGAATAAAATAAAGGTCTATCAACATCTAAAAAAATATTAAAAAAAAGAGCTAAAATGTTTAAAAAAATAAAGTAAATGCTATTTAAAAAAAAAAAAAAGAAAGAAAAGAAAAGAAAAAGAGAGAATGAGGAGAAATTCATCTCCAGGCCAAGAAGAAAAAGTTCGTTCCAGAGAGGAACCAGGATCACAATCCTGTGCTCCCTGGCTCGGCTGTGGTAATGGTCATAGTGTCATAATAAAGCCTGGCCACTGATCAAACCAAAAATTGCAATAAAAGCAAATTCGGAGGATATGGAAAGAGAAGATAAATAAGAGCTGCATCCTTATTTTTCAAAGAAGGAAGACAACAGATAATATGTCAAACTGAGATTCCAGAAGAAGCTGGTCCAAGTGGACAAGTGGTGGCCTCTGGG
>JAJEJO010002380.1:165333-225972 GCA_020662805.1 Glaucomys volans | reverse complement strand
GGGGGGTGGGGAGTGGCGCATGTTAAGATTAAAAAAATTATTTTACTTTAAAAATGATGCATCTGTATTGTTTGACGAAAACAGCAAATTCAAAAATTGTGGAAGAAGTTAAACTAACTGTATTTGTGGAGGGCTTGCTTTCTGCCAGAAACTATGCTGGGAATTCTCCTAGTTCAATTTAATGGAGTCTCTGAACAAAAAAGAAAAAAAAAAAGGTGGCCCACCAGGAACTGCACAGCAGCACTTCTCACCCTTTTCTGCACTTGTCCCCGAGGGTCAATGACCAGCCACCATGCTCACTGCCCACTGGAGTGCAGGGTTAAACATTATCCCTCACTGTACAATTTTATCCTGTTTTCCTACTCAATAAAGCCTATCTGAATAAGTGAGTTAGAGTGACATTGGTTTTGGAATAATCTCAAATCTTCTCAAAACTAATTTTTAAAAGGTCAATAATTACGTCTGATTCGTTCTGCTCTTTCCCATTCCCATCCTTCTCCCTTCCCTTCATGCCCCTTCGTCTAATCCAATCAACTTCTATTCTCCCCACCCCTTGTTATAGGTTAGCATCAACATATCAGAGAAAATATTCCACCTTTGGGTTTTTTTGGAATTGGCTTATTTCCCTTAGTATGATAGTCTTCAGATCCATTCATTTACCAACAAATGCCATAATTTCATTCTTCTTTAGGCTGAGTAATATTCCACTGTGTATATGTAACACATTTTCTTTATCCATTCATCTGTTGAAGTGCACCTAGGTTGGTTCCATAGCTTAGCTGCTATTGTGAATTTAGCTGCTATAAACATTGATGTGGCCATGTCACTAAAGTATGCTGATTTTAAGTCCTTTGGGTATAGTCTGGGGAATGGGATAACTGGGTCAAATGGTGGTTCCATTCCAAGTTTTCTGAGGAATCTTCATACTGCTTTCCAGAGTGGTTGTGTCAATTTGCAGTCCCACCAGCAATGATGAATGCACCTTTTCCCCCACATCCTCATTAACATTTATTGTTACTTGTGATCTTGATAATTGCCATTTTGGTTGGAGTGAGGTGGAATCTCAGTGTTGTAGTAATTTGCATTTCTCTAATTGCTAGAAATGTTGAACATTTATTTATTGACCATTTGTATTTCTTTTAAGAAGTGTCAGTTTAGTTCCTTTGCCCACTTATTGATTAGGTTGTTTGGTGTTTTTGGTGTTAAGCTTTTTGAATTCTTTGTATATCCTGGAAATTAATGCCTTATCTGAAATGCAAGTTGCACATCCCATTCTGTAGGCTCTCTTCATGCTTTTGATTGTTTCCTTTGCTGTGAAGAAACTCTTTAATTTGATACCCTCCCATTTTTTGATTTTTGATGTTACTTCTTGTGCTTTAGGAGTCTTGTTAAGAAAGTTGTTCCTAAGCTGACATGTTGAAGTGTTAGGCCTACATTTTCTTCTAGTAGAAACAGGGGTTCTGGGCTAATAAATATGAATACACCACAGTGAATCTCACCATCATGTGCATCTACAAGACTGAGATCCTAATTAGAATAAGATATATTCTGGGGCTGGGGATATAGCTCAGTTGGTAGAATGCTTGCCTCACAAGCACAAGGCCCTGGGTTCAATCCCCAGCACTGAAAAAAAAAAAAAAAAAAAAGAATAAGATATATTCCAAGGTGGTATAAATATCAAAATTTTTTCTACTGTCATGTATAACTAAAAAGAGCAAGTAAAAAAAAAAAAAATTTTTAACAGTGAGTAGTTGCAAACCCCAGGACCATGCCTGACTTTAGCAGCCTATATTGGTGGAACAACTGGCTAAGATATGCTTCTCCTGAAGCTCTGAAGCTCTGGATCTCTCTCTTTTTTTCCCTTGGCTAGGCCCCACTTTTTTTTTGGTACTAGGGCTTGAGCCCAGGTCGGGGTGTAGCTCAGAGGTTGAGCTACACCCCCGACTCTTTTCATTTGCTTCACTTTGCACTGGGGTCTTGCAAAGTTGCCCAGACTAGCCTTGAACTTGTGATCCTCCTGCCTCAGCCTCCCTGGTCGCTGGGATTACAGGCCCGCACCACTGCTCTGGGCTCTCTGGTAATTTGCACATTGTCTGCAGGTGATACTTTAGCCCAGTGTGACTATCTTGTTTTCCATAACCCTTCATCCAGAGTCTCATCAGCAGATAATCTTTGCCTGAATCACGTGTGTCACTCTCTCATTCCTTCCTTTTTTTTTTTCCTTGCTTTTTTTCCTACCTCGTATTTCCCTTCCTTTCCCTCCTCCTTTTAAATGTCCCTATGGATGTGTGGATGTTTTTCCATTCATTGTGTTATCGACCATAGTGACTATTCATTCTGATGGTCAAATTTTCCCCAAACTTGGTCATTTAGAAAATCCCTTCTAGCTGACCTTTGTCTCCTGGCACAACCTGATGTCCTAGACTCCCTTTTCTTGCCTCAGATGGGGACCAGCCACTTCTCCAAGGAATAGAGAACATCATCCTTCTCAGTGACTGATAGCTAAGGTTTTGCTTTCCTTACTCTTCAAAATTAAGAGTAGCTCATGAAGTGGACGTGGTGACACATGCCTGTAATCCCAGCATCTTGGGAGGCTGAAGCAGGAGGATCATGAGTTCAAAGCCAGCCTCAACAACTTAGTGAGGCCCTAAGCCACTCAGTGTCTCTAAATAAAATGTAAAAAGGGCTGGGGATAGACCGAGTGGTCCAGTGCCCGAGTTCAATCCTGTTAGCTCATGTGCGTCAGCGCTGTTTGCAAGGTGCCACGGGTTTTCCCACATGTCACCTCCCTTAGCCCCATTTTACAGATAAAAAATCAGGATGTGAAGTTAGGTAAATGACATAAAGTTACTCAGCTAGAAAGTGGAGGGGTAAAAAATGGAACTCAGATCAGTCTGCCTGCTGACACCTGGCTTGGAACCACCACGCTATGCTGCCATTTGGGCTATAAACAAACAAAACTGCTTGAAAGGAAATGAACTCCATAACATCTACTACCAGATTTTGAAAACAAAAATCATGCTTTCAAATGATAGGCGTTAAGCAAAATTTGAAGAAAGAAATCTTTGGATACAACCTGGTAATTTTCCAGTCAATTCTACATTGCCGATAACCACAGTTTGGGACAACCTTGGTCAGGTCTGGGATGTGGTGACAAAGCTTTCTTCTAGTTCACCCAGATGCCTTATCAGGGACCCAGGGGGAGCAGGGAAGTGTGAAGAGCCTGGGAGCTTCTTGCTGCTCCAGCTGCATCTGGGGCGGGGCCGCCTCTCTCCCCTCTGGTGGTCTTCGGAGCTTCCCTGTCCAGGTTAGTGAAAGCCTTGGGGGAGAGGGAACCACTCATTGTGTACCGGTGTCCAGGTTATCTTTGTCCCAGGATGATGGAGAAACAGAAGGGACACCTGCTGAGTCAGGGGCTGTGGCTGCCAGAGGTAGGCACAGAGGTGCACCAAGTTCTGCACAGAGGTGCACCAAGTTCTCAGAGGCCCTATCTGGGCAAAGTTCTTCCAGTATGAGACTGTCCCAGGTTCAAGGGTGACTGACCAGTGCCTCCCCAAGAGAACACGTCCTCATCCCAACAGGAATTTCCAG
Organism: Glaucomys volans; assembly: GCA_020662805.1. Lineage (NCBI taxonomy): Eukaryota > Metazoa > Chordata > Mammalia > Rodentia > Sciuridae > Glaucomys > Glaucomys volans. The sequence continues at coordinate 222,381 of JAJEJO010002380.1, read as the reverse complement.
TTGTCTTTATTAGCCCAGGTGTAACCTGCAATTTAAAAGTAATCTCGTTTCTCTTAACAGTGAAGCTTGCCCTGTAACCTACCAGTTTCCTGCTTCATTCTTAGGAGAGTCTTCTGCCCTTGACTGTTATCCCCGTTCACCACTGACCTCAGGGTCCCTAGAGCCTGGGACTGTGAGTGACCAGCCTCCCTCCCCGGACGGATCCCACCTTCTCTCTCTCCCTCCTGGTCTTTACCTGCCAGGGAGCAGCAGCAGTGAGGGGCATTCCAGAGGGGTGGGGTCAGCAGACGGGAAGAGTAAACAGAAGCAGATGTCCCTTCGGCCCAGGTCCACAGGCCATCAGAAAACAGGAAACTGGGATGGCAACTGATAACGGGTGTCTCCAGGGCTGGGCCCGGACTCCTTGGAGCCAGGAGGTGGGCTGGGCTTCTTGGCCCTCATCTCTCCCCAAGGCCTGCTTGCTCGCCTTCCCTGGGGACTGCCAGAGGAGCTTTCCCTCCTTCTTTCCCTCCACATGAACACAAAGCAAAACTCCTCACGGTCCATCTACCATCCATGCAGTGAGCCCTCTACATTTTAAAAGATGTGCACAGGTCCAGGGTGAGAGGGGGCTTGCCCAGCATGGCCCTGGGTGATCACCGGCACTGCAGAAATAACTAAGTGAATGGATCAAAGGTGTGTGCAGACTACCGTTCTCCTGTGAACTACCACGGAGAGATTGCACACGCACACACGCACACACTGCATGCAGATACACACACACACACACATACACACACGCATGAGCTCTCCTCTAGGCTGAGATTTGGAAGCCCCGAGGTGACGCCTTAGAATGGGTCACCCAGGCTCCTCCGAAAGGCTCGCTGGGTGTGCAGTCACCTCAGCACAGTGACCGAGGAACCCTTAGATTCCTTTCATGCTCTGGAATCTTCTGGTCTTGAGGGCAGTTGTATGTACCCACCTCCAGCTCAGACGAGCTCAGAGCCACAGAAACTGACCTGAAGGAGGTAGGTGGCTGTGGTGGGTGGAGGCCGGGGGACGCTCCCTGGCATGTCACTCTGCAGCCAGGTTCCCCTTTCAAAGACGAATCATCATGGATCCTGGTTTGACTTAACATTTAAAATGTTTAATAGTTCCTTAATGTATTCAAATTAAACTTAGGCCTCTGTTCCTTGTGGTTGTAAGTGGTCTAGGGTCAGGCGAGCTAAGCAGGGAGGAAGGGAAGCCAAGCCAGGGCCCTGGCCTCCGGGCAGCAGTGAGGAGGCCGGCTTCCCGAGTTTCTCCCAGACAGACCAATGTGGGGCCGGCGTTCCAGGGTGATCCCGGGGCAGGTGAGGCAGGAGAGGCAGGAAGCACGGCTTCCTCTTTCTATCTCTCTGGCCTTGGGGTGCTCCTGAGCTCAGCCCTGGGCAGGTGGGGAGGCAGCCAGGCACAAAAGCGGGGCCTGCGGATGTCTTAGGAAGGACACCCAAGCGCCAGCTTGAAGAGGGAGATTCATGAGCAGAAAGCTGACCACAGAGTGGGCTTGGGTCCAGGAATTGCAGGAGAGCGAGGGCCCAGGACTGGGCAGCGGGACTGAAAAGCAGCGCATTTGCTGCAGAAGCCTGTCCTCCATGCCACCGGCGCTCTGGAGCCAGCTGGCCTGAATGGAGGCAAGGGGCTGGGTTTTACTCCCCACCCCGCTGCCCGTGCCTGTTCTCACACAGTGAGTTGAGTTTGGGTTGTCCAGCAGGAAGGGGTCCCCTCGGCCCGGGCAGCTCCCTTCAGGTAGGGCTGATCCTCCGAGCTGCCATCAGTCCCCCAGGGGAACCTGGGCGGAGGCCACAAGCTCCACAGCCCAGCCCATTACTTACTGGCTGTGTGACCTTGACAAACGCTAATCTTTGTTTGATATGTATTTCAGTTTTCTCATCTGTAAACAGGGAAACTGTGAGGATTAAGAGTCTATGTTCCTGGAGGGGACAAAAAGCACACCCGCCCCAGCTGGCTTCCCTCCAGGGAGCTGCTGCTAATCTTCGTGGTCAGGATCCAGGGCTCTGGGTCAGCATGATAAAGAGTCCTGTGCCCAAGTGTGGCCTCCTCTCCCACTTCCTGCTCCCAGGGCCAGGTGCCTCTGGCTCACTGGCAGGTGTTCTCCAGCTCTGGGGACAGCACCAGGAAGGACCAGGTCCTGTTGAAGCCTGGCCTTCCTCCTTCCCTCCCTTCCTCATAGGAACCCTGGCAGGCAGGGTGAGGGGCAGGGGGAGCCTCTGGATTCTGATCTGAGCCTCAGTTGTGCCATGCAGCAAGGACTGCCTCAAGTGGCACGTCAGGGTCTGTGACCCTGTCTCTGTCCTCTCTGTGTGCTGATCCCTAGGAACCCCATAGGAAGTATGGGATGGAGGAGCCATGGAGGACTTCAGGAATTCCTGGGTCCCCTAAACCCCACATGCACTCTGTCAATAGTACAAGATAGAATGAGCAGGTGGATGGAGTGGGAGTGTGGCCCTGGCACCTGCCTCCCCCCGCCCCCAGACACCTAGGGACTTGAGAATAGGAAAAGGTCCCTCCTCTGGGCAGAAATAACCCCCTCAATGCTCAGCTTAGCAAGCAGTACCTTTGTAAAAACTAGCAAAAGCCGCCGGGCGTGGTGGCACACGCCTGTAATCCAAGCGACTCGGGAGGCTGAGTCAGGAGGATCGTGAATTCAAAGCCAGCCTCAGCAACTTAGCGAGGCCCTAAGCAACTCATTGACACCCTGTCTCTAAATAAAATACAAAATAGGGCTGGGGATGTGGCTCAGTGGCCGAGTGTCCCTGAGTTCAATCCCTGGTTCCAAAAAAAAAAAAAAAAAAAAAAGCCTCAGTTCTCCCCAAGTGCTTGAGGCACATGCACAACCTGCCCGCCCTGCACGGTGACCCGGATGCAGGCTGCACTCCATGCCACAGGCTGCACGCCCCGTCTGGTTTCTGGGCACACATCAACTCGAAGGGGTCACCTTATGTTCTGGTACATTCTGAGCCCATCTTCCCACCTATCTGACATCTCTCTCCACCCCAGAGCCTTTGGCGCTTTGTGAGATGCCATTCGTAGACTCCTGGAAAGACCTAGAGAGATCCCTCGGATGGGGGATGAAGCCTGCTTCTCCCAGGGACAAACTCCAGACACAGAGGCACCCAACCTTTGCCCCACGAGGGCCTTTGCCCCTATGTAAGTGCCGCCAATCTCCCTGCCTTGCCCAGAGCCCATGCCTAGTAACCCACGTCTTCCATGGACACCGACAACAGCTTTGTGTCTGTGAGATGTGTCCCATGTGGGTGGCATGGGTAGGGCAGATGTCAGGAGTGTGGTGACCTCAGGCTGGATTTAGCTAGGTCCGTCCCTCCACCCAGGCTTCATTCTCCTGGTTCCCTTGAAAAAATGGCTGAGGCCACATGGGCGTGCGATCCTTTACAGCCCCACGGGGCTGAGGGGAGTGGTGTGTCCCTCACTGATGGCAGTGCTGGTTCTAACCCCAGTCCATGGGAGAGGTAGTAAATGGAGTCTCTGGGTGCCTTTGAATCTTGGATCATTAATTAGCTGTGAGACCTTGAAAAAGTGATTTCTCTGTGCCTCAGTTTCCTCATCTGTCCAACAGGGTGGTGAAATGATCCTACCCACCTCACAGGGTCGTTGTGAGGATTAGATCAGTAGGTGTGTAGTTACAATCACAACCAGTGAACGTTAGCTATCAGAACGACAACCATGAGGTCCCCACAGGTAGAGACGGCATTGGTGTCAAATTTCATAAACATCACTTTACTGTTTTAGTGACCCCCAAATTCCCACGACAGATTATGGTTGACTAAGGAAAGTCGGACTGGGAAAGGTGGGCTTCATCAGTGAGGACCCCACCCGGATAAAGGCAATCTCCCGGACTTCCCCGAGGGTCAGGGAACAGCCCTGACTCCTTGTCTGCCCTGCTCAGACCCCTCCCTGGCATGGGCAGGAAGGAAGCATTGTGGATACCAAGAGGCTCCTCATCAGTGGCCTGGAAGAGCTTGTCCCACGTCCCCAGGGGTCCTCAGTTGCTTGTTGAGTCCTTAGGCTTCTGTCTCCAGCAAAGTCCTCCATGACTTGGTATTTTCAGCCTGACCCCTGCTGGGGGTAATGAGTTCCAGGAGCTGACCACCCACCACAAAAAGAAGGGTTTCTTTATTATCCTTCCATGACTCCCTCCAGCTTTAAGCACTGCGGTTCAGGATGTGAACTTGTGGTTCAGGATGGGGTGGATGGGCTCACGACCCCCTGAGCCATGGCCTTCGTGACTGAGCAGACGTTGCCTCTCTGTCGTCTCTATCTTTCCAGGTGGAAGAAGGAGCTGCACAGGGCTCTGGAGTTTCATGGTGGCTTCCCTGCTTCCTTGACAACTGAAGCTTGTCCTTCTCCCTCGTTTCTGTCTTTCCTGAGGTACAGGAAGCACCCAGGACAGAAGTCCCTCGCCAACAATCCATGTCCCTAATGCCACTTTCTACTGTGCTTAGCGGTACCTTTAAGTGCACAGTGAGAACTTTGGTTCAGTATTTGCAAACCGCTGTCGCTGTGTTGAAGAGAACTAGAAAGGGGGTTAGGAACTGGCGGAAGAAGAGGAAGAGCCACCGGCAACAGGCCGAAGATACAGTGTGGCAGGTGGGTGAGGCCTTAGAACTCTTACCTGGAACTCCAGCCCGACACTGCATGCATTGACCAGGACTCGTCCCACCCTAGGGTGCTCTCCAGTGGGGCAGGTGTGAGTTGCGACCCAGCCCTACCCGCTCAGGATGATCCGGGGTGCTGGGCTGCAGCAGCCAGAGGGCGTTTCCTTTTCCTGGTTTGTAGACCAGCTGCAGCCTGTCCATTCCTGCATCGTTAGTGTGGGGGCAGCTGTGTCCCCCATATAGGACAGAAAATCCAGATCAGAGCTAGGCATGGAGTCCTGACATGCTCTGAAATAGCATTTTTGTAGTCATTCATGCAGGGAGTTTTTATTGAGCCTCTCCTGGGTGCCCAGTACTATTTTAGATGTTGAGAAGACAGTGGTTAAAAAAAGGATGGACATGGAGCCTGCTTTCACAGAACTTCATGTCAGTCCAGAAAACATTAACAAGGAAAATTCAGATGCATGAGCAGCATCATGTATAAATCAGTCATTGGCAAACCATGGCCTTTGGGCTGAATACAGTCCTTGGTCTATTTTTGTTAAGAGATCCATGAGTTGTGAATGATTTTTATATTTTTGAAGAGTGATAAAATAAAATGAATGAAACCAACCTGTGGGAAGCCTAAGTACCATTCGGCTCTTTACAGAAAGTTTGCCCAGCTGTCCCTTCCACAACCCCATTGGCATAGAGGCAAGAGAGTGGCTTTCCACAGGAGCACTAAGTGCCTGATTCCTGCTGCACACCAGAGGAAGTCGCGTCCTTTCAGTCGTCTACGCTTCCTGACCCAAGTCTGCTCGCTTTCACTGGACTTGGCTAGGAAGGGGCATTCCAGTGACATGGTGTCGTATGGTCCTCCTTTCCTTAAGGATAATGCACAGGCCCTGGGTAGTGATTTGTCATGGTAGGGAGGTCTGGTGGAAAGTGCTGGTTGCCTTTCCAGAACCCATCGACATCTCCTATTGCATGGTGGCCTGGAGATTGAGGAAGACTGGGGCCTTGAACTACCTAAACCTGATCAGGGTTCTTCCGGCAGTGACTGGTTCAGGCACATGACAGTCAGCATATTAGATTCTCCAGGGTTGTTTGGTTAGGTAAAGTCCAGTAGTCTTCTTTGAGTGTTAGAAGACAAGAAACTTTCTGCAAGGGATGGGATGTGGATATGAGGGCAGGAATTGCTACAGCCATTTTGCCAATGTGTAGGAGGTCAACATGAGGATGGAGCTGATCCACGGAGAAGGAAGTACCCAAAGAATCAGGGGCCCTCACCAACAGGCTTCCAGCTGAAGCCTGATTTGATTTTGGACTTTTTATTTCTCAAAGCAATAAATTCCCTTCAGTGTTTAAGCAGGCCAGTTGTGGTGGGGTGGGGGAGGGGGTTGTTTTGTTTTTTTTTTGACCAAGTATGGAGGTGATATTTGAGGCCTGAAACATGACAAATAACTCGGCACAGAAAGAAGTCCTGGAAGAAAAATCTTCCAACCAGGGGAAAAGGCAAGTGCAAATGCCCTGAGGTCTATACAGACAGGGAACATCTGAAAAGCAGAAAGACCAATAAGCTTGGGAAAGATGGTCTGGGATGACACAGAGGGTGGCCAGGGTCTTGGTGGCTAAGGAAAGGAGCTTACGATTTTCTTTAAATGCATCAGGAAACTTTTCTTCATTTTTAAATTTAAAATGAACTTTTATTTAGATAGAGCAGTAGAGAGCACAAAGCTCAAGGGCCTGGGCGGAGGGCCTTCCACACCCACCCAGATGTACATACCTAATCACTGCCGAGTGACAGGGGATGAAGTTTCCCCCAAAGACAACCCCACAGTGGCAGCCCAGCCTGGCGGGGTATTTGTAGTTACACTGGCCTTTTTCTCCCAGCCTGCCTCATTGCCTTTGTAGACCTGCCTGGCCTGGGCAGTAGCCCCTGGCCACACGTCCACTTGAACGGGGACGGCGTTTCTTCCATATCTTCCTTATGTGGCTGGCTTTTGTCATTGCCCAAGTCTCAGCTCAAACACCACCTCCTTCTTCCTGAACCACCTATCATGAGTGAGGATGCTTTTGGTTAAAAGAAACATGCCAGCCAGGCGTGGTGGCTCACGCCCGTAATCCAAGCGACTTGGGAGGCTGAGTCAAGAGGATCGTGAGTTCAAAGCCAGCCTCCGCAACTTAGCGAAGTCCTAAGCAACTCAGTGAGACCCTGTCTCTAAATAAAATACAAAATAGGGCTGGGGATGTGGCTCAGTGGTGGAGTGCCCTGGGTTCAATCCCCAATACCAAAAAAGAAAAAAAAAAAAAAGAAAAAAAAAAAAGAAACAAGCCAACCCAAGCAGCTGGCCGCTCACATCAAGAGTATTCACAGTCACAAGCCGTGTATGTAAGTTAAAAATGTTCTGCTGGCCACGCTAAAACAAGCAAAAGAGAAACAGGCAAACTTTAATAATGTATTTGATTTAATGCAACAGATACAAAATATTATTATGAACGGAACTGTCGTTCTGCTCACTCTTAAGCAAAACAGACATCTGAATGACAGGTTCCCTATTTGCCCAACAAGACTCCGGTTTCAACCCTGAGTTGTCTCAGATTTTTCAGATGGAAGTCAGACTTCAACTGTGAGTTCCAAACCTCGCTGGTCACCTAAAGCACTGCAGCGTAGTCATGTACTACATAATGATGGACCACACATATGACAGTGGACCCATACGGTTATATTGCCTAGGACATGGCCATCTGAGTTTGTGTGACTACACTCCATGATGTTTGTACAACGAAATCACCTAATGATACGTTTCTCAGAATGTGTCCTCATTATTAAGTGATCTGGGTTGCATTTGAAAGGAAACAAAATACATAGCACGCAAACCTCCCTAATGCCAACCCAGGGATGCATGGTCATATGTATATTTATAAAGTTTGATGGATGACTGTGCTGGGCGTTCAGCCTTGGGAACCATTGAGCACCATCTGCTTTCCTGAAAAGGCTCAGAGACTTCGCTTGGCACCAGGGTAGAGGGACAGAAAGTCCCCAACTGACAAATCTTCTAGGAGAAACCCCTCTACTATCAACGCAGTTGCCGTTGTCGCTATGGGAAGTGTGAGTTTTGTTTCCTCAGGACTGGAGGGAGGGCAGTAACTAAAAGGAAGGCTTGGGTCTGAAGTTGACCTGAAGCTGTGGGTAGGGAGGAAATGCACAGTTGGTAACCCAACCTTGCTCCTCATCCTGTCTTCCTCTCTGGTCCTGGCTTTCCTGGCAGTGAGCTATGGAATCTCTTCTTCCCACACCAGGTGAATAACAGCAAACCTAATCTGTGTTTCAAGGAGACAATTCGAATGAGCAATGGGGGGTGGGTGAGACTAACCCAGTCCTTCTGGATTTCATTTTAATGGATGGGTGTGCCCTTGGCACCAGGATCATTAACCAGGCCCAGTCACTTCCTTTGATGTGTTTAAAGAGCCCTGTGTTTGCACTCAGGGAACCTAAGCTCCAATCCCAAACCTGTACCAACCAGCTGTGTCACTTTGGATATATTCACCTCACTTCCCCCAAGGGTAAAGTATGCCTAATCATACCTATCTCGTAGGTTACAGTTATTGCTGAATAAAGTAACAACGCAAGTGAAAGCAATTTAGAAACTAAAGCACTCGACGATTGCAAGACTTCAACGTTTACAGCAGGGAAAGTAAGGCAGGGAGACAGCCTAGTGAGCTCCTGAGACTCCCGGTGGTCCAACCCCCTGGCCTCCGTCCTCTCCTCCCATGCTCCATCTGGGCCTTGGGAATGTCAGGCGCTCTGATCCAAACGACAGAATCCAAGGAAGCACTATGCCATTTTGGTCCCTTTTTCACACCTGTCCTCGGCTTCTGGGATGCCAGCCCCCAAGAGAAGGCTCTCAGCCAACCTCCATAAATGTTTCTGGTGGCAATACCTCACAGCTTCCTCGAGGTGCCTGTCTGAGAAGCCCTCAGGGCTGCGTGGCCTTGCTGCCCCCATGCCCCTTGCAGCCCCACCGCCGCGAGCTGTCGGCCCCGGCCTGGCTGCGCTTCTGCTAGCCGTGGCCGGGTCCCCCTCAGATCGCCTCCTTGGGGAAGACTTCCCGCTAAGCCGTCGCCATCCCTTTCACAGATATCTCTCTGGTCCCTACTCCGAGGCGGAGCGTCACTCCCGGAGCCACGTAAGGACAAAGTGTCCTTTGTCACTTTCTCAGGTCCCCTCCTAACCCGTCCTCTCTTCTCCCCTATCGCAGGTGGAAGGATGTGGGGATTTCCCGGCTCTGTCCCCAAGATCGCTGGGGTGGGGACGCCCTGGTCCCGAGTCAACAACCGAACACAGCGGAGACCGTTCTCAGCACTGCAAAGAACTTCCTCCGGGCGAGCAGCGCCTGAGCTGCTCCGAGCCGGCTTCGGCTGGCCCAGCCAGCAGCCGCTCTCTCGCCTCTTCCTCCCATCGAGCTGTCATTGTTCCCGGGCCGTCTGAGCGGCGACCCCGCCACCAGGTCCGCGAGCCCAGGCAGCCGGGACCACCGCACCAGCTGCGCGGCGGCAGCGGACGCCCCTTCCCTGGGCCGCGGGAGGGCGGGGCGGGGGCGCGGGGCGGGCGGGGCCGGCGCTGCCAATCACGGCGCGGCGCACGTGCGGCACGTCTCCGCGCTGGGCGGGGGTGCGGGGCACGCCGGGCGGGGAGCGGGGAGCGCGCCGGGTCGGGCCGGCGGCGGGGGTGCGTGCCTGCAGCCGGGGACGCGAGGGCGCGGGTGTGCGTGTGTGAGCGCGTGGGGCGCGGGGGCCTGGGGTGCCGCGGGGCGTGGACGCGCGGGGTTCGGGGAGGAGCGCGGGGGTCCGGCGGGGCTGCGTGCGAGCGCGCAGAGCGGTGGCCGCGCGGCACAGCCGGCTCCCTTGGGCAATTAGGGAGGCGCGGGGACACTCGAGCGGAAGCCCGGGAATCAAAAGAGCCGCAGGACGAGGGGCAGAAAGGAAGGGAGGCATGCCACCTGCGCGGGGCATTTATTAGGTGGGCTGGGCGCTTCCGGCTGCTCATCAGTGTTCGGGCGAGGCTAGGAAGGCAGCCGGGCCGACAAGGCACCGTCTCTGTCCCTCACTGAGAACTGGGCCACCGGCGGGTGGAGACGGTCTGGTCTCCACCCTCCAGCCCAGCCCAGGCCCCCGAGCACCTGCTCGGGGAAGAGCAGGTCTTCACTTTAGGGCTCGCCCTCACCGCGCCCTGCCTGGAGGAGGAGTCGTGTATATTTAGTGTGGATTTCAAACAGAACCATCAGAGGTGTAGACTGAAGGGTGGACGCCCAAGAATCAAAGAGCTGCCCACGAGGTCTTGAGGGTGGGCATAAAGGAAAAAAGGAATGCACCCAGCTCTGGACTATTTATACGGTCTCTCTGGCCAGGCTCTTCTGGCTGCTCATCAATGTAAGGATGAGAACAGAAAGGCAGCAGGGCTGACATTTTCAGTAGAGGGCTGTTTTCATCTGGACCCTGGAAAGTTCCACGTCCCAGCATGGAGGCCAGTTTGTGTGGCTGTAGCTCCCTGTGGCTTCTGCGAGCTGTATTGTTTACTCTCCTGAAAGGGATGCTGTAACAACTTCCGGGACAGGAGCGCTTTTGAAGTGTGGGCAGGATTTTGGTTCTTCTGACTTCACGATGCCTCCGTGGCTCCTTTGATGTGGCCGAGAGGGAGACTTAGTAGACTAAGTACCCGATCAATAGACCAAACACTGCTCCAAGTTCACCTCCACCAGGAAGGACGTACTGAAGGGCAGATTGAAATACACCCGAATCTCAAAATTTTCCATTTCCTTGTTTTCTTTCATTAATACAGTACATATTTTTGAAATGGATTATGCAATTCTTGGTGCCTATGAAGTTACAATGGAAAATTTTGGGCTGAAGTGCTCTACCTACATTATTTTATTAGCCTTAAAGTAACTATCAGGCAGGTATTATCCCCACTGTATAGATGAGAAATCGGAGGCTAGCTCTCACAGCTATACTCCCAGCCTACCTTCTTGTGCCTCCTTCACTTAAAGTTAATTGGGTTAATTAAATGAATCAAACCACAATAAACACATCAGTACTTGGCACAAGGTAAGTGCCCAACAAACAGCTGTTATTCTTATTTCAAAAAGAAACGGAAATCTTCTGTTTCCTCAGCAAGTTCTATAAGCACCTTAGGCAGCAGACCTTGATGAATCTTTTAGAAATGTGTTAGAGTCTCTCTTCTCTAGTTAGAGCCATCTCCAAAGGGGGCTGGGAATGGAGGTCCCCAACAAGATGCGCCAAGACACACTTTACAATGTTCTCCCATAGAGATTTGCTCCCACACTTTCTCATTCCTTCCTTTCCCCTGTAGAATGTTATCAAAAGCAAGCTGTTCAGCTCTCAGCTGGGTGCTTTGAAGTCCAGGAGTCTAGAATGGAATGGAATGTGGGCTGTTTTTGCTTTTGTTTTCATGACATGGATAATGTAACCTGACTTGGTCTTAAAATTTCACAAAGTAAACAAGTGTTATTTGCTAAATTGTGTGTGTGTGTGTGTGTGTGTGTGTGTGAAAAGTGCTGCCTTTGGAGTGGAACATGTCCTTCTGAGAGCTGATTTGAGACTAATAGGAATGATCTGAACAAGAGACACAGTGTTCTGGGCTCACCTGGGGCAGAAGACCCAGGAGGATGGTGGGTGGGCTGAGCTGCCCCACTGGGTGTTGGCAGGACAAAGAGGGGAGGATGCCAGAGTCACTGAAGCAGAGGTACCTGAGATGCATGGCAGTGCTCCATGTAGGGCCTCTTCAGTCATAGGCTAAATGGTGATCAGGCACAGCCCGGTTTTGCTCTAAACATGATAGGGTGAAAGTAAATAGAAGGAAATTTTAAAAAGTAAATAAAAGAGGAACATCTGATAATAATATCAAATGACATGTATCGATTACCTATTATGCGTGAGGCACTGTGCAAGGGACTTGGTGTGCTTCATTTCATTTAACCCTCCCCTTCTAGCTTTCTGTTATTACTCCCATATTACAGGTAGGCAAACGGCTACCCGGAGGTTAAATTGCTCAATATAACCCAACTAGTAAGTGGCCCAGTTGCAACATTGATGAATAGTTATGTCACCAGCCACTGGGGGGATGGAAGTGCTCTGCCCATTTATGCTGAAATTCTTTGTGAACTCTTACCATGGGGGGATGTTGGGACTTCCCTGTCCGTATCCCCTCAAAAGAGCTGTTACTTGTTTTTTTATTTTTTATTTTTAATTTTTTGCCAGTGCAGGGGATCAAACCCACAGCCTTACACATGCAAGGCAAGTGCTCTACCCCCAGCTGCTGAAGAAGCTTTTTTTTTTTTTTGGTACTGGGGATTGAACCCAGGGGCACTTCACCACTGAGCCACATCCCCAGCCCTGTTTTGTATTTTATTTAGAGACAGGGTCTCACTGAGTTGCTTAGAGCCTGCTAAGTTGCTGAGGCTGGCTTTGAACTTGAGATCCTCCTGCCTCAGCCTCCCAAGTGCTGGGATTATAGCCACCGCGCCCAGTTTGAAGAAGCTTTTAAAAAGGCGTGGCTGGACCGGAGATGAGGGTCACCTGTCTGGGCAGGGATCAGCAAGAAGAAATTGGGGCAAATGACATAGTGGGACAACAGGGTGATTGGTATTATTGGGGGGCAGGGTTCAGAAAGTGGGTACATGTTCATGGAGAAACAGAGGTGGGTTTTGGTGGGGCTAAGTCGAGAGCACGGGGTGGCCAGCTTGTCAGTGTGGTGTCCTAGGAAGGTGGCCACTCTAAGATGCAGGTCCTGCAGGCTGACCAGTTTGTTTTAAAGTATCACAGTAACACCTTACAGCTTGAATACAGTGTTGTTGGTTGACTTGTGTCCCCTCAAATTCAAAGTTCTAACCCCTGGCACCTCATAATGTGACCTTACGAGGAAGTAGGGTTATTGCCAATGTAGCTTGTTAAAGTGAGGTCAGACTGGGTGGAGGAGGATGGGCCCTAGTCCATTATGTCTGATGTCCTAATCAAAGGAGGATATTTGGATAGAGACATGCCTACAGGAAGAATGCCTTGTGGACATGAAGACATACACCAGCGCGTGTGTCTACAAGCTAAGGAGCACCAAAGGTCGCCAGTGCTCCAGGAGCGAAGAGGGGGCAGGGGGCAGATTGTTCCTCACAGTTCTCAGAAGGAACCAACATGGACAGCACCTTTATCCCGGACTTCTGGTAATTTTTGTCATTTAAGCCATCCATTTGCCATACTTTATTATGCCAACCCTAGCAAGCTAATCCACATGGCCAAGTATCTGACGAGGGCCCTGCATGCAGTAAAGTCCCAAGGTACTGGAAACCTTGCTTTGTAGAGGCTTAGAGGACCTGCTTGATATAAAATTTTCTTCCTCCTCCTCTAACAGAATGATGCATGTACATAATTTAAAAAGTGAAATAGAAGCCTGGGCACGGTGGCACACGCCTGTAATCCCAGCACTTGGGAGGCTGAGGCAGGAGGATCACGAGTTCAAAGACAGCCTCAGCAACTTAGTGAGGCCCTAAGCAACTCAGTGAGACCCTGTCTCTAAATAAAATACAAAACAGGGCTGGGGATGTGGCTCAGGGGTGGAGTGCCCCTGGGTTCAATCCCCAGTACCAAAAAAAAAAAAAAAAAAAGTGAAATAGAATACATATATAAAAATCAAAATGAAAAATTGACTCATTCTCAGCCTTTTTCCCCTCAGGGTGTCTTTCCTAGGGGCAACCATCTCACTCTATAGTCTTTTTTTTTTTTTTTTTCCTGATATTTACCACCATTTTTCTAAATAATATGCTTATGTTACTATTTCTGGATTTTTCAGCTTGGGACATTACCTGTCGACTCCCCACCATGGCAGCCGAGGAGTTATTCTCCTTCTCCCGTCCCCATAACCTGTGTCCCAACATTTGATGAGGAGTTCATGTTGGTGTCATTGTCACAAGGCAAGTGCCGATCGCCTGTGTGTCTGGGGATAGCACCCTCTTCTGCAATGACACTTTCTCCCTTTGGATGCAGTAACAGCTTCGTGTTTTTGCTTTGCCTGATTTCCTGTGGACCTGTGTGTCCTCCAAGTGCTCCAGCATCTCTGCCATACTCCTGTCCCCAGAATTTCCCAGTCCTTGGCCCTTCTTGTTTTCCCTAGATGGTGTCTCCTGGCCTCTGCTCTGACAAGGACAGGCAACTTGGGCCCTGGTGTGGCCCCTCTCCTGGGAACCAGGAGGAAGAGGGGCCTTTTCAAGGGGACTGTCTGTTTTCTGGGTCTTGAGGGGATGTTTTGGTTCTCTTTTGGTGTGAAGTCCTTTTGTTTTGTGAAGGCCACCAGGACAGGCAGGTGTCTTCCTGTTGTTCTGTGGAAGCTGGCAGGGTGGAGTGTTTCAGTCAGCTTTTTTGCTGCTGTGACCAAAACAAGAGAACAATTTTAGAGGAGAACAAGTTTATTTGGGGGCTCACAGTTTCCAAGGTCTTAGTCGACAGATGGTTGGCTCCATGGTGGAAGAGAGTGGTGGAGGAAAGCAGCTCAGGACATGGCACCAGGAAGCAGAGAAAAGAGAACGCAGAGCAGGGACAAAATATATTCCATGAAGGCATGCCACCAATGACGCACCTCCTGCAGTCACACTCTTCTGTCTACTGTTACCTCTCAGGTAATTCCTAGCATGGGATCAATTCGAAGATTAGGTTAAGGCTCTTACTACCCAATCACTGCACTTCTGAACTTCTTGCATTGTCTTCGCGGGAGCTTTTGGAGGACACCTCATATATAAACCATAACAAAGAGGGTCTGGAATTGGTCCCCATAGCTTAAGCTCTTGATTGAGTTTGTGGATCACCCATTCAGGGTGGGTCAGGTCTGAGCCCAGGAGACATGCCTGGAGGTGTGAATGACTGGAGATCCCGCAAATCTGAATTTGCTCCTGTGGGAATTTGAACACAGATCGATATTGATTAGTTTGTATGTGGGTGTCGATGTGGGTAATGACTGGGACTAATGGGTTAAAGAGATGGAGGGACCCTTTTCAGGACACCCTGAAAGACCCAGCGTGCTTTGCTGGGTTGGAGCTGAGGTCCTACGATCATCTGGGACCTCAGAATCACTGTGATGTGGTGTGTCCATTGAAAGCACTGCTGGAAACCAGCGCACAGGCGTATCATCCTCAGGATGCTCAGGGAGCTGGGCAGGGTTTTCTATCCTCGGTTAAAGGTGAGCCTCTCAAAGAGGCTTGTACGGTTAAGTGGCAGAGGCGGGATTAGAGCCAGGCCCAGAGTTTTTCTACCTCCACTCAAGACAAAACTCAGGTTGCTGGAAGGTGACAGGGGAAGTTACTGGACAGAGCAGTGGCTCCAGATATGATGTCTTCCTCACGTTCAGTTATGACCATCACCTTGCAGGAGGGACAAGAACGCACTCGCGCCCTTCCTAGCATAGATACGCTTTGTGAGGACAGACAGGTCTGTCCTTTGTTATGTCAGTGGGTCCTCGTGGCTGTTGTCAGCAGCACCCACTGCTGGAAGCAGAGTTCTCTCTGGCCTTCCATAGCAAAGTCCCTGTTGCCATTGGGCACCAGAGGATGCTCACGGTGACGCTGGGAGGTGCCTCTCATCTGCCTCAGGACCCTCTCCATCTCTGGAGGCAGGCGCTCATCTGCAGCAGCTTTTATAACTGAGGTGGTGGCAATGCCGTGGTTTGCTCACCTTCCTCAGGAAGTAAACTTCCTCTTGCCTCAATTTGATAAATATAGGACCCTGGACAGCCCGCCTCCCTTCTCTGGCCCCTGGGGTAATGCTAACAGCTGCTGTGTTCTTTCTTGCTAACAGGGCGCTTCCCCCATGCTTGTTCGCTCCCAGCTCTGGGGCCAAGGTGTCCATGGTGGTCCAGCTCCAACAGGGGCTGTCTCCTGAGGTGCTGCTTCTCCTGGGGGGAAGTGAATGGAAATTTCCTAATACTGGTCTCTCTGGGCAGGATTGGATTTGTTGCCTTAAAGGCATACTCCTTGTGAAATTTCCAGGTTCTCGTTCTAACTATTTTTTTTGGAACCAGAGATTGAACTCAGGGGCACTCAGCCACTGAGCCACATCCCCAGTCCTATTTTTGTATTTTATTTAGAGACAGGGTCTCACTGAGTTGCTTAGAGCCTCGCTAAGTTGCTGAGGCTGGCTTTGCACTTGTGATCCTCCTGCCTCAGCCTCCCAAGTCGCTGGGATTACAGGTGTGCACCACCACGCCCGGCTTCTAACTATTTTTAATCACATTTGGATGCTAATCTTTTTATTTACAGATCTGTTTTGCCTCACTTAGGGCTACTCCCAGTATTTTCACTGGTTTTCTTTAGACAAGCTCCAGGAGGTTCTTTTCCTGATTTCTTTTGATTTTTGGCAACCCCTCTTTGCAGTTCCTAATCTCAAAACCTCAGAGGTTTTCTGAAGTTGAGGGAAAACATCAGGTCAAAGGCTCAGGAAGTGGTTAAGTTTTCAGAGTTCTGGAAAAGGAGCCCAGAATGCAGATGTAGGAAACCTTGAGGAGCCAGCATGAGCCCATCCTGCAAGGATGGAGAAGTGCTGCCGGCCTGGCCCCCGACCTCTAGAGACAGCCCACCGGGTTTCCAGAGTGAGCAGGAGGCTGCTACTCATGCCTTCCCAGGTTCCAGAGATGTACTCGTGACACACAGTTGGAAACTGTCATTAGGGCTTACAGAAAATGGTTGTTCCTGATTTGCATCAGTTAATTTGGATTAAGCTGCAGCGGCTGTAGCTTTGGTATATAAAATTGTTTCTCATGTTCATAGTCAGGTCTACTAAGTCAACTTTGTCACCAGTGGGGACCCAGGCTCTTTGCAGTCTCTGACTGCTCTCTTTAGGTTTTGTGTCTCATCCTCACCAAATTGACTGCTGATTTCCAAATAGCCTGACAGAACAAAGGGAGAGGGCCTCTGCCTTGTTTAAGTAGACTGCTTGGGGCTGGAAGTGTAGCCCAGTGGTGGAACAGGGGCTTAGCAAGCTTGAAGCCCTGGGTTCCATCCCCATCACCAAAAAAGATTTCCTGGTGATAGAACCAAACTTACTTCTGCTAACATTTCATTGGCCAGACTTAACATTCAGATCAAGTTGAAGAGAGGCTAAGGAATTTAGGAGATTTAGCAGAGTGCACTTTTTTTTTTTAACTTTTTAAATATTTTAGTTGTAGATGGACACAATGCCTTTTTTATTCATTTTTTTGTATGTGGTGCTGAGGATCGAACCCAGTGCCTCACACATGCTAGGCAAGCGCTCTGCCACTGAGCCACAACCCCAGCCTGCAGAGTGCACTCTTACTTTGAATAAACACAGGGTTCTGTTGGGGGTGGGGAGAGAGCCTTGCTGTTGGATTGCATAGGCAGGTATTAGAGAAAGCTGGATTAGTAGCTGTGCAATAAATAGGTTCCTGGGATTTATGAGTCATTTAATTCTCATTGTAATCCTCGACAGATCGTTCGACTTTTGTGAACTCGAATATCTTCATTAAAGGGGGAAAACAAAAAGCCCATGACCTATGGCGGTGATTATTAAACTGAGTTCCAAGTCCTGGGGTTTCCTGGGATGCCTTGGAGATGAAAAGGGCCAACTAGGGCCGAGACAGAGGAGCGGAGCAGGTGCTTCCCAGGCTCTTTTACCTGCATTTTTATGCCCCACACATCTCAGCAGCTGCAGAGCAACATGCCAGGCAGAAACTTAAGGAGCGCTTGTGGAGGCTTTCTGGATTCCCAAGCAAACTGGGCAGGTTCTGTAGGCTCAGGTTTCTGTGGTTCCAGGGATAGAAGGACATGTGTCTGTCATTGTGAGAATACAAGGGCCAGCAGAAAAATGGTCATACTTCTGTGCCTCTATAGTTAATAGGACATCAATTTCTTACCTCAGGGACATTAGAATATATTCCCTAAAGTTCAGAGTGAAAAGAAAATGAACTTTGGCATAAGATCTGGGCTTGTTTCCCTGCTCTGCCGTTTTCTACTTATTTGCTCTGAGCCTCAATTTGCTGATCTATGCAATGGGAATGGGACTGGCTACCTAGGCAGCTGCTGTAAGAACTACATGGAACCAGCTTGTAAAGCTTAGCAGGCTTTCAGTACATGTTAGCTTACTTTTTAAATTTGTTTATTTTTGGTATCCAAGATTGACCCAGGGGCACTGAACCACAGAACCACACTCCCAGCCCTTTTTTATTTTGAGACATATTCTCCCTAAGTTGCTTGGGGTCTCACTAAGTTTCTGAGGCTGGCCTTAAATTTGTGATTCTCTTGCCTCAGTCTCCTGAGCCACTGGGATTATAGGTGTGCACCACTACATCTGGCAAATGTTAGTTTATTTCAAAGTCATCTGTTCACCAGAGGGTTCCACGCCACCTCGGGGTTAAAGTAGATTAAAAAGGTCTGGTTTTAGGGATTCCACCAATTAGTTCTCCAGGCTTAAAATAAAATCGATTGCACTGTGACCCTGGAGCATCACCCAACCCTGGAGCATCACCCTGAGCAAGTGTCTAGGCAGGGCTCCCATCTCAAGGTCTCATGGGAGTTGGTGTTCTTCTCAGTGGGCAATGGAGAGAACCACCCAAATCCTACTGTTGTTTATTTTCTCCCCCAAATTTTCTATCTTTTCCTCCTTACTGTTTTTATTTTTCTCCCATCAGTTTTCTGAAGGCTTTTCCATCTCAAAACAGAAGAAATCCCTTTTACGTCTAAGCAGAAGATTCTTGTTACCTGTATCTTTCCTCTTTACAGCCAAGAAACTTGACCAAGTTGTCCACACCAGCGACCTCTCCTTCCTGCCCACCTAGGGTCATTGTCAGCTGTTTTGTGCCAAATCTCCCCATCAAAAGTGTTACTGCCAGGGTCAGGAACAACCCCAATAAGCAATTTTAGTTCTTATGTGACCTGAATGTCCCTGGTTCCTTGGGCTCTTTGAAGTCACCCTTTACTTTTCAGTTGGAAATGTAAGTAATACATGTAAGACAGCAGGGTCCCCATATAGTTGAGGATCCCCCACTTCAGGGATGTGGGTAGATGTATGTCTTTAAACTCATAGTTTTCCCTCTCGACTCCTGGTCCTGTCTCTATTTCTGAGTCACCGTGGGCTGCTGAGCGCCTGCTCTCTCCCTCCCTCTCCTTTTTTTTTTTGAGGTGCTACACCCACCACTGAGCTCCACCCAGCCCTGCCCAGCTCTCTCTGATTTGCATCATCCTAGATGTGAACTCACCTCCTGTCTTCATGCCCAAGGACATGCTCACTCGGCGGAAGAGACTGATAGAGTCTGGAGAATTCTGGAAAATTATAGTGTGGAAGGGAAAGCAAAGAAAGCCAGAGTCTACCCTGTGGACACTACCCAGCAGCCCCTCTCCAGCCACTTCCCTGCTCTGTTGCTGGAATGTCCTCCTCTCCTTCTGGAAGGGCCTCCATATTTTAGCTTCTTTTAGTCCCAAGGCCCACCCCAGAATCCTGTCTCTGAGGTCACCTGGGGTTCACAAAAATAACCCC
Source organism: Glaucomys volans (assembly GCA_020662805.1). Lineage (NCBI taxonomy): Eukaryota > Metazoa > Chordata > Mammalia > Rodentia > Sciuridae > Glaucomys > Glaucomys volans. The sequence goes on along the minus strand of JAJEJO010002380.1, from coordinate 203,200 downwards.
TACTGTCTGCGCTGGGTGATTTCAGTTCCCTTTTGACTCAACTTTTCCTTTCAGGCTAGGGGAGGGTGGGTGCCGGGGAGCCTCCTAGGTACGGATGCAGCCAGCCCAGACACCTTCCGGACAAAAGCACAGCCCACCCCTCCAAAGCCTCCCCAGCTGCACCAAGGCTGGCAGGAATTCTGATGCCAGTTTTTATTCCAGGGAGTCAGTGGGCTCAAAGAACATGCTAAGCTTCCTTCCCCATCAGGAGTACCTGTGGAAGGAGGGTGGAGGAGGTGTTTTCTAGATGGAATCCATGGTGCTTGGTTTGTCTGTGTCTCCTTATGTTACCTGGCACCTCTGCCCCTTGGCTCCCAGGCCCCTCGCCCCTCACTTGGCATTACCTCTTCTTGCCTCCTGTCCCCCCCTGCCCCACTTCTGGACCTGTTCTTTCTTTCTGTCTCTTGCTAGGCATCTCTTCTGTTGCCTTAACAAACAGATAAACAAACAAAAAACCCCATCACTTTTATTTGAAAGTAACTGCAGACTTACAAGAGATCTAGCGCATGATAATCTGACTAGCCTCGACTCTGTCATTGCACTTAATGTGTAAGACAGAGGCTGGGCTGTGGCTCAGTGGTAGAGCGCTTGCCTAGCATGTGCGAGGTCCCAGGTTCCACCTGCAGCATGGTCAAAAGGAAAATTTTTAAAAAGGTTAAGATAGTAAATTTAATGTTTTATCATTTGTTATCGGTAATAATTTTAAAAGAGAGAAAATGCTATTTGAAGTCACAGCATTGAAAGGGAGGGAAAGGAGAGGAGAGGTGGGAATGGAAATTCTTAGAGGAACAAGTTAGTTTTCAACTCAGTAAATATTTAGTATTTAACACATAACCTCAAACTTACAGAAAACCTGGAAAGACTGCTACAAAGAATTCCAGCATTCCTGTGCTCAGGTTCCCCAAACGTTAGCATTTGGTCACATTTGCTTCGGCATTATCTACCCATCCTTTATCTACCTATGTAACTTTTATCTGAACCATAGAGAGTAAGTTGCTGACATAATTCTTTAAAAAAAATTTTTTTTAGTTGTAGATGGACACGATACCTTTATTTATTTTATGTGGTGCTGAGGATCTAACCCAGGGCCTCTCCTGTGCTAGCTGAGCGCCCTACCACTGACCCACAACCCCAGCCCCAGACACAATTCTCTTTTACCCCTAAAGAGTTCAATTTGTATCTCCTAAAAGGCATTCTCTAAGATAGAACAATGATTACAATTAGAAAAACAACCCTGGCGTAATATTGTCTAATCAATAAACTTCATTCAACTTTTACTAATTGGCACAAAGCAATTGTAGCAAAAGAAAAAAAAAAAAGAGCTTTATTGTCCCCTAGTCTAGAATCTAATCTAGGACCATACACTGAATTATATAGTTATATTTGTTCTTTTTTCTTTTTGGTGGTTGAACCCAGGGGCACTTAACCACTGAGCCACATCCCCAGCCCTTTTGGATATTTTATTTTGAGCTGGGGTCTGACTAAGCTGCTGAGGCTGGTTTAGAACTTTTAATCCTCCTGCCTCAGCCTCCTGTACATATTTACTTTTGTTTTCTAGTCTCCTTTAATCCAGAAGAGTTCTTCAGTCCCTGTCATTCATGACCTTGACATCTTTGAAGAGCATAGGCCAGTCATTTGTGGAACATCCATGTGGGTTTGTCTGTGTCCCTATGATTAGCTTCAGATCACACATTTTGGCAGTGCTGCAGATGTGCTGTGGTGTCCTTCCCAGGGTGTCCCATCAGGAGGCACAGGATGTCTCCCTGTCCCATTCCTGCTGATGTTGACTTTGGCCACTTGGTTAAGGCGTCTGCCAGGTTTCTCCCCTGTTTGTTGAGATTCTGGAAGATCATCTCTCAGTGCTGATATTCCTCAGGGCTCCATCCTCAGCCGGCTCTTCTCCTCGTGCCATGGTGCTCTTGGCTTCCCCGATACCTTTCAGATCTGTCTTTGGCCAGGATTGCTCTGGAGATAGCATCCTCATGGGATGACCTGCAGTCACTTAAACTCAACACTGTCCCCCAACCCAAGCCCTGCCTCTGATTCCCGCTCCCCAGGGCCTGCCCTTCCTCCTCTGTTCACTGGGGGTGGTTCATGGCACCAGTGTGCTCCCTGTTCGTTAGCCTGGAGTCCTCCCTTCCCCTGGCACTTCATGCACGCACGGCCCACCACTAACTCCTAGGGGTCTTCTGTTTGCAGTTCTTCACTCCTTTTGGTTCAGGCCACTGTCACCTGCCTGGAAGCCTGCCACAGTCTTGTCCCTGCTCCTTCTGCCAGGCCCTGCCTTCCCTTTAGTTCATTCTCCATCATGATGGCAGAGAGCTTCCTAAATTGTAGACCTCATCACGAGAGGAGAGCAGGCTCTACGTAGAATCCTCGGTGGCTTCCTGTTGTCCCTCAGATACCAGCCAACCTCTTTCTTATGGGGAGGCCCTGCCCACTCCTCCAACTGCCCCTGATCACGCTGGTGTTTGTAGTTTCCATTTTTAGTTGTTCCTCTCCTTGGGTTTTCACACATGAGATCTGGACTCCCCCTACATCCATTTGCCAGCTCTCGCTGCTATTTTGGATTCAGCTTAGACTTCATATCACCCACTATGGAAGATATTCCCTGTACCCTGGGCCTGATTTAGATACCCTTCCCAGGTGCCCCAAGTTCAAGGTGTAACGCTTCATGTTTTGAAATGAATTATGTTTGCTTTGACATCCTCCACATGCGATCTGAACTTCTTTAGGCCAGGAACCATGTCTTGGCCGTTCCTTGGAGGAAACCTCAGCTGACACATTGTCTGGCTTCAAGACACATGCTCCAGAGCATTTGTGGAGAAGTGGGTGGGTGAGCAGGGCGGGTGAGTGAAAGCAGGACTCCGATAGATAGAGCGGCGGGTTTTGGTTGATCTAGAAAACGTTGCCAGGATCCTGGTGACTCAGAGACAGGTTCCAGGGATAGGATGGCCAGGTTTTGGAAGCCACCTCTCATAGGCCTAGGGCATCTGGGAGCAAAATCAGGAATGAGATGAATGATCTAGAGCCCAAAAGTCATAATTGAGGGAGTGCACACATCAGATATCCAAGGTGCCTGTGACCTAGAAGGGCTGGGACTTCAGAGGGACAGGTTTCCAAGGCCTAGGTGACTCAGATAGGGTTGGGCTCCAAGATGGAGGAAGGGGAACTGCCAGATAAGAAAGCAATCAGCCAGGTTCCTGCCCAGGTGGCCAACCACATGGCCCAAACCCTCTGAAGGCTTGGCAGCCAGTTCCGTGTACAGTTTCCTAGGGAACCGGGGGCCACACAATCTGGAGCGCAACTTGGCGTGGAGCCTGGGACATTTTATCAGGGCCAGATGGCTGGACTCTGCATTGTCAGTGTTGCAGGGTGGGCGACCGAGGGTCTTAGGGGCAGGCCTCAGCACTTGGGCCAGGAGAGCTGGAGAAAACTGCAAACTCATGTGGGCCAAGTAAGTGAGGATATGAACAGGTTGGGAGTTAGGAGAGTGTGGAGCCAGGGCCCAGTGAGAGGTCTAGAGCCAGGAACCACCAATTAAGTCAGGCCTTGGGGCATGAACCTGTAGACCCAGCACTCCCAGCACTCGGAGACTGAGGCAGGAGGTTCACTTCAGCCCAGGAGTCTGAGAATAGCCTGGGGGATTATAGCAAGACCCCATCTCAAAGGAAAAAAAGGGTGTGGTGGGAGGTAGGAGACAGCAGGAGAAAAGAAAATTTAAAAAAAGAGAGAGACCAGGGGTGACCACACAATTGAAATCTGGATCAGCTGGGTATGGTGGCTCACGCCTATAATCCCAGTGACTCCGGAGGCCGAAGCAGGAGAACTGCAAGTTTGAGGCCAGCCTCAGCAATTTAGGAAGACCCTATCTCAAAAAAAAAAAAAAAAAATGAAAAGGGGTAGGGTCGTAGCTCAGTGATAGAGCACCCTGGGTTCAATCTCCAGTACTGTTTTAAAAAAAATATGGATTAAGTATATTATTGGCTTCTTTTTTTTTTTTTTTGGTACTGGGGATTGAACCCAGGGGCACTCCACCACTGAGCCACATCCCCAGCCCTATTTTGTATTTTATTTAGAGACAGGGTCTCACTGAGTTGCCTAGGGCCTCTCTAAGTTGCCAAGGCTGGCTTTGAATTCGTGATCTTCCTGCCTCAGCCTCCCAAGTGCTAGGATTACAGGCATGCGCCACCGCGCCCGGCTTATTATTGGCTTCTTGAAAGCCAGAATCTGGAGTCTTTCTCTGCTGTGTTCACACTGCCATACCTACTCCCTGGAATGAGGGTCACACGAGTCAGGCTGAGCATCAGGCATCAGGAAGGCTACTTGAAGGACTGGCCTCAATAGCGGAAGAATGGGCTCTTTCAGACCTGGGCAGTAGAGATAATTCCAGTGGGAGAACTGACTAGACATTTTTTAGCTTACTAGGATTCACAAGTAAGTGAAGCATGGTTTAAAAAAATCATAAGAAATAAATATTTAAACCAGCATGGCTCTAAACAGAAGGGAATCTTGGCCAGTAGCTGGATCACCATCCTAACCCAGGTGTAAGGGAGAAGGCACCTGGTCAGGGTCACCCCGTTGCTATGCAGACCTGGAGCCAGAAGGGGGCTTCTGAGAGAAGCTGGGGACCATGAAGGAATCTCTAGATCTGACTTTTCTGCGAAGGCAGGAAATGACTAAAATGGAACCTAATCAGCAGATATTTTCTGTCTTGATCTTACTCAGTGGATGCGTAGTTAAAGTAGTTCGGAGCACGCATGCTGGCAGTCTGAATTAGGCTGTTATATAATAGGAAGGGAAACTGTCATATGGAAAATGTTCAATGTTGGGATTTTTTTTCCCCCTAATGGCAGCAAGAACTAGGATGGAGGCCCATCTGGGCAGCGGTCAGACAAGAGGAAATCCCTGGGCTGTTTATAGTCAGGAACCTGGGCTACAGGTCCAGGCAGTTTGCTGCAGTCATCAGTAGTGAGGACTGGGGACTCAGAGGTTCTTGGTAGCTCCAGGAGGAAGCATTTACATAAATGAGATGGGGTCAGCTCAGTGCCTATGGATGGGGAGCAGGAAGCAAGTTAGAGCATGGAGCAGAGTGACAGTTTGGAGGCAGGTATGTGAAGGCATGAGAGACCAGCCCAGAGTCCGCCCAGGGCTCCTCATTTCCTATAATGTCATAACGATTTTGCTTCAGGGGTCCCAAGGCTCCCACCACCGTGGTTATCATCACCACCGTCATCACATTACTGTTTATTGATCGGTTTCCATGTGTTCTATTACCTCACCTTATTCTCACAAAATGCTCTGAGTTAGGAACTAGTTATTAACCCCAGAAGGGGAAACTGAGGCTCAGAAAGGTTAAGCGACTTGCCAGAGTCATGCTTAGGAAGTGGCGGAGACAGACTTTGACTATAGATCAAGGTGTGATGGACCCCAGCCCGACAGGTAGCCTGAGGTTAGGAGCAGGCTGTGGAAACAGACTCACTACTGGGTAGTCATGGGCATCTCCATGACTCAGAGTCTCTGTAAAGTGGGGTGATGGTGATGAGAGGAACTAGCAGAAGGAAGTCCTGAGGAGACTCCAGATATGGGGCTGCCTGATGTAGCCAAGAAGGTTCAGGATGCTAGGTTAAATTTGAATTTCAGATAAATAATGGATCGTACTTTAGAATAAAAGCCTTGCATCATACTTATGCTGAACGTTATTCATTATTTAGGTGAAATCCAAACCTAACAGAGTGTCCTGTATTTTGTCCACGACCCTGTTGATCAGCTCCTTTAGGGGTCTTGACCCAGACACCTGGCTCTCTTGCAGGGCTCTCGGCTCTCCTGCAGCCTGTCACCTCACTGTCCGCCTGCCTTCAGCCTTCCGTCCCTGCAGCTTGTGCCCCAGGCCCTGTCCTCTCTTTCTCTTAGCCTCCTGGGCCTTTTTCTCCTTCAAGCCTCGTCCTCTTGATTGACTGCCATCTCCCTGGTGTGCTCCTTCCCACAGGCCGCTCTCAGAGCCCAGAGCATGCAACGTAGCCCCTGATCACATGAGTTGGGGCCATTGGATGGCCCCCTAAGACCCCCTAAGTAGCCACTGGACCTTTCCAGCAGGGACTGTGTCCTCTGTGGTGTCCTGAGCAGGTGTAGGTTTTAATAAATGCCAGTGTAGGAACAGAAATGGAACTGCTGTCCTGAAGGTACCTGCTTAGGAAGGAGCCCCTTCTATCTTGTCCACTGGGGTTTGCTGTCCGAGGACAGCAGCCAGGGCTGGTGACCATAGCTCACACGGTCGGTGCTCCTTCCTCCAGCCCACAGCCTGTTTCACTTTCCCGTGGAGGGGAGTGGTTTGGGGCCCAAACTTGTTTTTTTCTCACCCAAGGAAATAAGGCCCAGAGTAGAACCACAAAAGGAAGTGACAGCCAGCACAGAGCTCCTGAGGGACATCAGTACACACCTTTGTCACACCTCATCTCAGATGGCATCAGGTGCTGAGTGTCAGGGCAGCCTGGCTTCTTCCTCTTGTCCCCCAGCCAGGGAAGTCCTTGGAGGGACACCCTGGCCTTGCAGGCTCTTTCCTTCCTGCCATAGTCCTGCTCTTGTCTTTGGCTGGGTGTGGGCCTAGCAGAGGTGTGACTTTCAGGTCCGCCTGCCAAGCCACATTAGGGAGCCTCAGGGTCTCTGGAGAGCTTGTTAGATCACAGAGCGGCCCCTCCCAGCCCAGGAAGTTGTGATTCAGTGGGTCAGGGGTGGGGCCTGGGGATTTGCATTTCTACCAATTTCCCAGGTGATGCGGAGGCAGCTGGCCCAAAGACCACACCCTGAGACCCACTGTAGGGAAGTTTCTGGGTCAGCAGGGGGTTGGAGTTTCCTCAGCTCCAGATTGCCAGCACTCCAGAAGGACAAGGAAACCCAAGCCAGGACGACACCCTTCTGCACCCCCATTGGTTACGCCAGCATCCATGTATCAGGGAGGACTGTAGAATGGTCATTGATGACAGACCCAATTGGTAATACTGTGTGGGGAGGCCCAGACTTCATCCTGAGCTTTCAGGGGTGTGACATTGGGTACCACAGAGTTTCCGGGGCAAGTCTTTGCTTTAATGTGCTTGTCATCTAATGTGAAACCGAATGACAGTGGGTAATGATTGATCATTTATTATGTAACCATAGCCCTTTGACCTGGGTCCTGTCAGCTCCCCCAGCTGCTGGGAGCTTTGGTAGTTTGATGGTTGTTGGTTGGGTCCTCCAGAAATCACTTTTTTTTGCTCAAGGTCCACCCCTTCCCCAGGGCATCCCATGCCCAATGGCTGGTCAGTGCTGGGGTATTGGCCCCCTTGTCCCAAATCAGCACAGCTCTAAAGGGCCATTCCAGCTCCAGAGCTGTCTGCGGGATTGGTCGAGGCTCCTCCCTTTGCCCTCCCTTTGCTTCCTTCTCTCCTGATCAGTGACCCATCGTGAGGCCTTTCCCCCAGGAGATGTCCTCCCAGTCAATCTCGGCGTCACTCTGTTTCCTCTGGGAACCAGAGGCACCTATTTGTCCCTAAATGGGGGGATGCTAGTGCGGATGGTCAGTGCTTCTGGAAGTCGGAGGAAGGTGCTAAGATCTGGCAGTGAGCCACTGGCTCAGTTTTCTAATCCTGGGACCCCCACTGAGGGCCTGGGACTTTGATCCATCCTCCACCAGGCACCCCTCCTCCTGCCCTCAGCTTGCCACCCACTCACACTCCTTTCGCAGCCCACCTTAACTAGCTAATCTCGGCCACCACCTCTGGTCAGCCCAGTAGAAGTGACTTGAGTAGATGCCATCCTCAAGAAGAGATTTTTTATAGACTGTATATAAGAGACTGTTGGGAAGGAAAATGGAGTCATTGATGCTGGCACCCTGGCGAGGTGCTCTGAGAGTGTGTCCTCCGTTCTGGTCCAGCCAGCCCTGCTCCTGTACCTCTCTAGACCTCTTCCTGGTTTGCAAGTCTCTCTCCTGCCCAGGGAGGTCCTGTCACACTGAAGGTGCTGCCTTAATACTGTTTAGCGAACAAATAAATGATGTTTGCTTTTGAAATAATTTAGCATGGGAAAGACAAAATTTCATTCTTCCGAAATCCTTGAAGATGATAAAAAGAAACAAAAAAGCAGAAATTTATGTTAGTGACAGTCCACAAGACTGATTAGACAAGTGGAAAAAGATGTTCTCTGTGAATCTGGGTTTGTTTTATTCTCAGCTCCTTTTCTGGAAACCAGGCCTCTCTGTATCTTCTTGGCACAGCAGAGGACGCTGGGTACAAGGAACATAAGGACTTCCTTTGTTTTATTATGAGGTCGACTTTCCTCCCAGTTCTTAGGGTTTTTTTCTGATTCTCATTAAATAGGTAAAAACTGACAACTTAGAAACTTAGAGCCCTTCAGCATCCTGCGGCAAGAGTTCAAAACATAGAAAGTCAGCTGATGGTGTCCACCGTGGGCAGGGCGACCAAACACTCTGCCTAGGCAAGGTGTACCTTCATACTGACGATGCGGAACGTTCTAGGAGCAAGCGCCTTCGTTTTTTTGCACCGGGGATTGAACTCAGGGACACTCAGCCACTGAGCCACTCCCCAGCCCTATCTTGTATTTTATTTAGAGACAGGGTCTCACTGGGTTGCTTAGGGCCTCGCTAAGTTGCTGAGGCTGGCTTTGAACTGTCTATCCTCCTGTCTCAGCCTCCCAAGTGCTGGGATTACAGGCATGCACCACCGCGCCCGGCTCCCAGCCCTTTTTATTTTGAGACAGGGTCTCACTAAGTTGCTTAGGGCCTTGCTCAATTGCTGAGGCTGGCTTTGACTTGCGATCCTCCTGCTTCCGCCTCTGGAGTTAATGGGATTACAGGCTGTGCCACTGTGTCCAGCAAGCACCTTTTAATATTTGTAAACATCAATTTCAGTTGCTTAAAGGGCATTTATGTGGCTAGTGTGGTGGCTTATGCCTGTAATCCCAGCTAGTAGGGAGCCTGTGGCAGGAGGATTACAAGTTTTAGGCCAGTTGGGCAATTTAGCAAGACCTGGTCTCAAAATAAAATCAAAAGGGCTGGGGATGTAACTCAGTGGTAGACCACTTTCCCAGCATGGGCGAGGCGAAGAATGAAATAAAAAGGGTATTTATGTATATTTCCCATTTGATATTTCCCTTTTCCCCTAAGTTCTTTTTATCTCTCTTTTCCCCTCAGAAACATTTGTTTCATGATGTCTTCAACCTTTTCTTTTTTATCTCCAGTGCTGGGGATGGAACCAAGGGCTTTGCACATTCTAGGAAATGTCTCTATACCGGGCTCCACCCCAGCCCCAATGTCTTTGTCCTTTTTTTTTTTTTGAACCAGGGATTGAACTCAGGGACACTCGGCCACTAAGCCACATCCCCAGCCCTATTTTGTATTTCATTTAGAGACAGGGTCTCACTGAGTTGCTAAGGGCCTCGCTAAATTGCTGAGGCTGGCTTTGAACTCGAGATCCTCCTGACTCAGCCTCCCAAGTCGCTTGGATTACAGGCGTGCGCCGCCACACCAGGCTTATATCTTTATCTTTGTGTAGCAATTTACAACTCTAGACGTCGTGATTTCTTTCAGTAAAACCAAACAATGTGAGGACATGTAGGAGAAAGTTCTAGAAAATAAAATAATAATAGCTAACACTTACTAATATTATTGAGATTTATTGGATACCAGAGACCTTCTAAACTCTCCTTACCTCATTCACTCTTTTTTTTCTCATGCTGGGTTTCAAATTCAGGGTAGCACATGTTCTAGACAAGTGTTCTACCATGGAGCTACATCCCCAGCCCGTCCTCACTGAATGTCATAACAACCACATGCATCAGGGACAATGAAGTGCGGCCCCACCTTATAAGTGAGGTCAAGATCAAGATCATGTTTGCACGAGGCATTGGGGCTGGGATGCAACCCTGTTCTGTAACAGTCCCAGTGTGTGCACTTTGATACTAGAGCATCCTGTCTGCTCTCCATGACTAAGATAAGAAAGAAAGGGAAATAGGGAGCCTTGCTTTAGCTCTGTCAATGAGAACTGAGATCTCGTTATTTCCATATAAGAGTTTCTCCTATGTTGGACTGAGACGGCTTGACTGGTCCAACCTCAGGGTCACTGGCATTCAGTGTAGAAGAAGAAGGATTGGTTTTCTCTCTTTCTCTCTCCCATCCCCTTCCCGGCATTTTGTTGCTGGATATTTTTAGACTTTTCACTGATTCTCATCAAAGAAATGCTTCTGCTTGGTGGACACTTGAACTTCCTTCCATTCCCTATCTTTTCCTACTGCTCAGAGATAGCCACCCAAAGGAATGGAGAGTTCAGAAGTCAATGGCAGAAATCAAAGGGCACCAGCTTGGTCACATAAACAATGGTTGAAGGTCAGAGGTTGAAAACTGAAAGGATGATGAAAACCTCTGCCTGTGTGACTCAATTCACTGGATCCCTGTCCCTGCAGGACAAGTGCCAAAAGTTTCAGATCCAGCATGGGCAGAGCTACCAACATGCTTGGCTTAGGTGAAAGCATCAAGGAGGGACACGGCTTTCCAGAAGATTCGGCATCTCAGAGACCCATTATATTTATGTATTCCATTCACTTTCCATCCAGTATTTGTGATCTGCCTTCTGTGAGCTGGGAACAAAGGGAAGGAGTGAAAGAAGTTTTACCCCTGACATTGAGGAACTTGAGGGATGCCCCTTTCTCCACCAGGGTATATTGGGGCATCGCCTCAGGATGACCGGGCCCTTCAAACCTCAGGTCTTCTCCCCTCTTTCTGCAGCCATTTCAAACTAGCCTCACTTGACATGCAACAAGATATTGTCTTCCTCTCTGTAAAGAGAAGTTTGCATCCTGCCAACTTAGGGCAAACCATACCCCAGAAGCAATCAGTTTTGGGCTCATATGTAGACTTCCGTTGTCCAAATTCCTTAAGAGTCCTCTCAATGAAGGGCTTTCTCAGGAAGCAGATCCCTCCACCTACTAAGTAGCTATTTGTTTTCCACTTGGGAGTGAAGAGGATTCTCTGAGAATTCTTATATGTGGTCCCAGACTCTTTAGCACCGATTCACTGGTATTCACTTGAAAGCATTTAGTAAGTAATGATGATGATAAATATATATTCATAAATGTATTCATAAAGAAATGTCATACAGAAAAAAGTGGGAGGCTATATGTGAACAGGTTTTTTGACTTTGTATTTGTCTGTAGTTAAAAAGTTTTCTGCCTGGGTTCAATCCCCAGCACCAAAAAAAAAAAAAAAAAAAAGTTTTCTGGCTGGGCACAATGGCATATGCCTGTAATCCCAGTGGGTCAGGAGACTGAGGCAGGAGGATTGCAAATTCGAGGCCAGCTTTAGCAATTTAGCAAGCTCCTATCTGAAAAATAAAAAGAAGACTGGGGATGTAGCTTAGTGGTAAAGTGGCCCAGGGTTCCAACCCCGACACCAAAAAATAAAAATAAATAAAAGGTTTTTTGCGACAAGCAATTTAAAAATTGGGAAATAAAAATGCTGTTTTATAATACTGACACTTAGATCAACAACACTCTCCATAGCGTAATGTAAAGATGTACTACTGTTTCTATCTCTATTAGAGACGCTGGGACCAGCTTTTCCTTCCCACTTAAAACAATTTAAAAACCAGACCAAATACATGAAAGAACTGTTTTCAGATATTGTAGAGCAAACAATGCTAAAAGAATGGAAAAATGAGGAGCAGCATGCAACTCCCCCACATTACTACCTGGGGAGAGTTTCCAGTCTGTAGTGCAGAGAGGGGGAAACTGCATGGAACCCAGGAAGCAGACTTGAGGGTTTGAAAGCAGAAGTCAGAGTTTAAAGGCTCAAGGTGGCTAGAATCTGCAGGGCAGAGTCATGGAGAGGAGAAAGCTTCACACATACGCTCGTGTACTTGGGACTGGAGGGGAAACAGAGATGGAGACATAGAAAGAGAGAGACAAAGAGGATTCTGAAGATCTGTAGAGTTCTCCTGAGGAGTCTTCATGTGAATTCTGATCAGTGCTTGCAGATGAGGAAATAATCAGAGGCTGGGAAAGTTGCCCTTGAAAAGAACAAGAGGAACAACCACCCAAGCTCACACAGAGCTGGGAATAGTTTCTGATTTTTCCAGTCAGAGTGGAAATATGGACCACTGAATGATCATACCTCAGAAAGGCATTGTCTCAGTGCTGAAGTCAGATTAACTCTAGACCAACAGCTGTTCTGACCACTAAATAAAACTTCAAAGCAGCCAGGCACAGTGGTGCATGCCTGTAATCCTAGCGGCTCAGCTCAGGAGGCTGAGACAGGAGGATCTCAAATTCAAAGCCAGCCTCAGCAAAAGTGCAGTGCTAAGCAACTCAGACTCTGTCTCTAAATAAAATACAAGATAGAGCTGGGGATGTGGTTTGATGATGGAGTGCTCCTGACTTCAATCCCTGGTACCACCCCCTCAAAAAAAAAAAAAACATTAAAAGCAAAACTTTGAAAGGATTAGACTATTTCTAAGTAATTTAACTTCATCTCAGGGCAAAGCATAAGAATAGTTAAAGAAATGCAAAAATCCCAACATTCAATAACACAAAAGTGACAATGTCTAGCATCCAAACAAAAATTACCAGGCAGGCAGAAAACAGGAAAATATGACTCATAATGAGAAGAAAAATTTATGCATTAGAAACAGAACCAGAATTAATATAGATAATAAAATAATAGACAGGAATATTAAAATAGCTATTATAAATTTACTCCATGTATTCAAAAAGGTTAAAAAAACCCATGAGCATGATTAAAATTAGACACAGAAGCTATAAAAATAAGCCAAATTAAACTTTCAGAGATGAAAATAAACATGAAAAATTATGAAGCAAAAAATAATCCACAAAACTAGGCATAAGATGAGAAGCCCCAGGAATGAAGCTCTACTATTTCAAAATGCCTGCTAATGAAATTAAATAGGGCTTTATGGGAAAGGCAGCATTTGAGTTTGACCTTAATGGATTTCAACCAACAGAGAAGGGTGGGCATTTTCTTTGGACAGGCTCACCTGGGCAAAGCAGAGAAGCAGGGGAAAGATGGATCTGGCCAGCCTGACTGGTGGACCAAGAGGTTCCTGTATGGGAGCTGTGGGAGAATAGGTTAAAAAATAATGCTAGCAACCTTTTATTGAGCAACTGCAAAATGTCAGGCATTGCTCTATTTTCTATACACCAACTTATCTATTAGTTATTATGGAATATCTACACTTACATACAAATATAATTTATGATATAAGTTGTTATTTGGCCCCATTTGGCAGATAAGGAAACTGAGACTCAGGTTAGATAATTTGCTAAAAAATGCATTAGTAGAAAGGGGCAGTATGGCTCTAGAGTCCAAGCCCAAGCTCACAGGCACTATATTCTACTTCCGGTGCTGCTGGTCAAGAAGGTAAGGACCAGGTACTTGTTTGTTGGTTTGTCGTTGCTGTTGGGGGATTCTGTTGCTGGGGAGCTCAGGAAATAAATTGATTCAGGAAGGATGGGAACCCACTGAGTGTCATGAGCCAGGCAGAGCAGACCAGACCAGTGGGGTGCTTTGGGAAGATGCCTCAAGCTGAATGGGAAGAACGAGAAGCTAAAACTTGGGAGATCATTCTGTGGGTGGGAATTGCAAGAATCCAGGGGTAGGAAGGGGCAGAGGTAGAGGGGTTGCAGGGCACTGGTGGGGGCGGGTGATGGATAAACAGTTTAAAGAAAGAATTCATAGAGCTTGGTTAAGACTATTACATATTTGATCAGCCTGAGGATTGTGGTGACCGGGATACCTAAAAGTCAGAGAAGATGGAGGGCCTAGTCTACATGACAAGAAGGGAGATGCTTGCAGCAGGAATCAGGAAGTGGCCATGGTGGGGGCAAAGATGAAGACACTGAGGATGGTGGGAGGAGAGCTAGGGGGACTGAGGATGAAGTTCTGGGCATTGGTAATAGAACTGGCAGGCTGGGCAATTTGGGCATCTGCAGCACCAAGTGGAGGGTCAAAGGGCCTTCAGGGGAGTCCTTGGAGGGGGAGGGTATGCAGTGTTTAGAGGGTGGAAAGAAAGAGGAATCAGTGAGGATAAGACACAGAGGAAGGGGGCTCAGGAGAAGGGTTTTGCAGATGTTGGTTGATAAGATTACAAGAAAAACCAGGGGTGCCACAAAGAATCACCAAGAGAGCGGGTCTTTCTCACTGTGCAGGGCTGCTGAGAGTGAGGAGAATGAGCTGGGGCAAAAGCTCCTTATTTAGCAACCAGGAGACCATTGGCGCCATTTAGGGACCATTCCAGTGGAGTTTGAGTGGTACAGACCAGCATGCCAGGATTTGGAGAGCGATGGAGGATAAGAAAAATGGAGGCCGTGGAGCTCCTTGCGGGGATCAGGGGACGGCTACTTCGGTTCCTTTAGGACTTGTAGATTCAGGGACAGCTTCTTGGGATTGCTTTTGCTTTTATTGTCATTTTCTCCAGGACAAACATTAATTGGGGCTGTTTCTGCCATCAGACACTGCTGGTCAATGCACGAGGAAACCTGAGCTGGTAGAAACAAAGAGAAAGGAGATAAAAGATGCACAAACAAGACGGGGGAGTGCAGGGACTACGAGCTCAGCTCGCAGGTGGAGGAATCGCTGCTGCTTCGGGAGATGGAGAAGAGACAGCCAATCTGGAGGAGGGGGAACCAAGAGAGCGAGGAGGCGTGGCCTCCATCTGTCCTGCGGGTTGCCAGGGTCTCTAGGAAGCCGGTCCTACCCTTTGTCCCGGGCTGTTGGGCCTGTTCCCTAAGGACTGTTGATGAACTCCTAATCACTGCTCCCTGGACTTTTGGCTGTGCTCTGCCTGAATGAATGACATCGCCCATTCAGCACAGCCTGTCCAGCACGTGATGTTTGTTGTTCTCGTGAAAGAGGGCAATATCCAGCCCCAAAGTGTCCCGGGCTGCAAGAAAACCTTATGTTTGGGCCTGGAAAGAACTCCTCATTGCAAAATGTTCCTTGGGACATGGAACTTAAACTTGTGTCACTGACGAGAGTTTGCTCCGAATTTTCCGGAATGACTCAAGTGTTTGCTTCAGACAATGACAGAGTGTATCTTGCTTGAATCATTGGATTTCTGTTATTTTTGTAAGATGTGGGTGGGCAATATGACTCAGTATTTTCCCAAGAGATGTGAAAATTATATTGCCTATTTTGGATCATTTCATGTTGAGATCTGGAACATTTTTCTTGAATTTCAAATCTTGGAGCTTGGGAATTTTTTGTTTTTGTTTTGTCTTTCAATCATGTCAGATCTTTTCCTGATAAAATTTTAAAGGAAAATTACTTAGCAATAATTTTAAGTCATGAAGTAGATTTTGAATGGTAATTTATTCCCACACTGTTAAAATAAAAGATTTCCCGAAGCTAGTGGTGTAGTTGCTATCCCAGTTGTGAAAAGAAATCAGAGAATGTGGGGCAAGACACAGACTTGGAGCCATCTGATTCAGAACTTGGTCTGGCATGTGAATATCCTCAGACTAGCTTTCCAGCTTTGGCTTGGGCAGGTCCGTCCCTCTGACGACTGAGTTCTCTTTGAGCACATCAGGTTTTGGAGAACTCTTTTCACTATAAGGCAAAGCCACTCTGGACTGTGCTTTCACACTGAACTAAAACTGGCCCCGCTGCAGCTTCCACACCTGGACTCCATTGCTGATCCTTATTCTATATGAATTTATATAGAACCATTTCATAACAGAATGATAGGTTTTGTTGTTGTTGTTGGTTTTTTTTTTTTTTGGTACCAGGGATTGAACTCAAGGGTACTTAACCACTGATCCACATCTGCAGACATTTTTTGTGTTTTATTTAGAGACAAGGTCTCACCAAGTTGCTTAGGGCCTCACTAAGTTACTGAGGCTGGCTTTGAACTCGTGATCCTCCTGCCTTAGCCTCGCAGGCTGCTGGGATTACAGGCGTGCACCATGGCACCCAGTCAGAATGATAGATTTTGAAATACTGTTCTGTTTTCCTTCTTGATAAATCAGGAAGATTCTTCCCCAGGAGTGTTTTATTTTGTTCGATTTTACTATTGATGCTAGGACAAGGGACAGAGGCAGAACATCTCTGGGAAGGATGAGAACCCCTAAAAGTAAGAAAGATAAGCCACAAGGAAGAATGGAGGGAGATGCAAAGCCCACCCCATGTGTGTGTACAGAGAGCCGCCCAAGAGAGCAGGGAGAAGCATGTCCAATGCCAGTGCACGCCCACCCCACTGGGTCCCCACCCCTGGAGTCAGCCATGTAGGGGCCACTGAGAGGCAGTGGCAGTATCCAGAAGGTTCTGCAGCATAGGCAGGCGTATCATGAAGCTAATGAAGCTCAGGTTTCAGAGCCCCTCTCTTGCTGGGGCATCTTCCAATGTCCTAGGAGGGGACTCAGCTATCTGTTAACATTATCTCATTTAAATTTTTTTCTAAAGTTTTATTTTATTTTTTTTTTGGTGCTGGGGATTAAACCCAGGGCCTTGTGCTTGACAGGCAAGCACTCTACCAGCTGAGCTATATCTCCAGCCCATTTGAAAAGATTAAAAAAAATTTTTTTTTTTAAATTTGTTCTCATTGATTCAAAAGATATTTTAACTGCCATAGGGTAAAACTCTTCTCTCTTGCCACTCTGACTTCCTCTCCACCATGTGCAGCCTCTTGCTGAGTGATACAGGAGTGACCAAAAACATTGTTGCATTGGGCTAAGGAAATTTGAGGTGGGATCTCATTTTGTTTGGGTTTTGTGGGACATAGTTCTACAGGTTGTCGTCAGATCTGTATGTAGTTACCTTATGGCTGGCTGTCCCAGAGTAGTAAGGGCTGCCGGGGCATGACAGTATTTCAGTAAATTGCTAGTGTGTGTTTGCCAATTTCCAGAGAGTCCCACCATGGCCTACAACAAGCTGTCAAGGTCAAAGCACCGACATGGAGTTGAGAAGGAAGGACACGGTTCTGTAGCCTTTCCACCATCTCTACAATAGAGGCAAATAACTTTAAGAGCAAAGTAAAATAGAGTGAAATAACTGGGAAGCAATGAGCTTTGAGTGTTTGTCATCTTTGTCTTTAGTATTATCTATTGCAAATTTACATTTTAATTAAAAATTGAGAATTTAAAAATGAAATTATATAAATTTATAATTAAATAAATAATACTAAAAACAAACTGTTTAACAGATGACTCCCAAAACTCCTGACGAGCTGACCATTGGTTCTCAAGAGCAAGGAGCAGCCACCAGCACACCACTGCAGCCCAGCAGTGTGCCAATTGCCCAGTGTGTTGATTCGCTGTCTTGTGACATGAAAGCACAGGGCACGAGTCAGTGATTGAAGGCTGGGGATGCAGCAGTACAGCATTTGCCTAGTATGCGTGAGGCCTCGGATTCAATCCCCAGGACTGACAATAACAACAAAAAGTTAGTGATTTAAAATGAATTATGAGAATGGTAGAGAAGAAAAAAGATTTTTAAGAGTATGAAGCCTGAAACTAGTCTAAGGCAAACTCTTTCAGTCTTCAGGTATGTAAATTTGTGCCCAGAGGTTTTGATTCTCATCAGTGACTAGTCCAATGGAAGTTTTTAACTGTCAAGATTATTCTTACCGATTTAGGATAATTCAGTGTGTAAAATTTTAGATGCGTACATATTAAAAAAATTGGGGGGCAAGGGATATAGCTCAGTTGGGAGAGTGCCTGCCTCGCAAGCACAAGGCCCTGGGTTCAATCCCCAGCACTGCAAAAAGAAAAAGAAAAAGAAAAACAAAATTGGGGGCCAAGTGTGGTGGTGCACACCTGTAATCCTAGTGGCTCGGGAGGCTGAGGCAGGAGAACCGCAAGTTCAAAGCCAGCCTCAGCAATTTAGTGATGCCCTACACAACTTAGAGAGACCCTGTCTCAAAATAAAAAATTAAAAAAGGACTGGGGATGTGGCTTAGTGGTTAAGCACACCTGAGTTCAATCCCCCAAATTTTATTTTGGATGGTGTGTTATGGTTTGGATCTTAAATGTCCTCTGAGGCTTCACGTATTGAAAGGCTGGTTCCCAGGGGATGGCACTATTGGGAGGTGGTGGAAACTTCAGGAGGCGGGGCCTAATGGGAGGAAGTAAGTTATTGGGCATGTGGCCCTGAAGGGTGCGTTGGGAGGTCTGCTCTTTGTTTCTCAGCCACCCTCAGAGGAGCAGCCTTTGCTCCACCACACACTCCCGGCCACGATGTCCTTCCTTGCCATGGGCTCAGGGTGGTGGAGCAACCAAGCAACCAAGATGGAAACCTCTGACCCTGAGCCGAAATGAAGCTTCCCTCCTTTTAGTTGATTTTCTCAGGTATTTTGTCATTGAGAGAAAGCTGACAAACACATGATATATAAGTTACCTGTTGCGACAAGTACTCCACAATTTGGCAGTTTAACAGAAAACACTTAGTATCTCTCGTTTCCTCAGGCCAGGAGTCTGAGGGCAGCACACTGGTCCTCGCAAGGCTGCAGCCCGGTGTCTGCCAGGTGGGAGATGGCATGACACAGGGTGGAGGGGTTCTTTTTCAAGCTCTCTCAACTCATGAGCATTCATTCCTCATGGGTTGTGGGACTGAGGGTCTCAGTTCCTCACTGACTACTGGCTGGAGGCCTTCAGTTCCTTGCTGTGTAGGGCTCTTCACGAGGTAGCTCACAACATGGCCGCCAGTCTCCATCAGAGTGAGGAAGTGAAAGAGGAAGAGAGGGAAAACAAGATGGAGACCATGGTCTTTCTCTAACCTGATCTCAAAGGGAGCATCCCCTCATTTCTGCTGTATCTTCTTAGTTAACAGTCACTTAGTTAGAAGGCATCATGTCCAGCTCACCTTTCAAGGAGTGTGAATACAAGAATGTGAACACCTGGAGGTGGACACCATTGGAGGCCATTCTGGAGATGGTCTACACTGACAGGGGTGGTGGTGTTTATAAAGCTTGAATCGGCCACTTAAACTGCAATTTGGAAAATACTTTGAACATCTCAATGTAAAAAAATGAGGAATTGTGGAATCCTCATTTGTGTGTATATGAATAGGACCTTCTTTTGCCAACTTTAAATCTATTTATTGAATTCAGAGAAAATTCAGATCAGTTTTAATAGAGGATGAAAATTTAAAAAGTGAGAAAAGGTGAGTTATTTTGACAGAAATGATTGTGAGAAAAATGTATTCCGATCACATCACAGTTAAGTATTACTTCATTAAGAGGAAGAGGTACATTTTGAACAGGAGTAAAGAACAGGTTTAAATTTCTGATACTCCAATTAATAATTGGAGTTAAATAAGCATATTGGGAAAAGATTTTAATTTCCTTATTAGTTCAAAATATTGCTGGGCGCAGTGTTACACACCTATAATCCCAGTGACTCAGGAGGCTGAGGCAGGAGGATCACAAGTTCAAAGCCAGCTTCAGCAACTGAGCGAGGCCCTAAGCAACTCAGTGAGACCCTGTCTCTAAATAAAATACAAAATAGGGCTGGGGATGTGGGGGCTCAGTGGTGGAGTGCCCTGGGTTCAATCCCCAGTACCAAAAAAAACCAAAAACCGAAAAAAAAAAAAAAAAAAAAACCAAAATATTGACATCAATGAAAACAACAAAAACTAACATATGACATTACAATAGGATAATAACAAAGACTGGTTATTTTCTGTCATCAATTCAAAGAATATTTAAGATTAGTTCTTGCACAAGAAAATTTGAATTGCTTTAAAATCTTACAGCTCATGTTTGAAGGAAACTAAATAGATTTAACAGTAATCCTAAAAATTTATTTGACATTTCTACTAATTATTTGTGGAACTGGAAGAAACTTTTCTAAGCTATAAATAAGATTTTAAAAAGTGAATCATCATAGGGGAAAGACTGAATTATCTTTCTGTTCTCTATAGAAAATAGGGTATTCCTCCCAGTCTCTCAGGAGGCTGAGGCAGGAGGATTAAGAATTTGAAGCCAGACTGGGCAACATAGTGAGACCCTGTCTCAAAAGCGCAAGTATTCCAATACTGTCATATGCAAACATAATCAAGGAGTGCCAAATATGATTTCTCTTTTCATCCTATGTTGATATTTATTTTCATCACTTAATTTTGTATTCATTTTCTTTAAAAGGACTGCCACAGTTGAATGTGATTTGGAGTCTACAAAGCCTAATCCAGGGTCTGGGGATGTAGCTCACTGGCAGAGTACATGCTTGGCATGTGCAAAGTCCTGGGTCAATTTCCAGCACTGCAAAATAATAATAAGAAGAAATCAAATCTGCTTGTGGTCCAAGGGATCCTGAGGCAGGAAGTCTTGCTCTCTGCTTCTTAAGAGTGTCGCTTGAGGAAATAGCAAGTCTGTTTACAGAAACCCTTCACTTCAGCGGGGCATGGGGCCACATGGTGCCATCTTGTAACTTAGACATCTTTCCATGGACTCGGGATGATCCAGAAGCCCCTTACTCTTTGTGATCATTGCAGACTTTTGGGGAGAAAAGCTCAAGAAGGTGTCTGGGTCGGGCTGGGGGTATAGCTGGTGTAGCTCAGCACTTGCCTAGCATGCCCAGGTCCCAGGTTCAATCTCCAGCACTGCCTGCCCCCCACCCCATTAAAACAAACAAACAAAAACTAAGGCAGCTGGGGATCATCCAGAACTAACCAAACTTAAATCATGAGCTACTGCTTTAATATTCAGAAGACTGTTATAAATCAGAAAAGACAGTCATCTTCAATATGCAAACCTCCATCCCACCCTACCTACCCCAAGGTAAGAATGGGAGCTCCACAACATGATCAGATAAGTTATGAAATCAAGTTCAGTTTTCTTGTACCTCTAACTTGGGGTGTGTAAATGTTGGTCCCCTGTCCTATCCTAATCCCTTTTCTGTATGATAACCCTTAAAATACGAGAGGCTGTAATGTCCTCCCCCAAGCCCTCTTTTGCCTGGCTGAGCATCTCCATCTCACGTTATTTGGATGCCAGGACTGGGGCCAGTCCTGCTGTCCTCTTAAGGATGGGTTCTATTTTGTCAATGTCTATCTTCTGGTTGGAGATCATGCAAAGTCTGGGGACTTTAAAAGCACATGTTCATTCTTTTTTTATTATTAGAGATGTAACTCATGTTTCCATTCCAATAATCTCCTCCAAATTCTTTCCCACATATTCTGCTGAAGGACATATCTCCACAGTGCTGCAGCCCCTGTTCTTCACCCTATCTTAAAATCATGACGTTGCTTTGGAGGAATTATGTGTATTTTATAATAATATTTATCCTAATTAAATCTTATTTTATTAGACTATCCAGATACCAACCTTTCAAAATCTTTCGGGGTCTTAATTCTGTCACCTACCTTTACCTGTCTTCTCCAACCTCAGATCATATAATTTTGATCAGCTTGCTATCAAGCTCCACAGGGAAGTTATTAATAACCAAATTGACAAGGGTAGGGTGAGAGCCTTCAAGGTCACTGGAGACCTCTGTCCAAGCTAATACATGTCCATCAATTAACATTCTTTGGGAAACACTGGACAAATGGCCATGGAGCCGCCCGTCTGTATAGTCCTGATTATTTCTCCTTGTTCATGAGACCTTGTTATCTAATATCTTGCTAAAATTAAGCTGTCAGATTCCCACAGATCTTTTTGTTGTCTTCATAAGTCACAAATTAAGAAATCTCCTCCTTCATAGATATTATGTTTCATGTCAAATAATACCAAGCTTGAAGTTTGTAAGTGGAAACGTTCTCGTACACCACTCTTGAGTAAATGCCAATAATGAAGTTTGGGGCTGTGTACAAATGGAAGCCATGGATTGTGTGTGTGTGTGTGTGTGTGTGTGTGTGTGTATTATTGTGGTAAAAAATGCATAACATAAAGTTTACCATTGTAACTACTTTAGAGTGTTCTGTAGCAGTAAGCGCACTCACGTTGTGTGACCATCATTACAGTCTAGTTCCAGAACACTTCCATCACCCCAAGCAGAACTGCCATGACCAGTGGGCAGCTGTTCCCAGGTGCTCCTTGCCGTGGCCCTTAGTACCTACTAATATTTCTATCTCTATGAATTTGCCTATTCTAGATGTTTCTTTCTTCTTTTTTACTCTTACTCTTTCTCTTTTTTCTCTCTCTCTTTTTGTTTTTCTTCCTTTTTTTATTCTTTTTGTGTGACTGGGGATTGAATCCAAGAACCATATCCCAGCCCTTTTTATTTTTTATATTTTGAAACAGAGTCTCACTAAGTGACTGAGGGTCTTGCTAAATTGCCAAGGATGGTCTCAAACTTATGATCCTCCTGCCTCAGTCTCTCAAGCCACTGCGATTACAGAGGTATAGATAAAAAAAAAAAAAAACCATTTTGTAAAAAGCAGATAGGATTTGATTGATTTAAAAAGACAAAAGGAATCCGCATCAGAGTCATTGTGAGTCTTCCCAAGAAAATCTCAGAGAAGCTCTGAGCTCCAGTCCATTCATTTGAAGAAAAGGAGTGAGCCATGGGACCATAGTCAGGGCCACTTATTAGCCCCAGAGCTAGTGGATCCCCCTCCCCCCCAGAAACAGAGTTGCTGGCACAGTGGCTTTGCTTGGGGCCAACAGTCCTCGAGCTACAGAGGATTTTTTTGGACTTGTTGAAACCCAGATTGCTGAGTCCCATGCCCAGATTCCGCAGGTCCTGGGTGGGGCAGAGAGTTTGCATATTTAAGTTCCCTGTCACTCTGATGCTGTGTGGTCTACCACCACCCTGAGAGCCACAGGTCTAGGCTGAGGCTAGAACTGCTCCTTACAGAAATCCCTAGGAGGCCCAGGAATAAGGGTACTGAGGGCTGACAGAGAAGTCCCTGATGGGAGGAACGCCAGGCTTTGAGAGCAGACAGCAAGCCCAGGAGGAAGGAGGAGGAGCAGCGAGAGGAGAGGCCAGACACACACCAGGTTCTAGTCTCCCCGAACTAAACTCTTTTACTTGGCAACTGAGGAGTTCCCAACCTGCTGGTCTCATGCCCAGGCCAGATCAGAGCAGAGAGTGCTTGTAAGTACTCCTTAGGGAAACTGCAACCAGAGTTCCCTTCAGGGAAGACTCATGCTGATGAACTGCAGAAAAACCCCACCCAGCGACGACGTGCGAATAACCAGAGACTTCTGCTGGAAACGTGAAGGAACAAGAAAGGCATGTGGGCAAAGTCAACGTCATAAAAGGTCCTCCCATGGAAAATCAACACAAAAAGAAACAGCTCACCTGGAAGAAGCAAGGTTCAGGAACATAGGAGAAACACTTCTGTGCCTTACTTCTGATAAAGGACGTTGGAGAAACTTGAGAGCAAATTTCCAGGGACCAGAGCAAGCGGCTGTGGAAAAGGAACTGCCAACACCGGTGTTTTAAAAAAACAAATGAACTGAATAATGAATGAACAAAGCTAATGACCAAATTAGTGATTTGCTAGGTGGAACCAAGGACATTCTTCCAGAACATGATGCAAAAAGGCAACGGAAGATAGGAGAGGAAAGGTGAGAGGCAGGAGGTGAGGAAGCCCAATGTCCATCTAATTAACCTTTCACAAAGAAAAAAAGAGAAAGGGGTGGGTGGGATGCCAGGAACAATGGAGAGAAATTCCCTAAGCTGAGGAATAAGATGGATGATTTTAGACTGAAAAGGCCTGGTGAGTACCAAAATAGTGTTGTCAGACCCTCGGCTAGGCAGATTTTGGTGAAAATTCAGAATTTAAAAATAATAATAATAATAATTGTTAATAATACCAATGGTAGTAGTAGTAGTTGTAGTAATCTGTGTACATGTATCAAGAGTTTCCAGAAAAAGAAAGCATGTCATCTACAAAGAAATAAGAGATTCAATCTGATTTTAGATTTACTGACATTGTGGAGCTCAAACATCTTTAAAAAAGGTCCACCTTCATAATTTACAGGAATCACTGAAAATAAAAACAGAGGACTCCTCCTTAAAAAATTAGGAAGAATTTCCAGATGGCGACAAGAGCCTTCACCAAGGGTGCGGCCCTTTTGAGCACAGGATCTCTTATTGTCTTTTTTACTCCCTGTACTTCAAAATCATTCTCAGTTCCAATTCCCGTTGTATATTATGCCACTTTCTTTCTCCAAGTACACAGGTGTCCTGTTGATGAAGGTACCCTGCTTCCAAGTTCTGAGAAACGAAGACTTTGAATCTAGAATTCTACATCCAGCGGGACTGTTCATCCAACAGAGGGGCAAATGGAAGACATTTTGGACTTACAAGAATTTAGAAATTTTCCTTGACACCAAAGTTAGATTGAAAAGTTATTAGAGGACTGGGATGTAGCTGGAACACTTGCTAGTGTGTGCAAGGCTCTGGGTTTGATTCACAGCAACACACACACACACACACACACACACAATTACTTGAGTAACTTCTGGAAAAACAGAGTTTTCTGAAAAAATTAAAAGGACTCCTAGAAAGAAGGTGGCATAAAGTTCCAGAAGTAGGGGTACCTGAGAATATCCTAGAAATAAAGGCAGATGGAAAGAAACTAGGGACTTTATTAGGTATCAGTACTTAAGTGACTTTTTCCTGTTAAGCCTCAAAGTTGTTTTTTTTTAAAAAAATATTTTGTTTTAGTTGTAGGTGGACACAATGCCTTTATTTTATTTTTATGTGGTGCCGGGGATGGAACCCAGGGCCTCACGCTTGCCCAGTGAGCGCCCTGTCACTGAGCCACAACCCCAGTCCAAGCTTCAAAGTTTTAATGACATGGGATTACATACTTCTCTACAGAACCAATCACTGAATCATTACTGGTCCAACAGTGAATAATATTTAAATAATTATAATATTGTAAGAGCTTTTAAAATGGTTTATGTTCTTAGAATTAAGCTATAGTCAAAGTACAGAAAAATCTAAGTATGGTTATAGGACAGAATGTAAATAGTATAAGCCTTGATAACCTTAAAAAAATTGTCTAGGGCCTGGGGATAGAGCTCAGTGGTACAGCACTTGCCTAGCATGTGCAAGGTCCTGGGTTTGATTTACAGCAACACACACACACACACACACACACACACACACACACACACAGTCTAATAAAGAGATGGGAGGTGGATGAGAAAAAAAAGGAAATGAAAGTATGCCCATATCCTCATCTATCATCGCAGAGGGTCAATAGGATCTGTCTGAATTTGATAAATGAAGAATAAAGGTTTTTGTATTTTATTTGAACTTGTAAAATGTATCACAGAAGAGTTGAAAAAGAACTGAAATAATATACCAGATAAAAACTGAGTAGGGAAGGTAGGTGGCATGAGAGATGCATTAAATTCTTCATTTTCATAGCAGGGAATTAACAGGCACATTCTACATTGACAAGAAATAAAGATATAAACAATTTATTTCAGGTTCTATAAAAGCCACCCTAAAAATTTAAAACAGAAACTCATGACAATGAGAGGTTCTGGGGAGTGGGACAGAGGGAGCAGTGTGGGGCGGGGAACATGAAGCTGCTTCTGCATTTTGCACTTTTCTGAATCACTTTCATTTTTCTATGTGCACACATTATTTCTATAATTAAAACCGAGTTGAACCAGAAAGTAAATGAAGGAGAGAAGCATCAGTTGGAGCCAGTATGGCTCAGTGAACTCGACTTCTGTGTTAGTCAGCTTTTCATCTCTGTGACCAAAATATCTGACATGAAAAACTAAAAGGAGGAAAAGTTTATTTTGGCTCACAGTTTCAGAGGATTCGGTTCATGGTTGGCCAGCTTTGTTGCTTTGGACCTTAGGTGAGGCAGACACTGTGATGGAATGGCATGGGGGGAAGCTGCTCAGCTCATGGCAGCCAGGGAGGGGACAGAGGGAGGGAGAGCAGGGACAAGATATAGTCCCCAAGGGCATGCCCCTGAGGACCCATTCCTTCACCTAGGTCCCACCTTCTAGAGTTTCCCCCACTTCCTGATAATGCCATCAAATGATTCATCCACAGATGAGGGCAGAGCCCTTGAGATCCCATCACTTTCCCAAAGCTCCGCCACCTCTGAACATCACTGCATTGAGGACAAGCCTTCAACACATGAACCTTTGGGGGAACATTCTAGATCAAACCCAACTTTCTTTCTTGATTTCCTGGTTATTAGCCTAGCAGATCAAGAGAACTCGCTGCTACCACATTCCACGTATGCAGCAGTAAAACCAAACAAAAGATGGTCCTCATGGAACTTGCATCCTAGCGCACAAGCTGACATCCTAGTGTAAGTTCTAAAGAAACTTCCATTAAGACAAGGGCCAAAGGAGGTGACCCTTTGGTCATCTGTGGACAGAAGATGATATGTTGCAGTTAAAGATTGGGTGGCCAGGGAATGACTCACTGAGAGAGTGACTAAATGAGTAAAGACATGAAAGTGATAAGGATGTGTGCACATGGATATCTGGGAGTATTCTAGACAGAATGGCAAGTGCAAGTGTCCTAGGGCAGGAGTATACCAGGAAGCTCCAGGAACAGCAAGAAGGTCAAAGTAACTGGAGTGGTACTGGGTATTGAACCTAGGAGCAGTTCACCTCTCAGCTACACCCGTAACCCTTTTAAACTTCGAGACAAAATCTCGCTATGTTGCTGTGGCTGACTGTGAACTTGCCGACCTCCTACCTTGACCTCCAGGGTCATTGGAATTACAGGTGTATGCCATCACATCTGGCCAAGGAGAACATTATAGGCAGTGATGTTAGAAGGATGGGGCGGACAAGACAGACTATATTCTCTCTCTTTCTCTCTCTCTCTCTGAGAGAGTGAGACTATTATATGATTATGATTCCCTCCCACATATTATATGTGCCCTTTTGTTCCAGTTCCTGTGGGACTGAGCTAGACTGTCATAATTTTGATATATCCAAGGAAATGTAGGCCTAATGCCTATCTTTGTTATTATTATTATTATTATTCTTATTTTATTTATTTTTTTTGCGGTGCTGGGGATTGAACCCATGGCCTTGTGCTTGCAAGGCAAGCACTCTACCAACTGAGCTATATCCCCAGCCTTGTTATTATTATTTTTTAAAATTTATTTAATTTTGATTCATTGTACACAAATGGAGTACAGCTATTGTTTCTCTGGTTGTATATACAGTAGAGTCACACCATCTGTGCATTCATACATGTACACAGGGCAATGATGTCTGTCTCATTCTGTTATTATTCTTACCCCCTCCACTCCATCTTTGTTATTTTTCTAACAGCTTATTGAGGTGTAACTGGTGTACAATAAAACTGCAAGTATTTAAGCTGTACAATTTAATAACATACATGTATATCTGTGAAACCATCACCCCAAACAAAATAATAGACACATTCATGTCTTCCAAAACTTTGTTCCTTTGTCCTGTGTCTCCTTGTCCAGTGAAGGTCATCCTACCCATGAGCTCCAGCCCCAGGATGGAGGCTCTCCCATCTGCTCACAGACCTTCTTGATGCTACGGGGACCTCATGTTCTTGAGTTTATTGTGTCTCAGATTCCACATTATTGTGTCCTCTTGTGTCCTCTTCAGCATAGAGAGGAAAGACCCACCATAAAGTCACGTAGAGCTGGGGTCATATCTCACTGGCTCTTACTGGCTGCACGCCCTTGAACAAGTTGTGTCTTATTTTCTATGTTGGAAGAGTGCAGGGATCCTAATGCGACTTGCATTCAGGTTGCCTTAGGGATTAAAGGAGAGGCTAAGTCCTGAGCAGCTGGGAGAGTTCCTGGCACGCGAGTCCCAGTTCTGCTCTCCAATCTCTGCTCTCTCATCTCTGGTCCCGCAACCAGAGCTCCTTTGCCTCATTGTAATCCAGTTTTTCTATTCTTTTGGGCAATGAACTTACTTATTTACTTATTTTCATCTTTGTGACAAATTCACTCTTCCACCTGTATCAGCACCTGGGTCTGTTCCTCTGTACCACCTGCCTCTCGCTTGCCCGTACTTTGATACATCCCTTTGGCCTCCTTCAGAATCAAATAAATAAACTTTCTGGTCTGCCCAATCCTGCTGCAAGTGAGTGGGTTGAATCAATACTTAGTCCCCGTCCATCTTTTTGGATGGCAAGTACTTTCTAGTTCAAAGACATCTTCTGATAAGTGAGATGAAAACAAAATAGAAGTTGAGCAGCTGTTTTCTCACCCATCAGTACTACCTTATCTGCACCAAGCAAAGTGCTACACCTTCCTTGTTCTTTTTCTAAATATAGATGAAAGAGTCCTTTTAGTTGTCCTTAACTTATTTTGGCAAGGCCCAGCTTATCCTAGGCTTGAATCTTCCAGACGCCTTCCATACTAATCCACAGTGCCCTTCTGTATTTGTTCGGATTGAAGGTCTCAGTTCTTGATCTGCCAGGGCTCTCTGTGGGCCTCATGATTAACCCTTTGCTCATGGTTTTACTCCTGTAAATTCATATACACAGGAACTATTTTTATATTTAATTTCCTCTGTAGCATCTAGCATAGTGACTTACATGAAAGACCACCATAAAATCTTGTTAACTCAAGTTATTTTTGTTACCAAGTGCTAACGTGAGTCTTCTTAGTGTTTTTGTTAAAAGGGTCTTTAAAGCTACTCTTTCTCAGACATGAAAATATAAGGCATTCCCCCATAAATCAGTCCTGAATATTAAGGATGATTACACATTAATAACTATATTTTAATATTTAAGCAAAAGATAACTAGCAATTCTGAACTCCTATACTACGAGGAAACATATTCAGTGGTATTTTACAGCTTTTGTGCAATTAAGAAACAAAACTAAAACTTCAAACCACTTTTGGTTTAATGCTAATTTCTTAATTAGGACTTGCAAAGGAATAAATCTGTTCATTTGCCAGTAACACACACACACACACACACACACACACACACACACAGAATAAATCTGTGAGGCAATAAAATTAAGAGACAGATTCAAAATTTTATTCAACTGAATTATTAGGCCACACATTAGTTGGCAAAGGGTAAAAAGTTTAAAGACCTTTATATGATTTTAAAGATAACGTACACCATTTGAACTTTGAACTTAATCCATGTGTGTGGGATGGGGGGAATGTACACATACTGCAATTTTCAGGTCATAAAATAGTTTCTTTTCATTTGGGTGCAATATGAAAGAGTTTTAAAGTTTTTAGTTTATTGATCACTAGTAGTGACCATTGATTGCTATTAGGCTGAACCAGAGATGAATCACCCTGAAATAAAAATAGGAAAAAATATAGTAAGTACTTGTTCAGGATTTTCTATTATAGTATTTATCAACTTTTTCTTTATGCCTGCAATATTGCTAAACCTTACTGCCTTTGGTGTTTAATACACATTTGTGGTTGTTGATATGCTAGGAACTTTGTCACCATCTCTCATCCAGTCCCTTTTAAAGGTATGCACCCTGACTTGCCAAACATCTAGCATTTAAAAATGAACATAAAATCCACTTGGGAACAAAAATCCTAATGTTGCTTGGAACATAAATTGTTTCATTTTTCATAAATGGGGGTGGTGAAGGCCACAGAATTTCTTTCAATGTTTATCTGTTCTTTAGGACTAACCATTTTCTGATTAGCCTCAGTGTTGAGTTAGACCTCCCTTCTCTGTGCTGCTACAGATCTTTGTGTTTTTATCCATCATAATACTTAGCATATAATGTTGCAATCTTATACTTACTTCTCTGTTTTACAGAGTAGGAGTCTGTTGAGGATGAAGAATGTGTCTTTCTATCCCTGTATGTTTAGCATTGTATTGTTTACAATGTTTGTAGTTAACAATAATGCATGCTTAGATGATTGAATAAGTTTTACTTTTTTTTATAACTTTATTTTAAAGTGGTGCCGAGGATGGAACCCAGTGCCTCACACGTTCTAAGCAAGCACTCTACCACTGAGCCCCATCCCCAGCCCTGTTTTATTTTATTTTTTTATTTTTATTTTTTGGTACTGAGGATTGAACCCAGGGACACTCAACCACTGAGCCACATCCCCAGCCCTATTTTGTATTTTATTTAGAGACAGGGTCTCACTGAGTTGCTTAGGGCCTCGCTAAGTTGCTGAGGCTGGCTTTGAACTCGCGATTCTCCTGCCTCAGCCTCCCGGGTGCTGGGATTACAGGCGTGCGCCACCACGCCCGGCTCCTGTTTTATTTTTAAATTTAGCTTCAGTT
The DNA here is from genome assembly GCA_020662805.1 of Glaucomys volans. Lineage (NCBI taxonomy): Eukaryota > Metazoa > Chordata > Mammalia > Rodentia > Sciuridae > Glaucomys > Glaucomys volans. Next base: position 173,012 of record JAJEJO010002380.1, on the reverse strand, counting down.
AATAGCAGGTATGCATCACACAGAGGCATGCATAATTTTATGACTTAACCATTATTCACAACATGTTGTTCTTCTGTCAGGATTATTTCCCCAAACTACACTGAAGTGCCATAGACTTCAGGATGGGAAACCATGACTGGTGCCTGGTATAATTATTTTTTTGTGGCTAAGTTGGCATTTGGAGCATAGAGACTGTGTAGATAGTACATGCAATAGTGTTTTGGTAGACCAAAGTAACATACACATTGAAAGCATTAAAAGAATGTGTGACTAAGGGATAGTTCTAAACTGTAGGTCCTTGAAAGTTGAGGCTTTAAAAAAATTTTTAGAACAATTTTATATTTACAGAGAAATCAAGAGGATAGTGCAGAGTTCTTGCATGTATCCACATTAGTCTGATATATGTTACAAATAATGGACCAATGTGAGACATTAATATTAACTAAAGCCCATAATTTATGCAAATTTCCTAGTTTTATTTATTTATTTATTTATTTATTTATTTATTTATTTATTTATTGGTACTTGGGATTGAACCCAGGGGCACTCGACCACTGAGCCACATCCCCAGCCCTATTTTGTATTTTATTTAGAGACAGGGTCTCACTGAGTTGCTTAGGGCCTCGCTAAGTTGCTGAGGCTGGCTTTGAACTGGCGATCCTCCTGCCTCAGCCTCCCAAGTGCTGGGATTACAGGCGTGCGCCACCATGCCCGGCTAATTTCCTAGTTTTAATCTAGCATCCGTTTTCTTTTCCAGGATCCCAAGGACACCACATTACATTTAATTGTCATACTCCTGGCATTGCTCTTGGCTGTGAGTTTCCTAGACTTTCCTTGTCCTTCATGACCTTGCCAGTTTTGCAGAATAGGGTCAGGCACACTGTAGAATGGAAACTGTCTGATGTTTTTCTCACGGTTAGACTGGAGTAAAGGTGGAACATTTCATAGGGAGGCAACACAGTGGTTCTCAAAGTTTTTCTGCTTTCATAGTGTTCACATGGGCAGCCTACTCCCATGAGTAACATCTTTCCTTAGGTCAGGGATAGAGAGGTGAGGGTGTAGCCCTAGGTGCATTTAGGAGATGCGGTAGGTAAATGGACACACACAAAAGTACTCCTCTTTATTCTCATTTAAAAGGACCAAATTTTACCTTCTTATTTCATAAGCTGTTTGGATTGTAAAGCTTAACAAAATGATGGCCCTGCAGTGTTTGATATCTGGAACACAAGTGTAACTCTGGAATATGTTATAAAAATGAACTCTAGAAATATGCAGAATAAGAAATCATTAACTACACAAATACAGTTTATATAACTTCTGAACAGACCCAAGAAAAAGTATCTATTTTAAAACATTTTTATTATGAACAATTTCAAAAACACAGGAAAATAAAGAGTAGTACGATAAACATCCATAGGCACACTATTACTTAGATTTCGCAAATGTTAGTGTAATTGTACTTGCTTCATCTCTCTCTTGCTCCCACTTGTTTTTTTTTTTTGAACTGGGGATTGAACTCAGGGGCACTAGGCCTCTGAGCCACATCCCCAGCCCTATATTGTATTTTATTTAGAGACAGGGTCTCACTGAGTTGCTTAGCGCCTTGCTGGTGCTGAGGCTGGCTTTGAACCCGCAATCCTCCTGCCTCAGCCTCCTGAGCTGCTGGGATTACAGGCGTGCGCCACCATGCCTGGCTTTGCTCCCACTTTTTTGAGCTGAATCTTTCAAAGCAAGCACTAACATCATGCTTCCCTTTTAAAAACCTCAGTACGTATTTCCTAAAAATAAAACCATAAAACTGTATCCCACCAAAGCATATTTTCTTAATACTACCTAATCCCAGGTTATACTAAAATTTTTCAAGTATCCCCCAAATTGTTTTTAATAGTAGAGTTTTTTTTTAGAATCAGGATCATGGATTGTGTTTGGTTATGTTTCTTGAGACTTATTTACAAGGTTGTTCCTCCCCTCTCCTGTCTTTTTGGTTGTTGTGAACAACTTCAATGAGCTTATCACATGAGTTCCTGTGCATGCGTGTGCACACACACATGCAACTTTTGAAAAGAAACGAAGCCTCGTGGACTATTTCACATTTTGGATTTGTCTTATTTTCTTGTGGTTTCATACAACTTGCTGCCCTCTCTCCTGGATTTCCTATAAACTGGAAGTTAAGTCTAAAGGATCAATTCATCCAGGTTAGACATTTTTGGTAAGAATTCTTTGTTAAGTGATGATGGGCTGTACCTTACACTGAGGTGTATAATGCCCGGCTACATATTTTATTCACTTTCCTTACTAATGCCATTTATTTACTTTGTCTTCATCTCTATTACTTTCTCATAACTGTTTTATTCCTATATTCTCACTTTGATTGCATATATTGATTGCATGATGATAGTCTTTTAATAATATCTTCACCTTGAGATGTTAGTGTAAAATTTTTATTTTCTCTTCGGGAGAAGCAAAGACAATCCAGTTGACCATCAATGAAGCTGTTGAATTTTGAGTTTTTGGTCCTGCTTTCTCCACTGGGACTCTGCTCTCCTTTTTCCCAGCACCAGTGAAATTCTTCCTCTTCAAGATCTATTCCCCCTGGGTGATGTTTTTGATCCAGACGTTATCCTCTTACCTCCAGCTCAGTATAATTAAAATTTCCTAGTTTTTTTTTTCCCGTACAGCTATAGGCAGGCTGTTTCCTCTAGGTAACATGATGAACAGGCTATTATGAGGATCAAGAAGAATAAAGTGCTAAATAAAAGCAAATCACTATCATTTAATGCATGGTGTGTTAGTTTTCTATTACTGTGTCAAGATACCTGAGACAGTCAACTCATAAGGTTTCTTTCGGCTCACTTTCAGACCATAGTCAGTAGGCCCTGTTGCTTTTGGGCCTGTGGCAAGGCAGCAAATCACGGCAGAGGAAACCTGTTCACCTCATGGAGGCCAGGAAGCAGGGTTCCAACGTCCCCTTCAGGGGCACATCCTTAATGACTGACTTCCTCCAATGAGGTCCCGCCTTGTAAATGTTCCATTATCTCCAGCTAGCACCACAAGCTGGTGACCACGCCTTTCAGATATGGGTCTGTGGGGAACATTTAAGATCCAAACCACAATGCATGCCAATGATTCAATGTATTATTCAGAAAGTTTGTTTTCCAAGGAAGAGAAGAGCAGACATGGTTACAGAGGAGACAAGTATTGGTAGTAAAAGGAAGCAGAATTTCTTCGTTGAAACAAAAAATTCATTGTTGAAGAAATGCAGTTTTAGGGACAAGTAGAGTATTAAAATCAAACAGATAAAATAGCTTAGATCTGATGTGAAAAGAGATCCATTGCAGGCAGTGGAGTACTCACAAAGGAGAAAGGCAGAGGAAATCCCATAGTCATTTGTCAGTCAACACTGGCATGGATCTGGGTGCCTTTCTGCAAAATATCTTCTTTCTTAAATTCTCTCTCCCTCTAATTTTGGGATAATGTTTTCCTAGTCTTTATCCTACCTTTCTAAGCTGTTCTCAGTCTTTTTTATTAATTTATTTTATTTTTGGTTCCCAAGTTTTATTCAAGAACTCATACAAAATATTTCAGATAAGAGTTTTAATTCTCATCTCCCTCCTCTTTTTCATCCTGGTTAATTTGAAAGTAACATAATTCATAACTCTCTGCTGTTCGTGACTATGTGCAACCAGTCATGTAGTCTATTCTTCAAATTTTTTTTTGGTGAGATATTTCAAATACCTTTTGGAAAAACTCACCCCACGTTATAATAATCTTGGTCTTGCTCTTTTTGACAGTCACAACCACTCCACAAAGTTTCCCAGGTTTCTGTTTGATTCTCTCTTGGAGAAGCTGCTCAAAATTGGCAGTGCCCATGATTCCATCCTCTGGATGGAAGATGGAATCTTCTGCAGTGTGTGTGCAGTTGAGGGTGAACTTCAGAACATGCTTCTTTCTTTCTCCCTTTGCCACAAGCTTTTTCATAGGTGCTAAGGCAGCAGGAGAGGCAAAAGGGTCTTTAGTCTTCTTTAATACACAAGTAAAAATGATTATTCATAACTATAGTTTGCAGCTATATGGCTTATGTGCTAAGAACTGTAATCAGCAATTTATCTCATTTAATGCACCTAACCCTGTGAGGCAGATATTATCATCCCCATTAAAATGAGAACTAAAACCCAACCATAAATGGTCACAGAGATAGTAGGTTGTAGAATCCAAACCCATGTGCTTAATTCTTATGTATGGAGCTTGCTGCTAAAATTTTAGCATTATTCAAAATCATAGCCTTTATCCTTTTCTTCTCAAGGTCAAATATTTGTATTTACAATTTCTTTAGCCTTTCTTTACAGATTTGTATGCCTTACAATGTTCCTAGTCTTCATTGCTCTCTTCATGTACCTTTAAAATTAGCTGCATTTCCAAACTGGAGACTCAATTAAGTAGGCTGGGTAGAAATGCAGAGGAGAGTTGCTAGTATTTTTCCAGATTTTTTTTATCAGATAGGATGTGATTTGTCTGTCCCATTTTGATAGACCTTCATCACTTAATTAAGATGGGGTCTGGTTCTTCACACTGAAGATTTACTGTAGTTTCCTCTGTAATTATTAAAAATTCTATGGGGAGATATATTGAAACTATGTAAATATCCCAATCTGTATCAAACTTCCAATTTATGTATTAATTTACGTCTGTATGCTTTCTTGTCCTATTCAATGGGTTATAGTACTATATACATATTTAAGCTCATTTTTTCCCAAGTTGGCCACTTAAAAGCTGGACTGTGTCCTTCTGACATGCCCCATTATTTGAGCATGTTCTTCTGTCTAGTACAACTAAAGGCTTCAGGTTTATCTGGTGTCTGCACTTCTTCAGTTCCTGAATCAACTATTTTGCCAAGAAGAAAACGGGAGAATGGTACTTAGAAGCCAAGGTCTGGGCTAACTGTACTCATTGTTTTGTGGATTCACTACTCCTGGATCCTCTCAAGGGAAAGAGAATGTGTGTACTTTAATACTTATACCTATTTCTACAAATAGATTGATACCTCCATTCCAAGTCCATCAAAAGGTTTTCTAGTTTTCTCTTTCCATATTTGCAATTCCCTTTCTCAACAATGAGAAATCTGGCTATTTTCCTTAATATATTCAATCCTCTCTACGTGACCATTCTCTTGCTGCAGCTGCCTCCCACTCTGCTCAGCTGCCCTGCTACAAACCACTGCCCCTCCATGCTGCCCTCTCAAAGGCAGGTAGCCTCCAGAGAACACCTTGCACCAGACATTTTGATTTATGGATGCACTCCTTGAACTCTATCATAGCTTTGACCGTCTCTCCTTCACTGATTATAATGTGCTGTCCCCTGACAGCACACACTATCTACAAAATATATTTAAAAATACATTATCTTTTGCCTCTTGTTAAACCTCAGTGAAGTAACTAGGGAAGTAATTATTATCCATAACTTTTCTTTTAACAGATCTTCAGGGATCTAGTTCATGAGGAATGGAGTGACTTCCCAGAGTCACACATCCTATATAAAGCAGGCTCTGAATGCAGGGCTCTTTCCACTTCACTAATCCACAGCATCTCTGACCAGAGGCAAAATTACAGTATGTTCCTTTTTTCTTTAGTAGAAATGTTTCAAACTAATTCAACTATGATTTCTGGGCTTTACTTTTCCTGTAATGATATATGTGACAAACAGTGGTGCAGTAGAAAAAGAAATGCAGTTTCAACTGTAAGACTGTAGGCATGGTACTTGCTTGCCCCAACTATAAAAAGGAGGTGGAAATAGATTAGTGAGTCTCTGCCTGGGGAAGTGAGAAAGGCCACCCTCCCTAGTTCCTTAACAAAAATTTCCTGGGCCGCTGTAGGGCTTTTCCCACTGACAGGCCTACAGAAATTCAGCACAAATATCCCATTCAAAAGTCCTTAGTATCCCTTCCAGTTCTCGTAGTTATGCTTCCAAGGCAATCTTTGCCTATTCAGTATTTGTTAACTGCCTTTTTTTTTTTTTTTGGTTCTAGTTATACGTAACAGTAGAATGCATTTTGCCACATCATACATAAATGGTCATAAATGGAGTATAACTTCTCATTCTTCTGGTTGCACATGTAGAATGACAACGGTCCTGTAATCAGGTAATAGTGTCTCATTCATTCACTCTCCTTGCTATCCCCACTTCCCTTCCCCTCCCTTCACTCCCAAAGTACCTCTAATTCTACTCTAGGCCACCCGGACCCGCTCTTAACTGCTTTTATCCTTCAATTTTATCATCTTACATTTGGCTCTCGATTGCATCCTTCATTCAAAAATATCTATGAATGGCCCATCATGCACTAAGCACTGCATGATCCGCTTTTTGTAATATTTCTCTTCCCTGGGAAAAGTCATTTCGAATTTTATGCCTACCTTCCCAAATGGGAATTGTAAGCATTTGAAGTTGTCAGGTTATTTACAAACACGCAGGTTCTTCTCCATGCCTTTCTCCAACAACTCCATGTCAGGGATGGTCCCCTCGATGACAAACATTAATGAATTCCTCTTGGGAACAACCCTCCTCCACCCAACGGTGGCTCCATCAACACTTGGATTTCCTGGCTGCTCGCTGGGAATTCGGGCACAACGCTTCCGAAGTTTGGACTGCCGCGCGCGTCCCTCCACTTCGGAAGGGCACAACTGCTCGGCCAGTCGCCGCGGCTGGGCTCCCGCGCGGGACGCGGGCGGCATCTCCCACCATCGCTGGGCGGCTGCTAATTGATTTCAGATTCTCCCCCAGCCGCGAGGCGACCCGGGCGGGCTGAAACTTCCTAGCTTCCGAGGCTCAGAACAGAGACGCAACATCTGCCCCCTTCACTCGGCAGAACTTCCCCCGACCTGGCTTCCACTCAGAAATAACGAAGCCGGCGCCTCGCACGCGCCCACTCCCCTCCTCCGTCCGGGGCCGCGCTCCCGACGCCGCTGCGCGTGTCCTGACGGCGCCGCCGCCTCTCCTGCCCCGGGAGCCCTTCAGTGGATCGCTCCTCCCGGCCGCCGCGGAGCGAGTGCAGAGCGCGCGCCGCGAGGAGACGACGTGCGCGAGACGCACGGCCCCGCGCCGAGCGCCGGAAGCAGCCGGCCGGGCCTCGCGCGTCGCGCGCGCCGCCCACACCCCCGCCGTCGCGGCCTCGCGCGCGCGCGCACTGAGGCGCCCAGGACGCCGCCGCCACCGCCGCCGCCGCCGCGGCTGCTGCTCCTGCTGCTGCAGGAGGCGGCGCTGGCTGGCGGCTGCGCTCGCTCCAGTCGGCGAGCGGAGCAGCGAGCGAGCGTGTGTGTGTTTTTTAAAGATGGCCGGAGCGGCGGCGGCGGTGGCCGCGGGAGCAGCAGCTGGAGCCGCCGCGGCAGCCGTGTCGGTGGCGGCTCCGGGTCGGGCCTCGGCGGCCCCGCCGCCCCCGCCGGTGTACTGTGTGTGCCGGCAGCCGTACGACGTGAACCGCTTCATGATCGAGTGCGATATCTGCAAGGACTGGTTCCACGGCAGGTAAATAAACCCCCTCAGCCCCGTCGCCGCCGCCGGCCACCGACCAGCTGCCGCCGCCGCCGGCCGGTCAGCCGGCCGCGCCTCCCTCCGGCCGGGCCGCCGCGCCTTGCCCCGCACCCTGCGGCCCCGGCGCCGAGCCCTCAGGCCGGGTGGAGGGGCGCGCG
>JAJEJO010002380.1:0-164933 GCA_020662805.1 Glaucomys volans | reverse complement strand
GGGGCCGGCCGCGGCGGCAGGTTGGCTCCGGACGGCCACTCCGCAACACACCCCCTGCCGCCGGGGGTGGGCGGAGGGAGTGGGCGGCGGGGCCGAAGGGACAGCTCCTCCCGACCCCCCGCGTCGCCCTCGCGCCGCGGCTCAAACTTTTTACAAAGAGTGCGGTTACAGTCGCCCGCGGGCCGGCGACACCAGGACGGCCCGCGGCGGCGGCCGGGGCGCCGGGGCGTCCAACTTTGGGGCGGCTGCGGCGGCGGTGGCGGACGTTGCCCTCTGATTGCGCCGCGCCGCGGGTTTGACGTTTGTGAGAGCTCGGGCCGCCTCCGCAGCCAGGCCGCCGACTCGTGTGTTTTGTAATCAAAGTGTGAGGCTAATAAAGGGCGGCGCCACAGCCTCTTGACTCCGGCGTGGGAGGATTCGTAGGCATTTAAACAAAGAAACTAGTTGGGGTTGGGCTCCCAAAGTCCTTATTTGGGTGTTGTGGCAAAGCCTGCGGTCACCTTTAGGTGAAGCCGGTTTCCTGGGCACCGTTGGGCGGTGTATGTTGGCGAGAGCACGCTCGCGAGTAGTAGCTGTTATGGTGACTGTGATTGTAGGAAGTGTCCTTTGATTGACAGCAGGACATTTAAATACAGCCTCCGCTCCCCCCTCCCCAATTTTACAGAAACAGTGCACGACCAGGCCAGATGTCTTGGTCTCCCTCTACTGGTCCGGCGAGAGAAAACCATTTAAATTACAGGGTTCTTGTCAGTGTTGAGTTCTAGGTATAGTTTTACTTAAATTTGAAGTACCACTTAGTTTTACTTAAGCAATTTTCAGGTTAGAGGATTCTGGCTTGAAAACAAGACAACACATTATCACTTTAGAAGAAGTGCAGCATCCTCATTTTGTATAAAGGTAATCTCGATTAGTCTGATAAACGGTTGAGGAATATTATTGCAATCTTGCCACTTGTAATTAAGAGTAAAGTATCCATATTTGTTTAGTTTAAGCTGATGTTTTCCTATATTTTTATTATATATAAAAGTGAAATTTCTAGATACCAAATCTTTCTAGATCTATCACTGTATCCTTTGTTCCTATAAAATATTCTAAGCACCCAGAATAGAGAATAGTCCAAACATTTAAGTTCTGTATAGAATAAGAATCAGAATCCATAGTGATTATGTAAATGTTTGTTTTCAAGGAACTGTTTTATGAAATTGAGGCTCTTTAAGCTGCACAAGAAACTTACTCCACTATGCAATATAGACATTTTATAGGTAGTAAATTTTACAGTAGAGTTTTTTTTTTTTTTTTTTTTGGAACCGGGGCTTGAACTCGGGGACTCTCGGTCACTGAGCCACATCCCCAGCCCTATTTTGTATTTTATTTAGAGACAGGGTCTCACTGAGTTACTTAGGGCCTCGCTAAGTTGCTGAGGCTGGCTTTGAACTCTCGATCCTCCTGTCTCAGTCTCCCAAGTGCTGGGATTACAGGCGTTCGCCACCGCGCCTGTCAAGAATAGAGTTTTTAAAATCTTAATTTAGGTAACTTAATACTATATCCTCAGATATTTTCCGGAGGATTTTTCTTATAGGTATAAGTGCACATTTGTAAACAGGAGAAATTGAGAGGAAATGAAGAGGGCTTATGTGAATGAGACACGGGCCAAAACAGGTGTCTTTTCTGCTTTGTCACATGTGTGACTTCATGTCTGTGAAAGTGAGTCTAAAATAGTACCTTTTGAGCCCAAGGTCTTTATGGCCACCGGTAGTTGAAACTTTAATGTGATTTATATGTCAGAAGTTAGAAAATTTAGTGATATTTCCTGCCCTCCAAAAGGAGTATCTTTTTAGTAAGTTTAATTCTAAAGAATTAAAAAAAGAATGAATTAAACTATTGGTAATTTAGCATCTGTATATTTTTCCTGGGCTCATTATTTACTCCAATGTTTAGTGTACCATGAAATGAGTGATTTTTTTTAATGCATCAGACTTTTCCTTATGTATTAATTATTAAGCAAATATATGAGAATTGGCCCTTACAGGAGGAAAGTGTATCTTTAATACCCATGCTCAGGTTTCTTATGGTTTACAGAAGTGGACCATCAGCAGAGGAGAAAGAAGGGGAGTAAGAAGTTGGATACAGAGAATCGCCTTTACCTGGATGATTTTTTGATAGCTTTATTTCTTTATATAAAAGAACTTTTTAAATGTGGGGAGTCAGTGAATCAGTATAAATTTTGGTTTATTCTATCTGGAGTTTCTGATACTCAGCAATCTGAAAAGTTGTCTTAATTTCTTCTGGTGGAAGAAAGTTCCTTTCTTGATGCTCTTCAGTAAGGCTGCAGGGGGAATGGAACAGCTACCTCCAGGTCTGAGGTTTCATCCTTGGTGATCAGGAATTTCCATCCCTTAGTCTACCCAGGTCTTTTTGCAAGGGAGTGGAAAAAAGAACACTCACCAGGTAGGGTACAGTGTGAATTGCTACCCCAGGGGCAGTGAGCTGAGGAATTAGCAGAATTTTCCTGGGAGAGTTCTTTCCAACCTAGAGATCAAGTTCTTCTTTTCCAAGTCCTGGGTGGAAGTAGGACAATGGAGGTTCTTCTTGATAATGCCTCACCCTCTAATCTCCAGGCTCCATGACTTTCCATAGCACTTTGATATCATCCCATGAAAAAACTGCATCACTGCACTAAGTAAATTGACTTAGAATAGCTGTTGTGTTCCCATTAAAATCAAATATTTTATTAGTTTTTAAAATCTGATATTTTTATTTCTAAAAGTAATACGACAAAATTGGAAAGCAATATGAAGGCACCATGTCTTCCAAAGATAACCTCTATTTTTAACATTTTAGGCATGTCTCTAGGTATATTCCCCCCTCACCCCACTGCAGATTGACTCCAGGTACACTTTACACTGAGCTCATCCTCAATCCTTTTTATTTTTTATTTTAAGACAGTCTTGCTAAGTTCTCCAGGCTGGTCTTGAATTGCAATTCTCCTGTTTCAACCTTTTGAGTAGCTAGAATTGTAGGCATGTGGCTCTGTGTCTGGCATGTATATACTTTTTTAAAAAAATTGGTATTTGTTTTATGCATTTTACTGCTACCTAACTTTTCCATTAATATGTACTTTTCCCATATCTTTAATGTTCTCTGAAAACATTTTTAGTGGTAGCATAGGGTTTAATTCCACGAAAGTACAATACATTTGAAAATCATTACCCTTTTAACATTTGTTTTACTACTTTGTTTTTATTAACGATATGATTGACGTGGTTTTAAGAAATTATTGTGGGCATCTCTATTTCCGTAGAATAAACCAGATAGTTAATACATGTGAGACACTTAGAAGAAGACCTGGCATGTGTAAGTTCTCAGTAAGAGTTTTCCTTGAGCTAGAATTTTTGGTCAGAAGGTACAGATGTTTTTAGACTTCCTATGTCCATTACCAGATTGTCCAATTTATATTCTCATCAGCAGTGCCCACCTTCTAGTTCCCTGCATCCTTACCAGTCTAAGGTGTTACTCATTTTCCCTCTCAAAACAAGCAGAAACTTTGGCAATCTGAGATAAGTGGATATTTTCACCAAAAGAAATATCCAAAACTATTCATAGTAGTCCCCAAACTGGAACAACATAAATGTCACCAACAGTAGTTTGGATAAATTGTAATACATTCATAAAGTGGAATGCTACTCAGCAATAAAAAAGAATGACTATTGATGTACATACCAACGTGGATGAATGTCATAGATGTAAAAATGGAACAGAAGAAGCTAGACACAAAGGAGTGTACTGTTTGATTCCATTTTTGTGAAGTTCAAGTACAGGCATAATTGGGGGATAGAAACCAGAGTGCTTACCTTTTCTGGGGTGGGTATATGCTGAGAGGGAATTTCTTAGGTACGAAAAATGTTTTGTATCTTCCTCTTGGGTTCTGGTTACCTGGATATGGATCTGAAAATCTGAGTTGTGTGTGCACTGAGGATTTAAAAAGAAACCTTTTATTTTAATGTTTGAAGTGTACTTCAATCACTAAAACATTTCCATATATGTATATTTTAAAATATTTTTTAAGTTGTTGTTGGACCTTTATTTTATCTATATATATGCTGTGCTGAGAACCAAACCCTGTACCTCACACTTGCTAGGCAAGTGCTCTACCACTGAGCTACAACTCCAACCCACTAAAAGGTTTTTTTTTTTTTTTTCACTAAAAAGTTTTTTTTTTTTTTTTTGGTGCTGGAGATTGAACCCAGGGCCTTGTGCTTGCAAGGCAAGCGCTCTACCAATTGAGCTATATCCCCAGCCCTAAAAAGTTTTAAAAATTAAAAATTTGCCATTTTGGGAGCTGATGTGTATTATTTTGTAATTTTTTTTTGTTCTTGTGTTTTATCATTAAGTATGATGTTGACTTTGGTCTAGTTTGTAGTATACCAGGTTCTTCTCTTGGTGCTAGGAATATATTGATGAGCAGAACAAAGTCCTTGCTCTTTGGTAACATATTCTATCAGGAGAAAAGAGGTAAACAAATGCATATGGCAAATGAGTGCAGAATGCTGTGAAGAAAAATTGAGCTGGGAACAGAGGGAGATAGAGTGGCACTGATGCTGCTTTCATATGGTGTGATTATTGGAAGGCCTTGAGGAGACATTTGAGCTCAAGAATGCCGGGCCAAAGGAGAAAACAGCTCAGTGTGCACAGGGCGAGCCATGCTTGTCATTTTATAGGAAGAACAAGAACACTCACGTGAAGGGACGTGGGGCTCATTGTTGGGTCTCATAGGCCAGGACTAGTATTTCGGATTTTACTCTGAGTAAATGGTTTGATCTGAGAAGAGGAGTAACTGAGTTGACATAATCTTTAAAAGTATCAGTCATGGTTTGGTGGCCTGGTTCAGTGGTGGAGTGCTTGCCTAGTATGTACAGCATCTCAAGCTGACCGTGGCTGCTTGGAGAATGGACTAGAGGAAGGCAAAGGTGAAGGCAGGGAGACCAGTAAGAAGGCTGTTGTAATAATCCAGGTGACAAATGCTTTGAAATTTCTAATAGGTTTGGGTAATTTACAAATTTCTTATGTTAATATATATTCCTGCAACTTGAATGAATAAAAGACTTAATTCATGGGCAGAAGAATTTGGGTCCGAGTTTCTTAGGTATTTACCCTACAGAACCATAGAAACTCACTTGAACACTTAGTGAATGTTTTACCAAGTGCTAGGCACTGTTCTAATTACATTACATGTTTAATTAACTCATCTAATTCTCACATTCACCTTGTTGGATAAATGTCATAATTATCCCGTTTTACAGATGAGGAAACTGAGGGTTAGAGAGTTCAGTAACTTTCCCAGGTCTGCAAAGCTAGAAGGTGAGGGCATTGGAATGCTTGACTACAGAGTTCATGACTCAACTAGTAGCTGTCCTGGGTGTCCTCTGCTCCTGGGTAGTACCCAGCCTCAGGAAAACATGAGATGTAAGTGGTTTTTGTCTTGAGGGTGTGCAGATAGAACATATTTGACAGAGCTCCAGGGAGAGATGCCTATACACTTCTTACTTTTTTTGGGTGGGGGTGGATTGACCCAGGGGCACTTAGGGCTACGTCCCCAGCCCTTTTTATGTTTCATTTTGAGACAGGGTCTTGATAAGTTGCTTAGGGCCTCTTTAAGTTGCTGAGGTTGTCTTTGAACTCATGATTCTGCCTCATCCTCCCAAGTCGCTGAGATTAGAGGCTTGTGCCACCATGCCTGGCAACCTCTTACTTTTTTGGTTCTTTTAAACTATTATGTTTTTCAGTATAAATATCTAAAAATGTATAACTGCTTTAGGGACAAAATATTTATATAATACTTATTTGAAACATTTTCTGATTTATCTTCACTTTCATTTTTGTTATAAATGGATTTCTTATTGGAGTGTATTTTGATTTTTTAAAAAACTAGTTGGGCCGGGTGCGGTGGCGCACACCTGAAATCCCAGCGACTCGGGAGGCTGAGACAGGAGGATCGTGAGTTCAGAGCCAGCCTCAGCAACTTAGCGAGGCCCTAAGCAACTCAGTGAGACCCTGTCTCTAAATAAAATACAAAGTTAGGGCTGGGGATGTGGCTCAGTGACCGAGTGCCCCTGAGTTCAATCCCCAGTTAAAAAAAAAAAAAAAAATTAGTTGGGAGTTCGAATTATTTTAGAAATTTGTTTTATAGACATTTGTTCTTAAATGATGACATCTTTTAGTGTTAATATAAACACGCTAAATAAACATATCTCCCCATAAGAAAACAAAATGTTCTTTATTGAACTTCTCAATTCCTTTTTTTGTTAAGACAGTTTATCATAGGGAACATAGAGTGTTCTCATTAAACACTTTCTTTTTAACCATTAGTTTGGGACAAATTTCTGCTTCCTATCCTCTTACATCCTGTGTTCTTAGATTTGAAATTGAGCTTTCTGATCATCCAAGAGGAGGAATGCTTTTATTTTTGAAGATTTGAAGTGGGGGCTTGAGAATAAGAACAGGTGTAGAGCACTTTGATTATAAAGCGTGCTTTGGTTGATTCTAGCAATTTAAACTCCAAGATAATTTGCACAGCTTTTGAACAGCTGGCGGGCGCTGATCTCACAGCTGTTAGCTACCAAGTTTTGGGTTCTTTTTGGAAGTTACATTTTATTATTGTTGTGATCCTTTACTTTTTTTTTTTCTCGTGCTAGTGAGGATTGAACCAGACTTCACACATACTAGGCAAGTATTCAATGACCAACTGAACTACATCTCCAACCCTTTTTATTTTATTTTGAGATGAGGTCTTGTTTAGTTGCCCACACTGGCCTCAAACTTTTGATCCTCTTGCTTGAGTTTCCTGAGTAGCTGGGGTTATAGGTGCCAGTCTTCACTTACTTTTCTGTTAGTAAAAATGTTAAATTCCTCACTAATAATAGTGTGAATGAATAACTTGTATGGTTTTGTGTCTGTGTGTGTGTGTGTGTATTTGTGTGAACCCTAGTTCCTTTTATTGGAAAATAATGTTTAGAAACATGGGGGTTGTCTGGCACTAGGCAGGCTCATTGCTTCTAGGTATTCTCAGTGGACAGAACTAGGAAATACACTAATCATCCACATACATGCACATCTGTATTTGTTTCTTTGTCTGTCTGTCTGTGTGTAGTGAAAACCACACATTTTCATAATGATACCTTTGATTTTAGTCCAACAGCACAGGGTTTATTTTAGCCTTTTCCTTTTCCCCTCTTGTAATGTTTTTCTCCAACCGTGAGAAAATCAGCTCTCATTATCTACGATAAATATATTTGTTGAATCCCAGTGAATACATGAAGTAATCCTAGAATTGCTAACCCATCCCATTGTGAGAAACAAATTTTCTAGGTATTGCAGTGTCGTCCCCCCCCACCCCACCCGCCTGTTACAGTGTTTTTATATAGTTCTTTTTGTCTTTAACTTTATGCTATTTAGTCAAAATACTGTTTTCCACAGTTCTTAGAGTAATTCTTTTCTCCCCCACTATAGTATGCTGTCATTTTTATTTGTAATACAGTTAAGTTCATTCATTTATTACTGTTTGTATTACAGTTTGATTCCTCCCACATTGTATTTGGCTTTAATTGTTGATTCATAAAACTATGGTTTTATGAAAGGTGTGAGAAATGTCACTCCCTCTTCATTCCTCCTGTGACTTTCTCATTCTTCTTTCCACACTTTCTCATTCACACCTGTAAGTTGATCAGTCCCTTTAGTTTCTGGTTTATCACATGTGTGTTTGTGTGTGTGTGTGTTTTGGTTGTTGTTTTTAACTTATTTTTTGGTTCAGGGGATTGAATTGAGGGCCTTGTGAATGCTAAGTCCATGATCTGCCCTTGAACCCTGTTTGTGTTTGATTATTTATTTATTTTATTTTTTCGTGATGCTAGGACTAAGCCCAGGGCCTTGCACATGCTAGGCAAGTGCTTTACCACTGAGCTGCGCCCCCCACCCTTGTGCTTTTAGTTTGTTTTTCCCCAAAATGAACAGATGCCTGTGTGTTTATCTGCTTTCTTTACCTGAAGGATAGTGTATTATAAATGCTTTTTTTGTGCTTTGCTCCTTTTTTTACTTAACAGTATATACTGGAAATCACTTTATGTCAGTTCATAGAGATCTTTATCTCAGTATGGTTCTCCTGTGTGTGGGTGTACCATGTCTTATTTTTTTTGGAACCAGGGATTGAACTCAGGGACACTCGGCCACTGAGCCACATCCCCAAGCTCTATTTTGTATTTTATTTAGAGACAGGGTCTCACTGAGTTGCTCAGGGCCTCACTAAGTTGCTGAGGCTGGCTTTGAACTCGTGATCCTCCTGACTCAGCCTTCCAAGTTGCTTGGATTACAAGCGTGTGTCACCACGCCCTGCACCATGTCTTATTTACGACCACTTTCTTGTACATGGGCATTGAAGTTTATGGTATTTTGCAGTTACAAACAGTGTTGCAATTAACTTTGTGCATATGCATTTTCATGTTATTGGAGGTATATCTTTAGTTAGATTGCTTAAATTGGGATTGTTTGGTTAAAAGATAATTGCACATGTAGTTTTATTCGGATTACTAGATTTCCTTCCAGAATTGTTGGACTAGTTTGCATTCCTACCAGTAGTTGTATGAGAGTGTCTCTCACCACATCCTTGCCCTCAGGATGTGTTTTCCTGTTTTAAATCTTTGCCAATTTGATAGATGAAAAATGGTGTCTGTGTTTTAATCTGCATTTCTTTAATGTATAAGTGAGTTTCAACAATTTTCATGTTTTAGGGCCTCTTTTAAGAATCATTTGTTTACATTGATTTCTGATCCTCTCAGGTTTTTGGTCCTTTGTCCCTTTCTTTTTGAGAGCTCTTTATTTATTAGGGATATTAACCCTTTGTGGTGTGTTCTAAATAGTCTCTCCCAGTTTTAACTTGTCTTTTGGTTTCATTTATGGTGATTTTTTTTTCCTGCTCACACAGTTTTTAAAAATAGTTATGTAGTCATATTAATCTTTTCTTTTAGTAAAAGGTAAAGATTTATATGATTTAAAGAGAAACCAGAGTATTATCAACCTTTTATTTTAATTGGCTCTGGATTTTGAGTCCTAATTAGCAATCTTTTCTCTATACCAAGGAGAAAAAGAATTTTATCCATTTTCTTCAATAGTATATGTATGACTTTGCTTTTTAAATTTAGATTCTAATCCATTTGGATTTTCTTCTTGTATATGGTATGAAATAGAAATATAATTTTATTTTCTTCTAAATGAATATCCAGTTGTCCCAGCATTGTTTATTGAAAAGTCCATATTTGCTCCAGTGATTTGATATGCCAGAAGTTGTGTGTGTGTGTTTGTTACACCAAAAATTCCATGCTTTCTATCTGTTTACCAGTCTGTCCCTTCATGTACCAGTATCACTTTTTTTTTTTTTTTTTTTTTTTTTTTTTTTTTTTGGTGATGGGGGATTGAACTCAGGGGCACTGGCCACTAAGCCATATCCCCAGCCCTATTTTGTACTTTATTTAGAGACAGGGTCTCACCGAGTTGCTTAAAGCCTCACTTTTGCTGAGCCTGGCTTTGAACTGGAGGTCCTTCTGCCTCAACCTCCTGAGCCACTGGGAAAGCATGTATAGAAGTGAAATGAGGGCTGGGGCTGTAGCTCAGTGGTAGAGCACTTGCCTAGCATGTGTGACGCACTGGGTTCGATTCTCAGCACCATGAATAAATAAGTAAAATAAAGGTCCATTGACAACTAAAAAATATCTTTTAAAAAAGAAGTTCATATCATATGCAAATAGAGGTAGTTGTATTTGTTTATTCTGCCTCTGATTTCTCTTTCATAATTGCACAGGCTTATATCACTAGTTCAGAGGTGGGGTATCAGCTGAGATAGTTCTGTTTCTGATCTTAGTAGAAATGCCTCTCTGTCCTTATGAAAGATGATACTAACTTTAGGACTGATTTTTCATATTCGGAAAGTTCTTTTCAATTCTTGTATGTATGTATGTATGTATGTATTTATTTATGTAAGTGTTTTTGTCATAAATGGATGCTGAATTTTGTCAAAGACTGCTTAAACTTCTTTGGAAACAAGCAGTATACCTTTTTCCTTAGATCTGTTAATATAACAATTTTAAGTGTAACTTTTCAGTAGCTGCTATGAATTATAGCTTCATGGGTAAATAGTCTTAACTACTTGATTCACTATTGGATATTTAAATTGTACCTTGTTGATGCTCTGAACCTAAATTTAAAAATATTATTCTGTATCTAAATTTAAAAAGATCATTGCCTTTGATAGTTTTTAGAATAAAACAAAACTGACATTAGTGACATAGAGAAACAAAGAAACACTGAGCAAGCAAATGAATATAATAGGAGTCCCCAAAGCATTAATGACCATGAATTTTCTTAAAATAGCGTTTTCTTTTACTCCTTCCTGCTCGCCTCCTCCCGCATACCACTGAGTGTTTTGTAAACCTGTATTTGTGACAGGGGTTTAAGGCAAAAGTTCTCAAGATTTGGTCTCGGGACTGGTTTATCATTTACTGAACACTACTGTGGTCATCTTTTTTCTTTTTTTAAGAGAAAATTTCAAACAAAAGTAGAGTAGTATAGTATGCTTTTAGGTATCCAGTTTTTGTCCTTCAGAGAACACTTGGCAATGTCTAGAAACATTTTTAATTTGGATCAGAAGGGTGATTATTCCTGGCATCTAATAGGTAGAAGGCAGGGATACTGCTAAACATGCAGTGTGTAGCCCTGGTCCAAAATGACCAAATGTGTTTCAGTTGAGAAACCCTGCTCTGTGGATTTTCCTTTTGTGTCTCCCTTTTCCCTTTTGTAGTCTATTTCAGAAAGTATTTATCCCAAAATATTTTCAGTTTTTGGATATTGCTGATTTACATCCCTGTAGTGTCTTTTAATATGTTCTTCCTTTTACTGTAACCTGTTTCTTTCTTTCCTCTAAATAGGTAGTTGACTCCCGAGAAGCTTGATTAGATTCAGGTTTTTCCCTTCAAGAATATTTTATAGATGGGTAATGTAGTCTTCTATTTTCTATCTAATCAGAAGACCTAAAATGTCTAGTGGTTTCTTTTGTGGTCATCAATGAATGCTAAAATAATAATGGAAAACAATATTTTAATTACAGAGTTCCTTCTTTATTAGTTGTATTACTTCTATGAAGAGAAAAATTTCAACTATTCTTCATTTACCTAATTGTGCAGTTTAGATAGGACAGGCAGAATTAAATATTTGATTTTTCCCCTTATCATTAGTTGTTAAAAATTAATGAGATCATTATCATTCTATATTGTTATTACTGAAAAGAAAAATTAAATGTATAATATTTATTGTTTTAAGCTTTACAGAGAAGTAAAAAGATGGATACAAAAGGTTTCTTGTCTCCTTTGACCACATAACCTATCATTAAAGTAACAACAACAAAAACGGGGGCATTGCAGTATGTACCCCCAGCTACTGGGGATGCTGAGGTGAGAGGATTGTTTGAACCCAACAACACAAAACAAAACAAAACAAAACAAAAGATCTGGGAAGAAATTCAAGCAATGTAGACAGATTGAAAAGTGAAAATCGTTTGTCTCTTTCCTACAACCTTATCCCTAGTGATTAACACCATTGGGTAAAAAGTTTGGAGTTTTCATCCAGAAGATGAGGTCATACTGTAAATCTGTTTCTGTATCTTTCATTTATTGAAATTTTCTGGAGATCTAGTAAAGTTTTTATGCCAGCATGTACAAATACCTCCTTTTCAGTAGTTGCATAGAATTCCATTTTTGGATTTGCCCTCTGTTGATTTTGTCAGTTTTTTTTTTTTTTTTTTGGTCTGTGTTCTTTCTTTTTCTTACTATTTAACAGTGCTGTATGAAATATATATACATATACATGTATGTATATGTAAATAGATATATATTTGTGTATATTTAGCTTTGTTCTTGGCAAGCATTTGAATATCCTTAAAGTAAGTTTCTAGCATTAATAAATTTTGAAATTTTTTTTATCTGCAATCATATTAAAATTTGTGTTCTAAAGGGACCTTTGATCAAAGACAGGAAACACAACACTGATACTTAAGTTTGATGAACTTAAATATATGTAAGATTCTTCTTTATCAAGGCTCTAAGTCATACTTATCTGATAATTCTGACACATCAAAAATCAGTGTTAGAACTGAGGCCTTACTGGAAATAAAAGCTGTATTAGTGATGGTCCCTTTCTTGTGGGTAACTCAGTTGTCTGCTTCTAAATTGTCACCTCTAAAAGTGAATCCCAAAATGGAGAAATTTTGAGTTGTTTCTTGGACTGTCCCTAAGATGTATTTCATACTTCACAGTCTCATTCTGATTAATAAAGGGCACAGTTTGGTAGGGAGTAGGGGGAGCATCTTCTGGAAACTCCAGTAGATAATATTAATATCTATAGGCTTTATACAGAAGAAAGGGAAGAAAGGAAAGCGTGAGTGGATGGACAAAGGGAGGAAATATTCTTTTCTATGTAATCACTTTCAGTTTGGAGACTATGAAGCTTTTTCAATTGACAATCCTTGTTTGAGGGTCCATTTGATTACTTTTCTAAACTCATGCTAAAAAAATTCAATATTAGCCAATTTATATTTTATAGTGGGGAAGGGGAGGGACATTATAGCCAATTTATATTTTTTAGTGGGGAAGGGGAATGAAACACTTTCAGAGTTTTGTGTGAAGTGCTTCTCTTCCTTTATAATTTAGAAATGTCATTTTCCTAGAGCACAAAAACACAGGAATTCCAAACATCTAAAATATTGACTCCTCTTTACCAGTTAGTAATCATAACAGTTTGATACCATGTGCAATAAAATCATGGAATTTCAAAAGCTGGGAGAACCTATACCATTGTAGATCATCTTGTGTTTGTGTGTGTTTGCACGAGTATTGGGAATTGAAGTTAGATCCTTGTGCGTACTAGGCAAGTACTGTACTACTGAGCCCAGCCCTCATTTGGTGTTTTTAATGTGCAACAACTGTTGTCTGATGAGTGGTTGCTGTTGTACAGAGCAATAGGAATGTGGTCCAGTGTGGTTCTTTTGATTTATATAGCTTCCCATGGATTCCTTAATATTATATTAAAAGGAAAATAAAATGGTCCTGGAGATCTCCCTGGAGGTCCTGGAGATACTCCTATTACACAGGAACCCTGCAGGCTATTGGAAAAAAATCATGAACAAAGTTTAGAAAAGTGGAACAGTTTGGATAGCATCCTGAGTCCCTGAATGACAAAGTATAGGACACAAGGTGCTCTTGAAGCAAAGACTTTCTGGCCAGTTTCCATCAGTGGCTTCAAAAACTTCCTGGGGTGATCACATGGGCGCTTTCTCCCCCAAAGATTGAGTTTGTGAGTTCCTGGGCTTTTCTTCTCTGTGAGCTACCAGAGTGTGTTACCTGTCATATATGTAGACATAAAACAAGGGAGGATATCAAACAGAGGAACAATTTGTGGGCTCCCACAGGCCATAAAAAGGCTTTTACTTGGAGTGAAATGGAATTCTTTCAAGGTGTCAATAAGTAGAGTAACAGGACCAATCTACATGTACCAATCAGTTTTCTAGAGAGCAGGAGGAAGGAGACCAGTTAGGAGTCTACTGCAATAATCTTATCTCATACAAGGGTGGTAATGGTGAAGGTGATGTGAAGTGCTGAGATTCTGAAGGTATGCCATTTAGGATTTAGAGGAAGATTTTAAAGCAGATCTTGAGCGAAGAATCCAGGATGACTTCAAAGATTCTATCCTAAACGGCTTGAAGGATTGCCATTAAGTGAGATGGAGAGGATTGTAGGAGGAACAGGTCTCATCAGGAAGGAAGGGAATTCTACAGGATACACTTTAGGTTGAGATGCTTATTATCCAGTCCAAATAAGATATGAAGATGGTAATTATGTGTTCAAGACTCGAGCTCAGGGGATAAAAATGTAGGACTTACTCTTGTACAAACTCCTACTTGTTTCTCAGAAGGGTCAAATTTGCTTTTGCCTTGGGGCTCTTGCATTTACTTTCACTTATGTTTAGAGCATCCCTCAGATACTGCAAGGCTGGTGCCTGCACTTCTAGTTTTTAAAATTTTTTTTTTTAATTGTTGCCGTTTCACTGAGTTGTTGCCTACTCTAATATCAAATAGAAATTCCCCTGCCCTCTGGCACTCTTTTTTCTCCATTGCACTTATTACCTTCAGACATGCCATATATTTACATATTTACATATTTATATTTGTTTGGTTTTAAAATTTCAACAGAGTAGACATTTGATTTGTTGATTTTATTATTGCTGCATTTTCATTCTCCTGATAGTGCTTTGAATGAGTAAATGTGAGCCAGCAATAGGCATTTTGGATTCCTTTGAAGGCACAAAGTTTGTTTATTTCTTTCCTTTTTTGTTCTATTGAGTATTGACCTAGGGGTATTCATGACTGAGCTACATCCCCAGCCCCCCCCCCCTTTTTTTTTGATCCGGTGATTGAACTCAGGGGCACACAGCCATTGAGCCACATCCCCAGCCCTATTTTGTATTTTATTTAGAGACAGGGTCTCACTGAGTTGCTTAGGGCCTCGCTAAGTTGCTGAGGGTAGCTTTGAACTTGAGATCGTCCTGCCTCAGCCTCCCGAGTCCCTGGGATTACAGGCGTGTGCCAGCGCACCTGGCTCCCAGCCCTTTTTGAGACAGACTCTCACTGAGTTGCACAGATTGGCCTTGAACTTGCTATCCCTCCTGCTTTAACCTCCCAAATAGTTGGGATTACAGGTGTATAACACTGTACCTGACACATGATTATTTCTTGATAAAGGAAAAAAGGTGGTGTCAAATGTGTATTTTATCTACCTGCAATATTAAATAGCATGCACCTTTGTCTCTTAGTGTGTCACTTCCTTGCTTTTGCCTTCTTCCGTGGGTTTGGTTATCTTCTAGCTTTCTCTTCTTGACCCAGTTGTTTGCCTAGTCCTAGACTCTTGATTTTCCTCCTTATTCTTAGAGTCATCTCTCAGAAGATGTGGATATCTTCTGTCCCCTCACTCCACCCCATCTTAAATGTAATTTAGCATAACATTTGTTCTCATAAGAAAACTTAACTGGACATTTCCTGATCATCAGCACAATTTCCCCACCTCCTCACTGGTAGGACAAGATTTGTCTTTAACTCATCAAATTTGGGAGTGGGGGTACTGGGAATTGAACTCAGGGGCACACAACCACTGAGCCACATCCCCAACCCTATTTTGTATTTTATTTAGAGACAGTAAGTTGCTTAACACCTTGTTTTGCTGAGGCCTGCTTTGAATTCAAGATCCTCCTGCCTCAGCCTCTCAAGCCACTGGGATTACAGGCATGCGCCACTGCCTCCAGAAAAACTCATCAATTTTATTTTTGTCTCTGGAACTGACATATAATAAGTTGCTAAGAATGATTATTTTTCCCTCTGGAAAATTCCTAAGGTCCAAAGATGGTTCTTTTTCTCTTATACAAATCAATTGTGGATTTCCTCATCAAGTTGAACAATTTTAGTATTAAACATTGCTTATTATTCATATTAGAATTAAATAATACTTATGTTGAAATAAGTATTAAATATTGCTTAAGATTATTTACTTAATCTATACCTGCTTATCTATAATAAATTTACGTATTATACTTATTTTGTATATATTCTCATGCTGTCTTTATCATAGGATGTTGGGACATAAGAGGAAGTGGGAAGAGCACAGTGGGTATTGAGAGAAGCATGTGTGTGCAAAGAATGAGCGGGTTAAATATGTGTCTGTGTGTTTTGAGTAGAATTTCACACAAGTAACAGGCTCTTTAGAGCCCCACCCATATCCCTGGCTTTCTCTGTTTCTATCTCTGGAATATTTATTGCTAAAAGCACCAGAGACTTGACCTGAGGGCCTTCTTTGACTGCAATTGATCAGCAGCTTGCACTTGAAGCAGGTTTGAAATATTGGGATGTTGATGCCTTTGGGATAGCCCTCAAACATTGTCTAAGGGGAAATGGGTAAGCAAGCTTCCTCTTGTACTGGGTGGGACCACTCTAAAGCCCTTTCTGCGTAGTCTTCCAGATGTCCCTAGAGGGTAGATGCTTATTAAGGTACCCTCTGTCGTGTTCCCCTTCCCTGTCTCACCCTTCCACTTTCCTTCTAGTGCTTCCAGGTGATTACCTCCCATATGAGTGGCTACTTACACTCAGATCAGGTCTGAAAATCTGCTTCTCGAAAACTCCAAAGTAAACCAGTGGATAAACTATTCAGAATAAAGGTGATAAATGAGAAATGCTGGATTTGAAAGGAGAGTTTGGGTGGGGGAATTGGGAGTGTAGCTCTGTAGTAGCACTTGCCACGCTGTTTGAGGGCCTGGGTTCCAAAGAGGGGTGGGAGAAGAATTTGGATTTCATTGATTACAGGCTTTTGACGTGATGGTTATGGTTGTGTATTAATATCTGTATAGCAATATGGCTTCATTTACTTACATCTATGTGCAGATGTGTTATGAATGTGACTCTCAGAATAGATTATGAAAACTGCTTCCTTACCTCATGGAATAGTTTCTTGGTCTTGCCACTTTGAAAAGATATCCTGCCTTGAAGTTACAGTGTGATGTGATTTTAATTCGAAGCTGTTGTTTCTGTTTTATTTCTCTCTTCCTTTCAAATCCCATGTTTATCAAAACACTAGAAATACCCCATAGTAGGAAATAACCTTCAGCATGGGAACACTGCAATAAATTGTTAACACTCCACAGGTTAATTAGCACATACTAAAACTAGCAGCTATTTTACCTTCTTTGGGAAATGATATGTTCTAATAAGATTCTCATCTAACTGAAGGTTTTACTTGCAAAGTAACTGAGTGTCCTCAGAAAAGTTACTCAGGAGATAAACTTCTTTATGTGTCAACTATTTTTAGAAGGATTTTGACAGATATATTATGCTCTTTTTAATACAATAGTACACTAATTTTGGTGACTATCATGGACCTTAGTTATTTTCTGTGTCTTGTGGACTTTTGAGACTGTTTGTGTACTAAGTAGCCCCAAGACCAGTGGGCATTTATTCACAGAGTTTCATCTCCATTTTTGCAAGTTATCTTCTTGCTGCTGCTTAGTCTGCTTTGATCAGCCCCTGCTCCTGCTTCTAATTTTCTGTTCTCATAACTAGAGCATAACTTAAGATTTCTGTAGGGAATCAGACAGAGGACTTCTTAAACTGCCCACTCCATCATTCTGATACATTGGTGACAATAGTATGGGGCCTAACCAGGAATGGAGTCAAGCCCACCTAAAAAGATTTGCCAGATACCATTTAAATAGGCTTGACAGTTAGAGTTGGAATTTTTGAAGCGAGTGTGCATGGTACTAGATATTAGCTTTGAATTCTTCCTGGGATAGAAGCCGTGCCTGGTAGAAAGGCTAGTCTAGCTTTCTAGACTATCCTTATTTTACCCAGAACTCAATCAGATGGTTGGGGTGTGTGTGTGTACACACACACACATATATATATATGCA
Organism: Glaucomys volans; assembly: GCA_020662805.1. NCBI lineage: Eukaryota > Metazoa > Chordata > Mammalia > Rodentia > Sciuridae > Glaucomys > Glaucomys volans. The sequence goes on along the minus strand of JAJEJO010002380.1, from coordinate 147,392 downwards.
TCTTACTTTTTATTTTGGTTTTGTATTTTGATAAAATTGGTAGCTCCTTAAGGTAAGAATGCTCAGTCGTTAGGCTTCAGCTTGGAAAGTGCCCTGTAAATACTTGGTAATTATATTGTAATATGAGTAATTTAAAGTTGGATGCAGTGGTGCACACCTGTAATCCCAGCTACTCAGGAAGCTGAGGCAGGAAGATCACAAGTTCGAGGCCAGCCTGGGCAATTTATCAAAACCCTCAAACAATAAAAGGGTTGGGGATATAGCTCAAAAGGGCTGAGGATGTGGTAGAATGCCCTTGGGTTCAATCCCCAGTACTGAAAAAGAAAAAAAATAATAATTTGAGACAAATGTCTTTGTTAAGTTTTAAGGTTAAAAAGTTTAAAAAGATTTGGCTCATATGTATTCTAATGTGCTTTGCTGGTAGTCAGTAAATGCTTGGTAATGCTGTCACTCATTTCCTCTGTTAATACAATGCATTTGATTTATTGGTACTTTGTATCAATTGTAAAATGGTCAAACAAAAATTAAGCCTTAAAATTTTTGAAATTATAACAAGAATAAAAACATTAAATTTGTAATAGTAAACTTTTCACAGCTTTTGAGTCTGAGAATTAACCTAAAGTACTTTCCTAAGGTGGAAAGTTATTATGTCTGATGAAGTGTTTCATGAACAACAACAACAACAAAAAGTCAGAAAGAACTGAGGTCAGAGTGTGGTATTTTTCACTTATGTTAGATATCCATCGTGGAACTCTGGAGTGCTGGTTAACTTGTTGAATTCTCTTGAGAAACCCTGCTGGTAAATAAAGGTGATTTGACTTAACCCAGTGTTTCTCAGTGTTCTCAATTATGCAATTTTTTTGGTGAGTATCTTTGACTCCTTTGGGATAGTTTTAGAAATGTTCTTTTGGGGAGAATTCTATATAGGCAGTCCTTGTCCTCACTTTTTTAACTGTTGTGGTATGCACAAAATTCCCTTAGATGCCTTAAATAACACTAGTTCCCCAGAATTCAAATTACAGTCAACATGACATATTACCTATGAAAGTATGAAGTACAGACTTGCTGCTCCCTCTTTAGCGTACAGATCCAAAATCACTAAATAAATAAGAGATGTACATCTGTTCTTCAATTCACCCAGACAGGAGAGCATGTTGTGCTGCCTCCCAGTCACAAACCCACAGGACATATTACTAAAATAATGAAAAGAAGAAAGTGGCCAGTGAAGATGAAAGTGCAGCAAAGAAACAAAGAGTGATCTTGCTGGAAGTGAAATTGAGTTGGGCCTAACTGGAGTAATAATATAAATAACTGACATAGAAACATTGACACTACCAACCCTGGAGTGACTGTAGCCATCCAGCCAGAGGCACTTAGTGAAGTCACACTTAATCAGCACAATGTTTTAAACTAAGGAAATATTAGTTTACTGTTCTTTCTTTCTTTCTTTCTTTCTTTCTTTCTTTCTTTCTTTCTTTCTTTCTTTCTTTCTATATTGTAACCAACAGTATGAGAGGTTTTAATGCTTTGACAAACATTTTTCAAGGTCATGGAACAGTTGTAATTTCCATCATTGATTATTAAGATGTCTTTGTATAGTTATTTTTATGGTCCTGTTTTATCATGCAAAGCATGGACTTGCCTGTATTTCTTTTACATTTATCAGTCATCCATCATCTGACCTTTAGTGGAAATTAAGAGTTACAAAATGGACTTTGAGGAACCTGAAATGACAAACTATCTTTTGAATTGGAACCAATATATAAATAAGTAAAAAGTCCTTCTTTTTTTGAATATTGCACGCTTTACTATCTTTCTGACTTGTATGTTTTGAAATAAGATGGTCTGGTGCTCGCTGTTGGATTTTTCCACATAAGTTAGTGCTACCCATTTTGCTATTGCTGGGCATTTCTGATTTGTAATTGTATTGAACTTCTTTGAGATCTTCTGAGTCACATATGAAATTTCACTTTGGGATATTTGTTATGGATTATGTCGGGATTTCTGTGGTCCAAACCCCTCATCAAGAGTGAAGAAGTGGGGCTGGGGATATAGCTCAGCTGGTAGAGTGCTTGCCTTGCAAGCACAAGGCCCTGAGTTCAATCCCCAGCAAAAAAACAAAAGAACAACAACAACAAAAAAACTGAAAACAGAATGAAGAAGCATGCTAACGGTATTAAGTCCCTTGAAACATGCTACCTTAGTTTCTGTCCTACAGAAAGTTCTCTAATGTGAATGCTTTTGCTTGGCTTGGCATGTGATCTTTCCTTTAAATGCAGGCCCTGAGACTATTATATATGATATGAGAAAGGTTAGTGGAAAGATTTGATCCGTTTGATCTGCTTTAGTTGATTCCAGTCCTTGGTAGCTGACACATCACTAAGTGTCCTAGATACAAACATCACTTTTTTTTTTTTTTAATTTATTTGTAGGTGGTGCTGAGAATTGAACCCAGTGCCTCACACATGCTAGGCCAGTGCTCTTCCACTGAGCCATAATCCCAGCCCCCAAACATCACTTTTGACTATCTGTTAACTTTTATTCCATGGTATAGTCTCTTAGCTCTGCATATATTAAATTTTCTGTAGATGTCATTTAGTCCTAGAAAATATAGCTTTCCTTCCTATACTCAATGGGAAGTAAAACTGCAACTGGACTACAGTGTATCTGATAGCTATTGGTTCATCTTTTAAAAATCTATTTCTTTATCTATTATCTATAGGTAATCTGTTTGGAAAATCAAGTTTTATAGGGGTGTTTGGGGGCTACATGAAAGGAAATAAAAGCATGAAGGAAAGTAAATGAGCATTTTATATAAATTTGTAATGAATAGGGAATGTTTTTATACAAAAGCATTATACATGCAACTAAACGTGCAGTAAAGATACTGCATCCTTTTTCATTGACAAAAAATATGAGGATTTCAGAATAGGATCTGTTAATCAGTTCTTTTATTTTCCCCCTCACATTCATTTTCTAGTCCTTCATATTTGCAACATACATATTTAAGCAGTCTCCAGGTTAATAGCCCAAAGCAATGCCTCCCTAATGTGCTTTGCATTCTTGCTTTGTATCAATCTGTAAGTATTTTGTGTGGATTCACTGTGGAATCAGCTTTGGATAGATCTGTTGAGAGTAGGAAATTCTGAATTATGTATTAAGTATTACCTGTTAGGAGCCCAAAGTCTAATTGGAGTAATAGAGTTTTCACAGGAAATAATTGTGAATAAGGTACTGTATTAGCCTCTGTGCTAGGGTTTTAGATCAATAGTTCCCCACTGCCATTTTTTTGGTGAGCTGGCTGCAAAAGAATCACCTGGGGAACCTGTTAAGAATAAAAATTATTGGGCCAACCCTTACCTTTCCCCTGTAGATTTAAGGTGGGGCTCAGAAATGTGTTTTTCTTTTTTTAAAAATAACCAATGCATGGTGCAGATTTCAAAAACAGAAGGCTATGTGGTGAAAATCCTCTCCTCAATTCTCCATCCATTCATCTTTCTTTCCCAGAGGCAGCCCTCTGTTACCAATTTCTTGCATATACTCGAGACATACACCTTGCATCTACAAATGTGTGTTTGTAGGGGGAATACTATAAAACTATTCTGCACCTGGCTTTTGTTGTTTTACAATGTATTTTGGAGCTCTTCCCATATCCCTTCTTATAGAGCTGCTTCATTGTTTTGAAAGGCTGCCTAGTAGCAGTCTGGAAAAGCTCTGCAGGGGATTCTAATGCCAGGATTGGGAGCCACAGTTAGACCAAATTTATTAAAGGCTTTAGAAAAAGTGTTCTTGGAATGTTAATGCTTTAGTCTTGCATTTCTTTCTTTCTTTTTTTTGGAACCAGGGATTGAACTCAGGGACACTTGGCCACTGAGCCACATCCCCAGCCCTATTTTGTATTTTATTTAGAGACGGTCTCACTGAATTGCTAAGGGCCTCGCTAAGTTGCTGAGGCTGGCTTTGAACTCGCGATCCTCCTGACTCAGCCTCCCAAGTTGCTTGGATTACAGGCATGGGCCACCATGCCCGGCTAGTCTTGCATTTCATAAGGAGCTGGACTAGCAAATATTTCATGAACTTTTAGATACAAATTTTGTATAAGTTTCTTCCTTGCAACAGTTATTAGGTAGAATTCATCAGTCAAAAACATATGAAGGCAGTAGCATGTGTTCGTTTTTTTCATTAAAGAGATAACTTGTGATGAGGGAATCAGCTAGAAGCAAGGATTTTCCACATTTGAGCTCTAGTTGTTGTGTCTTTCCTTGATGTTAAGTAGGGGTGGTGATGAACAGAGAAGGCAGAAGGCAGTTAGTACATTACACCAAAAATTTTGCTGTATAAAATGGTAATTTGGGGGACTGGAAGTGTAGCTCGGTGGTAGAACACCTTCAAGCACTTGCCTAGCATGTGTGAGCTCCTGGATTCAATCCTCAGCACCACAGGGAAAAAAAAAATCATATTCTACATGTCTTTCACTCTAATACTATGTGTAAGAGATACATTCACATCTCTTGTTAGATCCTTACATACATGCTGATATACATACACTTTTTTTTTGTGTGTGTGTGTGTGTGTGTGTGTGTGTGCTGAGGATTGAACCCAGGGGTACTTAACCACTGAGCCACATCCCCAGCCCTATCTTGTATTTTATTTAGAGACAAGGTCTCACTAAGTTGCTTAGGGCCTTGCCTTTGCTGAGGCTGGCTCTGAACTCACAATCCTCCTGCCTTAGCCTCCTGAGCCGCTGGGATTACAGGCATGTGCCACCACGCCTGGCCATACACATTTTTGATAATATACTTTGTACTTCCTTCAGCTTAAAAACACTGCCAAGCAAACCTTTATGAAATTGACACTGTTTATCCTTTAACATCATGGCACGTTTTTTCTCCTCCAAGATGATTTATGAAATTCTTAATTATATTTTCACATAATATTCATTTTGAGAAGACTTTTTGCTGCATCACTGGTCATTTTTATTTTGTTTCACTAGTTATATATAAAAGTATTGTTTTTATTTCTACAGCTATATAATGCACTGTTTGCATTATAGTTTCCCTTAGTCTCTGTGAACACACCTAATATGCAACTGGAGAGGTAGAAAGTTGACTGGTGAAGAAGAACTAGGAAGTGTTAGCTTGAGAGGTAGAATGGCTAGTGGAATGATCACGGGTCATTTTTGGATATTGCAGAAATGTTATACACCATTTCCTTCTTTGGGACATTCAATAGAAATTATTACCTTCATGAGAGAGTGGTTTATTTGTGCTTATTCATAATTTGCATTGCCTACGTTGTGTTCAGTGTCACGAGACAAGGATAAGTGGAACAGTAAGTATGTCTTCTGCACTCAGAAAGCCAAAAGTTTAAGGTGCCAGCATAGAAATCATGTTCGACACATGTGTTTCATGTATTCATCATGAAATAATTTCATTAGAAGCTTGTTGACGGGATTTTTAGTTTGTGGTTGTTGTTCCTTTTAGTTATACATGACAGTAGAATGTATTTTGGCATATTATATATACAGGAGTATAACTGGGATCGTGTACTTGGAACTGAGAGAATCTTGGGGAGTTGAGTTCAGGAAGCGGTATACAAAATAGCTCAGTATTAGGTCAAAATGAGTGAAAATGTATATCAATGAAATGTTGAAGGACTTCCTGTGGGGTGCTCAAGTGCAGTTTCACCAAAGAATTTGTGCTGGGCTTTGAAGATGAGGGAAGGTAAGATTGCTTGGTAAAGAATGGAGGTGGGGGAGGAAAATGGAAAGAGCATTTAAGTAAGAGGAATATCTAATGAAGCCCACTGATACTAAAATCTTAAAAGAATTTGACCACCCACTTTCCTAGCACCAAGAGTCTGGAATATAAATGGGAGCATTATCCAAGAGAAAAAGAATGTTTGGCAGATCCTAGGGAATTCTGGTTTGCCATTAATTCAATTCTCTTCTCATCAAGTGTCCAAAAAAGCCAACTAAGCAACAATTTGAGAAGATTAAGACAATAGAATGTGCTAAAGTTGTCACTGCCCCACTCACCAAATGGCAGTGAGGCTGTTTTGTAGATGGAAGCTATTCAGCAAAGGTCATATTGTCACCACACAGGAAAGCTCACCCCTACCCCCTGCACAATGGTCTAATAAATATGGAATGTTTTGCTTTTAGGAAAAACTGTGAAGGCTTGTATCTTTAGGAAAATTCGATAAGGGAAATAAATGGAATGGAAGAGACCAAAGAAAGTTTAGTGTCAGAAAGTGATCCTTACAAAACTTGCTTTCAAAGCTGTACATTTTGTGCATCCTACTGCAGTTGCTCTTAACATGTCTGTTAAAGAAATAGTGATTCTAGAATTCTTTTAATGGGTAGGGGTAAGCAGTAGAGTAAGTGGGCTTAATAAAGAGTGGGGAGAAGTTGTCTGTCCCTCCCTCAGACAGGAACTGAAGTTTATGTTGTAATTCCTTTTAGTGCTCTTCAAAGATCTGAAGTAATCTTGCTTTAGGAAAATTAAAATTTTATGTTAAATTTGATTTTTAAAAATTATTTTATATGATTAAGTGAACCTTTTTTCAAGGTTTATTCATTTATCAAATTTAATGTTTTTTCGGATTTACCAAATTTGCTTAAATGTTCAGATTTCAAAATAAATGTAGCTGTGTTTTGTGGGCTGATTGAGAATTGTCCAAAATTTGAAGACATCACTGACATTTTAGTAAAACCAATTAAATGGTCTGAGAGTGGACCATTCTAGTAGAATCTAGAGAGAGCAACTCCTGGGTTTTTGAGGAATAATAGCTAAGTTTTGCCTAAAGTGTCCTTGACTAATTGAAATGTCTGTTTCTTCTTCCCTAACTTTTGTGGGAGTCACACTTACATAAGTATCTTAGATGTTCATAGATGAGCTTATGATACGAGCCTGCTTTAGATTTTTCAGGACACATAACTCTTAATGCTGGCAATGTTGTTACTGCTATTTTTGGTCTTTCATTTTTCAGATCAACCATTTTATACTTTCTTTCCTCACTCCTGCTTCTTTCCATACTCAGTTGATTATTTCACATCAACTAAGCTGAGAAAACACAAATCTTCAGACTATAGTATGAAGTCCAATTTGTCTATTTTTTCTTTTGTCCCTTGTGCTTTTGGTGTCTGATGTAAGAAACTATGTCCTGATTCCAGGTCATGACAATTTGCTCCTGTATTTTATTTGAGGAGTTGTATAGTTTTAGCAAATGACCCATTTGAGCTAATTTTTTTCTTTTTTATGTCTGGTGTATTGTAGAGTCCTAATAGATTCTTTTGCATGTATGTTGTCTCTGTAACGTTTGTTGAAAGGGCTGTTCTTTCCTTCTGAAATCATCTTGGCACCCTTGTCAAAAATCCATGTACCATAAGTGTAAGGATTTATATCTGAACTCTCATTTCTAGCCTATTGATCTATATGTCTCTCGTCATGCCAGTACCACACTGTCTTGATTACTCTAGCTTTGTTAAGTAAGTTTTGAGATCAGGAAGTGTGAAACATCCATCTGATGAATCTTAACCTTTTCTTCAGGTGACAGAAATCTTTTAATATAAGGACCTCTGGACCTGGGATATAGTACATAAATATATAAATTTTTAAAAAAAGTTTATTATATTGGACTGGAAGTTTGTAGTCATTCTGTTAAAAAAAAAAACTTTAGGACCAATCTTGGTAGCCCATGCAGGCAATCCCAGCAACTCAGTATGCTGAGGATGGCAGGTTCAAAGTGAGGCCCTAAGCAACTTTAGTGAGACCCTTTCTCAAAATTTTTAAAAATTCTCAAAAATTTAAAAAGGACTGGGGATGTGGCTCAGTGGCCTAAGGTCCTCTGGGTTCAATCCCTGGTACAAAAACAAAAACAAAAACACTTTAGGGGCTGGGGTGTGTAGCTAGCTCCTTGTAGAGCCTTGCTTTAACATGTCTGAGACCCTTGGTTCAGTCCCCAGCATCAAAAAAAACCCCAAATACCCGCCCTTAAACAATTAGCATATTCTTTTTTTTTCTCCTCTCTGTAAAGAAGAAAATAAATAAATCCAGTTTAGAAGACTGAAGTAAATGCCAGTTTTATGCAAAGATAAATTGTCATGACCGGATTCAGTTACATGCATTCAGTGTCATATTATTTCTTTTCTTTCCTATCCTTTATTTTTTTTTCAAGTTTAAGGATGAAACCCCGAGCTGCACATGCTGGGCCAGCCCTATGTCACTGAACTGTATCCCTAGCCCTCATTTATTTATTTTGTACCTAGTTTGTTTTGACTTTTTAGATTTGATTGCAGCATGTTATACTCAAAATTCTCAAAGACCTCATGGTAGCAAATGTACTGGGTTTCTCAGATAAGAGCAGGCTTGTTTTGGGGTACCCAGCAATTGTTTCAGTTCATTGGTTTTGATGTATTGTTGTAGTTACTGTATTAATACATTCCAAGATTTTTGTTTGCTTAATAGAATTTTACTTTTAAATATTTTGATTATGAAATAACAATAAAGCGTTTGTAACATAAATGTACATTTTAATGAATAATACTTTATATTATAAAATATAAAAATTACAAAATATAAAAATATAAAATAACAGTTACCTAGGACCCTAAGACCCTCTCATCATTCTTTCAGATCACAACTCTGTAGAGTTGTGTCCTTGTGTTATAATGTGTCTCTTATTTGTTTCTCTGTGTAGTTTCATCATCCCTAAACATTTAACATACTCCAGCTTTCCCTACTCTTGAACTTCATGTATAAGAATGATATATACTGCATGTATTCTTTTACATCTTTTTTAAACTTAGCATATTGTAGAATTTATTCACTTACAGAATGGTGTTACAGTTCTTTCATTTTCATTGCTGGGTAGACTTCCATTATGAGAATATACTGTGAATTATCGATTTTATTGATAGACTATTATAAATAAAAATTCTATAATCATTCCTGTATAGGTAGATATCCTGGTGCACATGTGCATGAGTTTCTTTAAGATATATTTAGAAGAATTGCTTGGTTATAGAGTCATGATTCTTTGGTTTTGATGCAACCAGTCATATATTAAAGTTCCTTTTGTTCCACATCATCTTCAACTTTTGGTATCATCAAACTTTTTAGTTTATCCGGTCTAGTGGATACATTGCAGTATTTTGTTGTGGTTTTAATTTATATTTCTTCTGGTTTTTAGTTTGCAGTTTTCATTTTGTGTTAATCACTTGTCTTTCCTGTCATGATATGCACCTATTAAAGTTGGATTTCCTGTTTGATGTGCACCTTTTCAAGTCTTTCCTCTGCTTTTCTCTTGGATGTTTTCCCCCCCTTCTTATGAATTTGTTGGAGTTCATTATATTTGGGTAAAATTTCTTTGGTTATCAGGGTTGTAATGTCTTCTACTCTGGCTCATTTCACTCTATCATTTAGTAAACAAGTTATTTTAATATGTCTGCAGTTGAAAGTTGTTCCACTTATAGACAGCGCTTTTTATGTTTTGATTAAGATGACCTTTTCTACTGGGTTTTGTGGCATATGTCTGTAACCTCAGCTCCTCGCTTGTAATCCCAGATACTTCAGAGGTGGAGGCAAGAGGATTGCAAGTTCGAGACCAGCCCTGGTGATTTAGCGAGACCCTTTCTCTCAAAATCAAAAATAAAAAGGGATGAGGTTGTAGCTCAGTGGTAGAGCGTCTCTGGATTCAGTTCCCAAAACTGACAAAAACCCCAAAACAAAAACAAAAGAAAGACAGCCCTTCCTGCCACAAAGTCATAAAGATATTTTCTAGACTACGGTGCTTAACCTTTGTACTTTCTCCTTTTGTGTTTAGGCTTATAATCCCATGCAGATACAGTGTGTCTCTGGAGTGTTGTTGAAAATTTGTCTGTCCTGCTCATGTGACCTGCAGTGCCTCCTACATTATAACATTAATTTCCACATATGCATAGATTTTTTTTAGGGGGTGGGGCACAGACATCTATTCCAAATTACCTTGATTCCTATAGCTTTAAAATAAGTCTTGATACTTAGTAGAGGTTTTTTTTCCCCCTAAGAATGCCTTGCATGTTCTTGGCCCTTTATTTTTCCACATTAATTTTAGAATTGACTTGACAGGTTCCACAGATTTTGATTGGGATTAACTTGAATCTATAAATCACTTTGAGAAAAATTACTATCTTTACCTTATTGAACTTTAAGTCTATGATCATGATGTACATCTCTCCTTATTTAAGGTCTTCTTTAAAGTCACTCAATAATGTTTTTTAATTTTTCTTTAAAAGTATTGCGAAGTTTTTGTTAAATTTATTTCAGTATATCTTGGTATCTTGGTTTTTTTTGTTTGTTTGTTTTGTTTTTTGTTTTTGGTAGTTGTACGTGGAGTTTTGTTTTGTTTATTTGGTATTGGAGATTGAACTCAGGGACAGTTTACCACCAAACTTGACATTCTTCTGCCTTAGCCTCCCAAGGAACAGGTTTTACAGGTGTGTGCCACCATGCCTGACTGCACATCATGTTTTATTTCATTTTTTATCTTTCTATTGTTGATATATGGAGATATGATTACTGTTTATATACTAATATTGTATCTAGTAAAATTTTAATTGATTCTTATAATTTATGGATTATTTCGTGTTCTCTACATGTGTTATCATTCTGTTTGCAAACCACAGCTTTTAATTTTCCAATCCCTTTGCCCTTTCATTCTTTTTCTTACTTTACTGTACCATCTCACTTCTCCAGCACAGTGCTTAGCAGAAGTGGTACCATTAGGTGCTTCTGTTGTGTTCTTAGTCTGAAAATGATTGTTTTCTTGTTACTTGGATAGAATTTTTTCCAGAGGTACCTTTTATTGGAAGATAATATCCTCTTCTTTTAGTTTGCTGAGGTTTTATTTGTTTTCTTTTTAATCATAAGTTAATGTTAAACTTTATCAAATATTTGCCCTGCATATTTTAAAAGGGTAATATGCTTTTATTTTCTTTTAATCTATTAATGTGGTTAATTTCACTGGGTTAACTTTAACATTAAAAACTACCTTGCATTCCTGTGATAGACCCAGCTTATTTGCATCTTTGCTTATAAGCAAGAGTGACCTACAATCATCCTTTCCAAGTTTTGGTACTAAGGTTATGCTATCATAAAATGATCTAGGGAGTTAAACCTTTTTCCTACTCTCTAGAGCAAATTTTACATAATAATTAGAATTATTTACTCCTTGAATAATTTATTTGATAGAACTTGCTTGTGGTATCACCTAGACTTGGAGTTTTCCTTATAGGTTGATTTTAAAAATTAGTCATAGTGTAGGACTATTCAGATAGTCTATTTTTTTGTGAATCAGGTTTGCATATATGTATGTGTGTATATATATATGTGTGTGTGCCTTTTTAAGTCTCATATCATAACATTGTTCATAATACCATCTTTTATATTTAATGTCTATATAATCAGTAGTTTTGTTTTTCATTCCTGATATTGGTTGTCTTCTTTTATCTTGATCTTGCTAAGGTTTGCCAATTTGTCAATCCTTTTCAAGGAATCCGTTTTTTACTTAGATGCTCTATTACATGTTTGTTTTTTATGTCATCAATTTCTACTCTTTATCCTTTTCTTTTTTTTAATATTTATTTTGTTACTCTTTTTTTTTTTAACTTCTTGAATCTTTGCTTAAGCTCAGTAGTTTTAGCCTCTCTTTTTCTTCTTTTTTTAAAGACATAATCTTGCTGTGTTGCTCAGGCTGGCCTTGAAACCAGTATCCTCCTGCCTCAGCTTTCTGAGTAGCTGGGATCACCAGTACACATCACCATGCCCAGATCAGCCTTTTTCAAACACATACATTTAGGGATATGCATTTCTGGTCGTAAGTTTTGCTTCCAGAAAATTTTCTTATGTACTATTTTTATTGTGTTCTCAGTTTTTTCAGATTTTCATTATGCTTTCTCTTTTTTAAAAATACTTTTTAGTTGTAGATGGACACAGTATCTTCATTTATTCATTTTTATGTGGTGCTGATCAAACACAGGGCCCTGCACATGCGAGGCAAGCACTCCATTACTGAGCTATAGTCCCAGCCCATGGCTTCTCTTTTGAGTCGTACTTTATTGCCACTAATTCCAGAATAGATGGCGTTCACATAATGATTTAGGATTTTATAGCTTATAATTGCATTATTTTTTATGTTTACACTGCTGCTGAGAATGAAACACTTCACATATTTGGTTGTATTCTTCCCCACAATATTTATACAGAGAAGCAAATAAAATTTGTCCTTGCATATGTTTCTGTGCTGTACAAAATTTGCTGGGTTGTACTACATTTCTTGGCTCAATTTCCAAACATTGTATTATATTAAGTAAAGATTTTCAATTTATTTACATACTGGCTTTATTATTTTTTTTATGTTAGCTGTGTTGGAGTAGAAGAACATCATGCTGTTGACATTGACCTGTATCACTGTCCCAACTGTGCAGTTCTACATGGTTCCTCCTTGAGTAAGTACTGGATGCTTGAAAAATTAATATTTTGAACTTAACATGTATATAATAATGCCTTAATGATATTCTGATTAATTATATTATACTCAACAGGAATTATATAGGGAAGGTTTCACTGAAGATATTTAGAATGTAGTTTATCTTAATTTTTAAATAACTTACTAAGTCAAAAGAATAAGGGAAAAATACTAATATTTTAAGTTGCCAGTGCAGAGCCCTCAAATTTAAGTATATATTGTCAGAGCTTTCAGTTTGGGAATCATGGTAAAGCAAAAATTTTTTTGATTCTGGAACTTATTTCAATTGTTTCTCTTCATTCTGGAAACTTACTTCAACCGTTTTTCTCTCTTAGATAAAAGATTTTTCAGTAATATTTTGGGTTAGCATATAGAATAAGACTTTAATGCACATGTATGTATATTTTTAGGAGAAAATTAGGATGTTGATAAACTCAAACACTACTTGTCTTTTCTGAATTTGGTTGTTATATTGAGCATGACCTGGGATCTTGCCAAGCTGTTGTCCTCTCTGTTTGAAACTCCTCTTGTGAGGACCCCGGGAGGGTAGAGACAGAGGTTTGACTGGCCAGATCAGTTCTCTGACCATACTCTTCTTTGGAAGAGGGCAGTGCAAAGGTAGGCAAACCTCCTGTATCCTCTGGAGTATACCAGGATCACAAATAAAATACTATTTTTAGCTTTTTACAAATGCTTCAGAGACTACTTTTACACATGCTTCCAAAGAACAAGCTGTAATATTAATTGTCATTGTAGAAATATGAGAGAACATATTTAAAAGGCTTTGGATTATAACCATTTCTTTAAGATTTTGGCCTGCAAACTCATGTTTCTGTGTTCACAAAATTTAAAAGGAAACTGTAGTCTTCATCATTCAAAATTAGAAGTCACCTTTGCCTGAAGTTACCTTGTTATAGAAGTGGGTGGGATGTAAGTAATGTACAATTGTTTTACTTTATCCTAGTGCTTTTTTTTTTTTTTAAATAGAAATGTTGCTGTGAAGTTACAGAAATAATCATTGAAAAGAGATTTACTAGTAACCGATTGCTCATTTGTTTTGTTAGAAATAATAGTAGTTTCTCTAACAATTTTTTGTAAGAGACTTAGAAATTTAGGCTGTATGAGTGCATTGAAGTATTTTTGTAAGAAACAGGTTATTTAATTTGTTAGTTACACAGTATGATACTGGTAGAATTGTTACATGTCTAATCGACTGTTGTCAAAGATGTTAAAGTATTTTACTCTGCAGCACTGAAGTGTATGGTGTATAACTTGAAATAATTGTTGAACAAGAATAATTCTTGGAGGAAGTAACTAATACAATATTTTATCTCAAGACAGGCAGAACTTTTATAACAATTTTAGTTTAGAATTCAGGTATATAACCTAAAATAAAATAATTTGAATTTAATTTGTGTGAAACATTGAGTTACTGAGAGATCTAAAAATGTACTACTACATGTGATGCACTCTATTTTCTTTTTTCCCTGTGTGATTTCATTTTTTTAAAAACTTGTCAAACTTACTAAATTGATTACATAGTCCATAATGGATTACGACCTGCACTTTGAATAATGATACTTCAGAGAGTAGCTTGCTTATTATGTGGCCCTAGGGGTGCTTCTCATTCTTGAAGGAACATAAGATTAGGCATTGGCTATCTTCTGGGCAGAGGTCCAACTCTAAATACTCAGAGGGAAAATGCCCAAGATTCAATAATCTATTTTGCCTTGATTTAAAGCTCACCTTCCCCACCCCTCATCATCAACTCCAACTTGGGTAATCACTTTTAATTTCTTTTCCTTGGCTATTAAACCTCTTTTGCTTGCTACCCAGGGTTTCCTATTCCTTTCAGAATTCCCCAGGAATCTTTATAATAGATACCATTTAGACAACGTAATACTCATTTAATATGTTGAATTAGACTTTACCCTCTGGGCATTAAGGATATTACTTGAAGGCAGGTCTCAGAAAACAGCTTGACACTTAAGCATATTTTCTTTGTGTTCCTCAGCACAGGTAGTCCAAACATAAAAGTTTTTCATCTTTCCCTACGACCACAACTAAAATATTCCTTTATTGTACTCTTTCCCTTGAAACATTCAGTCAGCCATTATAGTGGCATGTTCTATTGGTCCGATAGGACAATTGTATCCTGTTAAATCTTCTACAACTCAGCACATTTAAAGAAATGATAGTAACTGCTTATTACATGCCAGGATATGATAGTAGGTAAGTACTTTATCTGTGTTCTCCTTTGATATTTATAACAATTTGATAAGTGATACAGGAAAAATGAATAACTAGCTCTCTTATATACCTTCCTGGTAGAGCTGGAGTTTGAAACTTTAGCCGTCAAATACCAAAGCCAGTGTACTTCATTGATTATTCTGCAAAAATGAAATTAAAACAATACAGTATCATTGTTTACTTACCAAATGGGCAGCTTTTTTTTTTTTTTTTTTAAATGATGATGCTCATTATTAATGTGAAGCTTTAAACTAGACTAACTGTATACTGTACTAGCAGGAATGAAAGTTACTAACACTTTCCTGGAGGTAGTTTTGCAGTATGTAGCAAGCATCTCAAAAACTGTGATCTTCCTTCTAGCTTTTCTAGAAATCTATCCTAAGGAATTTATCAGGGAAATAGATTAATATATCTGAATACTAACCACAGTTTTGTTTGAAGAAAGATTCAGGATGAACTAAGTGCTTAAGAATAACAAATAATTACAACATGATACATCCACATCTTAAAGTTCTCGATGGCCTTTAGATTGCTTTTGAATATTTAATAAGGAGAAAATGCTCATGACTTAAGAAAGGTAGGCAGGATAAACATTGTCATCCCACTTGAAAATAAATGGAGCTACATATCTGTGTTTATTAGTAGTGGGGAAGAAACCTGGAGGGGCTGGAGTTTTAGCTCAGTGGTAGAGTGCTTGCCTAGCACTTGCGAGGCACTGGGTTCGATCCTCAGCACCACATATAAATAAATAAATAAATAAAGGTGTTATATCCGTCTTCAACTAAAAGTATAAAAAAAATCCTGGAGCCGGGTGCGGTGGCGCACACCTGTAATCCCAGCACTTGGGAGGCTGAGGCAGGAGGATTGTGAGTTCAAAGCCAGCCTCAGCAGCTTAGCGAGGCCCTAAGCAACTCAGTGAGACCCTGTCTCTAAATAGAATTCAAAATAGGGCTGAGGATGTGGCTCAGTGGTGGAGTGCCTCTGGGTTCAATCCCCAGTACCAAAAACAAAACAAAACAAAAAAATCCTGGAATGAAATGAAGTGCCTTTGAATTTTAGGAGTAAGTTTTAAATGAGGAAAAATTGAGCATACAAAGGATCCCTCCATGGAATTTTCCAGGAAGATTCCTCTGTGATTCTAAATTTTTTAATGAGATTTTTAAAAAATAGAATTTACTCTCTTCCATATTGGAGGTCTGGTTGCAATAAGTTATTTGGAAATCTTGTTTTAGACTGTTTCCACTCCCATTATTTGATGTGACCTTCCTTGTCCACTTGACGATCCATTATTATTGTCTTACGATCTTGGTAAGGTGAAAGTTTAAACTACCTTGGAATCATAGAGTTGTTTTTTCCCCTTATGTTTTGTTATGAAAATGTTCAAACATACCAAAAAAGCTGAAGTAATTTTATAACATCTCCCTACAAACCTTCACCAGCTGGGTTCTACTATTAACATCACTTGCTTTTCCACTTATCTCTCCTGCAACCATTCTACTTTCTATTCATCTTTTTCTTTTTGATGAATTTCTGAATAAGTTGCAGTCATCAGTACATTTGCCAGAATCATGGGGAGTTATGCATAAGAGTGATTTCAACCTTAAAAAAAAATATTTAAAACTGAAATTTTACATTGATACCACACAAGAGAGTTGTAGGTGGCACCACTGTGGTGGAAAGAGGAATGAGGTCCAGAGCTTCTCCCTTGGCTTTTTACCACTTCCCTCTTTGTGAAGGGTTCCTCACAGTTTGAAAATCAGTTCTCTAACCTATCCCCTTCACTCCTATCTTGGGAAATCTGGATCCATAGATATTAAGTAACTTGCCCAGGGTTGCAAGAGGAAGTTAAAAGATCAAAGAATCAAATTCTAGTCTCCTGATTTTAATTGTTAGGACTACTCAAGATTGAGCCGGAGCAGTAAATCATAGGATCTTACCATTGAAACTAACCATAAAGTTGTTTATTTTGTCATCCCAAGAGTCTCGCTTTAATTACATCTTAGTAAACTGTTCTTCACATCAGGGTGAATGTGCTTATTTTGGGAGTAAATCTTAAAAGAGAAAGAAATCATACTGTTAAAATGTATTTCTGATGTGCGATAAAAGACCCTATCCTTAGAAGATAATTTGGATGATCTGGATAATTCGTTAGGACCTAATATTCTAATGAAAATTGTAATTTTAAATTATTTGGAAATATTCTGGTATGGGTAAATGTAGATATTGTAAAAGGCTTCATCTGCTGATTTGAATTCTTTGATTTAATTTTTAAATTATTTCAAAATAATGAGTTTTAAAATCCACACTTAATTGTCTATAATTGCAACATTAGATTAAGTAAAATTTACTTCTATGTCCTGGAAATGCATTAAAGATTGGTGTTAATCAAAATGCAGTCTATAAAAATAAAAATAAATAAAATAAATAAATTGAGTGTTTTTTATAGTACTTACACTTATTTTTTCTGATAAATGTAAATATAATAACAAGAAAGTATGTAGTGTCTCCAGTTACCAAAAGTATGTTCTTTTTTTAACTTTCTAAAAATTTAGTGAAAAAGAGGAGGAACTGGCACAGGCATGACTACACAGAAGTTGATGATGGTTCCAAACCAGTGCAGGCTGGAACTAGGACTTTTGTTAAGGAATTACGATCTCGAGTCTTCCCAAGGTATGGAAAACTTGGTTTGATTAAATAAAATTTAAGAAAGTTGGCTGATAACATGACATTATGTAAAGTAGTGTTTTCAAACTTCAGACTACTATATATTATTGTTCCCAACTGGCCTTTCATTTTATTCCTTAATGAAATAGAATAGAAAGTATTTGTACATTGAATGTGATGGGAAGTAAGTATAGTTGCATGGAACTTTTGTTATATGTATCTACATAGTGTACCACCATGTAAAAATATAATTCTTCATTGTGGGTCACAGTTCAAAAATTTGGCAATATAGTGATCTGAAGCACTTGTTCCCAGTATTTGGTTCCACCAGATATGTAGCTGCTGTTTCTCTTTTTCTTTCACTTTACCTTCCCCCCTTTCCAACTCTTTTGTTTTCTTCCCCATCTTGTTTTCAATATCTGTGTATGTCCTAGGACCACCAAAAGCATGCACAATTATTGCTTAGCTTCTGATGGCAGCAGGACTGAGCTTTTTGAAAATAATGGAATGTATTTGAGTTGTCTGTGACTCAAAGAGAGTCAAAAGCATTATAAAGCATTTAATCATGCTAATTTAGATCATTTCCTTCTCACTGCCTGACATCTATTTAAAGTGATAATGCTTAATGGGCTTTTATACATGATCATATCCAGGCTTGTTAAAGAGGGGAAGCACAATTTAAATTTAAATCACAGTATCACATGCAGCCTATAATGGAATTGTTTCAGATTATGAGATGAAAAAAAAAATCCTGCTATTTTTTCTTAATCTTTAGGATTCCTAACTGTCCCTCTGCCTCATAGTCCTTAAACAGAAACATATAATCAAAATGCAGTCTGTAAAAATATAAATAAATGTTGGCTGCATCAGATCTGTTGAGAGACAGAAACAGAAAGAAAACATATGAAACATAATGTTTCCATGTGATTTTTGATGTATATACAAAGTTTAGTGTTGCAGTGTGAGAGTGCATTTTTCAAGCAAAGGAGCCATGCCTTTAGTTTTTTCAAATAGGTTTGTGACCCTTTAAAAAGTTGTGTTCAAACATAGACCTAATAATTCATGTGGCTTTTCTACAAAAAATGAACACAAATTGGAACAGGTTGGAGGTGACGCAAATGTCCAAATTGTAATTACCAATAATTAAAGGTCTTGGTTTTATTTTGTTTAACTCCATGAGATTTTACATCATTTAAAACAATGTTAGAGTAACAATGATTACTAAATCAAACATATTTTATATAATTTTACAGAAGTGTGTAGAATTAAGTGAATAGGCTTTCTATCCCCTCCCTTATTTTACTACTTAGTGTCTTTTAAAACCTTTTTCTATATAAAGAATAACATTTTAAAAAGTATGTGTAAAGATGTATTGATGCATATAATTTTTTTAAAAAATGGTAGTTATGCATAGTGTTGTGCAACTTGCCTTTTTAAATATTTCATAGGTATTCTTCCATATGTATACAGATTTATTTCACTCATTAACTGCAATAGTGTATGTATACCTTAATTTGTTTAACATCCCCATGTGATATATGTTTAAATTTATCTCCAGTGTTTTCCTCTCCCAAATAATGTATCTGTATTTTAGTACTGGTATCTATATATTTTCTGATCAGTAGGGGAAGTAAAGCACTAAACATTTGAGATGAAGGAACACAAATGATTTAAAATTCTCAGATTGGCATTTAAAGAATTATTTCATTCTCAGAGGGTGAGGGAAGGAGGGATAATTGTAGATGCTTATTGGGGAAACTAAAAGATATGACAGAATTCAAGATCAGTAGGTGAGTCAGATGAAGAAGACCTAAATTCCTAAATATGAGACTATCTAGGAAAAGGCTGTCTTGGTTTTCTTAGGTCTCAAACTGCTCTTTCCTTATTTAGAGGTTGGGGAGATTAGAGCCTGGTAATTCAGAGAACCAGTGTTTCCTTTTTCTCCTTGCCACCTAGGTTACAGATGACATTAAATACTTAAGATCTGATTGGATAAATGGAAATTGTTGTATTTTAACCTTTGAGGCAAGTTTTACAATTATTTTTGTATAGCAGCTTCATACTAGATTTCTTTGGAATTATGATTGGGTAGATCATCAGAGAACGCAGCCTAAGTTCAACAATTTTTAGTAAATTAAGTGACTGTTCAGTATTAAAATTTGTTTAGTACTGGTTGATCATTTAAATTGGTAGTTCTTAGTGGGGACATTTGGGACACTTGTCTCAATGTGCAGGCAGTAGGTAATAGTCATCCTCCAATATATATAAAAATAATTAATTGTTCTGTGTTCCTTTAAAGTGTCTGACAAATATTTATGTAGATAAAATCTAATCTGTTTTTACCTAACACTAATTTTTTATTATAAATTATACCCTACCTTCTTGCTCTTTTGATTTCCTACACAGTTTGTATTGTGTGACTTTGATCTTTAATTTCTCCTAAATTCAATCCTTCATTACACCTAATTTTAAACATCCTGTGATTTTATTATGTATTCGAGTATAATTTACCTGAACATTTACATATTGAAAATACATATTTTACTATAAATTAGTTTTTTTCTTTTTATAGTTAGAGCCCTTATATATTTTTCTAATTATTTTGTATTTAAGTAAATAGATTATCTATGAATTTTCCTCTAGAATAGCAAAAGGGGTTTTACAAAACATTAGTTATAAGAGAATTAGGCATGATAGGAATTAGGAATTCCTAATTAGGATTTAGGCACTGATGCAGATAATTATACAATATACGAAATAACCCATTACCATGGTATTGTTTTAGAACTGAACAATAAAAATGACCTTTTATTCTTATGTTTTTCTTAGTGCCGATGAAATCATTGTAAAGATGCATGGCAACCAGCTGACACAAAGATACCTGGAGAAGCATGGATTTGATGTCCCTATTATGGTCCCCAAATTAGATGATCTAGGGCTCAGGCTCCCTCCACCTGCTTTTTCTGTGATGGATGTGGAACGTTATGTAGGTACGAACTTGGTTCCTTTAAGTACTTGACAAAATATGGTAAAAGTAAAAATGAAAGTGTCACTAACAGTATTAAAATTGAATGAATTGTCAATTTAGTTCACTCTCCTGGGTCAGGAAAAGTAAAACTAAGCATTACCTTTTGAAAACTGCTTTTCTCAGCTGATCTAAAACAATGGTCATAAAAAGAGGGCAAGATTTTTATCTTTTTTTATTTACTCAGCTTCATCCTGCTGTTCTTTGATACTTGTTTAGGGAAAACCATGACTGAGGGGCTGCTGAAGAGGCCAAGATACATGGAGAAACTGCGTTGGTACTAGGCATCTGTGGAATGCAGGTGCAGAATTCCCAGAGCCCGCTGTGCCAGCTAGTCCTTTGGAACTTACTTAGTGACTTGTTGCCTGGAGGAGGGGCAGTAAAAAGAGGAGATTGTATTCAAACCTGTTTGTATATTAGTGACTTAGTGAATATTTCCATTTAATGACATCTGGACTTAATTTGTGATTTTTGAGGCTTAGAAAGTAAAAAGAGACAAGGGCCAAAGCCCCTTACTGATCGCCATATTGTTGACATTTTCAGTCATTTCATTTATTCTCATCATATTATCTATAGATAAGACTGACTATATATAGGTACCATTCCTTGTCAGCAGTAGAAAGATGGTATTTGAAGATTAGATCTCAAATCTATCTTGACTTAGAATTGTATGTCCACTAGAATACATTTATCTCTTCAGCATGGAATGAGGAAGAACTTGTCATTATTGAGCTGTTGGTTAACAATTCTCATTGATAATTATTTTACTGAGGAAATCCATTTAATATCATGACTTCACATTTAGCTAAATTTGAAATGTGATAAGTTAAGGGATGAGTCTGACATTTAATGTAAAGAGAGAGAGAGAGAGAGAGAAAGAGAGAGAGAAGACATTACGAGGATAGTGGTGGTGCTTAGATAACACTGATATTAATGGCTAGTGTAATATGAGTATAGAAAAAAAATGTTCAAACTGCTTGCATTGCTCACTTTTCAGTACTACAAAGCACCTTGGTTTAAATACTAGTAATGTAACTATTTTACATCCTGAAGACTAATCTGTGAGGCAGCGTTACTAACCTGTGTGAAATTACATTAAGAAAATGGCATATATTAGTTTTTTGTTTAAATTAGTTAAGTATTGCCTTATTTTGAATTCCACCTTATTCATTAGTCCATTGTATAACTGATAATACTTGCTAGGGTGGTAATGCAAGCTCTCATGTCATGGTTTTATACGAAAATTTATAAATTAATCATAACTCAGAACTTGGGCATTCAGACAGGACTGTGTGAATTGATTTCTGCTTCCTAACCACTAAGTTTTTGAGAGTTAAGAGAAGACAGCTGGGCATATGGCACACGCCTATAGTGACTTGGGAGGCTGAAGCAGGAGGATCACGAGTTCAAAGCTAGCCTCAGCAAAATGAGATGCTATGCAACTCAGTGAGACCCTGTCTGTAAATAAAATACAAAAATAGGTCTGAGGATGTGGTTCAGTGGCCAAGTGCCCCTGAGTTTGATCCCTGGTACCCCGTCCCACAGAGAGAGAGAGAGAGAGAGAGAGAAGACTACCAGGAGAGCAGAAATTGACTGGGTAAACCTCCAGGTGTGGTGGCACATACCTACAAATCCCAGCAGCTCAGGAGGCTGAGGCAAGAGGATCACAGGTTCGAAGCTAGCCTCAGCAACTTAGTGAGGCTGTAAACAACCTAATGAGATCCTGTCTCAAAGTGAAAAATAAAAAGACTGGGGATGTGGCTCAGTGATTAAGTGCCCTTGGGTTTAATTCTTGGTACTAAAGAATAAACAAACAAAAAACCCAAATTGTCCTGGTCAACTTGCTCATTAATTCCCCAATGACTGATTGGGTTCTCAAAATGATAGAATTTTAGGTGTTACAGAAGTTAAAACTAAAAGCCAATTCTCTCATTTTATGCATGAGAAAATTGAAACTCAGAAAGTATTAGACATTTTTCCCAATACAATGTATATTTTTTGTCATTATGAGCTATCCACAAGAAATCATTGATACATAGAAGGTTTTGTAAGCCCTGTAAGTTTTTACATTCAATATTAATTATGCAGCTCTTTGCTATTGCTTTATTCTTTCCCTCAAAAACTGTCCCTTGGGGCTGGAGTTGTGGCTCAGTGGTAGAGTGCTTGCCTAGCATGTGTGAGGCACTGGGTTCGATTCTCAGCACTGCCTGTAAATAAATAAATAAATAAAAAATAAAGGTCTATGGACAACTAAAACAACATTAAAAACAACAATAACAAAAAACCCTCCCTCCTTTTTAAAAGGTCCAGTTGGACTAAAAAGTAAGAATATAAGAAATATCTTTGCCTTGGTTATGTAGTTTTATGGTTGGCTTAATTATTATAACAATCAAATACAGTTTGTAAAATATTTTTTTCGGGGCATCAATTAATGTAACTCTTAAGCCCAATAATAAGACTCTAATTTTTCTCTGCAGGTGGTGACAAAGTAATAGATGTCATTGATGTGGCAAGGCAGGCAGACAGCAAAATGACACTTCACAATTATGTTAAATACTTCATGAATCCTAACAGACCCAAAGTGTTAAATGTGATCAGCCTTGAATTTTCAGATACAAAGTGAGTAATTCTGGACATTTTGATGTAGCATTCTGAGTGTTAGCTAAATGCAGTTTGATGATGTATTTATTTTAGTAAGAAACATGACTGTGACTTCTAAATTTATCTACTGGTAGTAATGTTGCATATTTTGCTTTAGCATCCTCAGAGAATATTTGGACATGATGTGTTTTAGACTTTAAGTATTCTTAACCTTGAGTTCCAGTCAATTACTTGGTTTGGGTTTACATGGGAGAAGTGATTTTAAGACGTTTTAATTTGTTTTATGTGGGGGTGTGTGTATGTACTTTTGTTAATTATTATTTTTAAAGGATGTCTGAATTGGTGGAGGTCCCTGATATAGCCAGAAAACTTTCCTGGGTGGAAAATTATTGGCCAGATGATTCAGTCTTTCCCAAGCCATTTGTTCAGAAATACTGTTTAATGGGAGTTCAAGACAGCTATACAGATTTCCACATTGACTTCGGTGGAACTTCAGTCTGGTACCATGTCCTCTGGGTAAGACTAGGGTTTTTTTTTTTTTTGGTCCTTTTATTGACAAAAACATTTAGTAATTATTTTTCTGGTGGCACATTCACTTACTATAAATAATATTTGTACAGGGGAATATTTTTCTACTTTTAAAGTGGAATCTATCACTTTGTTCTTAAAAGTTGTGATTTTTTTAATCCCAAGTAGTCAAGTTTTATATATGTATTTAGATTCCTTTTTTACTTCCACTTTTAAGTTGGTTCTGTTAGCTTTCTCCCCCGCTTTCCCCCTCATCAATTTTTCATTAATCCCTGAACAGATACCTAAGAAGGAGCACAATTATAGTAGTAATTGCTTCTGACTTTAAGGTGGGAGTAGGACAACTAGTTGGATAAGTCACAAATGCCCATAAAAATGCTATTTCTATGTAGTTTATATTCACTTTGCTTTATCCGGAACTGCACTGCTTAATATAGTATCTACTATCCACATGTGACTAAATTTAAGTAGTTAAATTTAGTTAAGTATTAGTTAAATAATTAATTAAATTAGTTAAATAGTTAATTCAGTTCAATTTTGTACTAGTTGCATTTCAAGTGCTCTGTGGCCACATGTGGCTAGTGACTACTCTAGTGGATAGCATAGATATAAAAAATTTCCCACCAGCACAGGAATGTCTGTTGGGGAGCACTAATCTAGAACCAGATTCTTCATGTCCATTAAATGCCTCTGTGTTGGTCTGTATTTGATGCTCTGTTCTTGAGCTCCTATTCCTTTTCTCCTCAAGGACACAAAGAGTTCATTAAGGGAAGTTTATTTCCAGCTCTTTGAGAATATTCATTATGTTATAGATCTAAGGAGAAAGGACAGAATTTGAAAGGTGACTGCGTTGTGACCTGGGCCCTATTAACATGTATTTCTTTTTACACCTTAAAAATGGGAGGTCATGGGCTAGTGATGTAGCTCAGTGGTTAGAGTGTTTGCCTAGCACACATGAGGCTCTGAGTTTGATCCCCAGCACCACAAAAGGGGTGGGGATCATCAGTGGGTGTGGAAAGCAGATGAGCCCCTGGTCATCAGCTGATCCTGCAGTGTTGGCAAAATCAAGCCTGGGAAACATTCTTTGCCAAAGGCGAGGATGCTATCAGCCTTGACTCTGGGGGCTCTGATGCTAACAGTTATCAGACATCCTAGGACTGTGGGTGTATTGGGACAAGAGGATAATGGCAGAATGTTGTTAGCAGTGTAACAATAGTATAGTTGATGCACAATGTTTCTGGCTCTGTAACATTTTAATGCACAAAGAAGCCTCTGACAACTTATAAGCCTTGAACAATTTACAGTACCCTTATAGTTTAACTTCCTGATTATGAGCCCTATATAATAAATTTATATAGAGCTAGTTCTGGGTCACTGCTACTCCAATAGAGTGGAGTTTTCCCACTTGGCCCCAGCTTTTAGTGACATTATCTCTGTGTCTTTTTGTCTCTTTGTGTTTTTTCTTCATCTACTGTTGCCTCTATTGGAGAATCCTTTGTTGATGCTGCACAGGTCACAGCAAGTGGGATGTTTTTTGGTTTATTACCTTCTTTTTCTCCAATTTGATTATTGACTCCTGATTGGTTTAGGGGTAGCGGGAGCTTTAGCTCTAGTGAAAATGCTTATTGAAGGAATTAGCTATTGATCAGGTGTGTGACAGATCTTTTTGAGCCTAAAAAATATCTGATAATTATCTAATTTAACTTAGATCATTGTATTGAAAAACTGTATCAGTATGGGCCATCCTAAAATGATTTGTTTTTTCAAAAGTTGTATGGTTATTTCTTTTTAGGGTGAGAAGATTTTTTATTTGATAAAGCCAACAAATGAAAATTTGGCACTCTATGAATCTTGGAGTTCGTCTGTGACCCAGAGTGAAGTGTTCTTTGGAGATAAAGTGGATAAATGCTATAAATGTGTGGTAAAGCAGGGGCATACCTTATTTGTTCCTACAGGTAAGGTTTTAATCACACCCCCCACTATTCATAGTTGATACTCATGGCATCATCTTGTAATTAGGACCTTTGACTTTTCCATATTTGCCTAAGAAATAATTCTGATCTTGGGCTTTATACTTCTTTGTGTCTTTTAGAGGGCTTGTCTGATAGTTTAGGGTTTCTTTTGGCATTGTATCATTTGCCTTCACTTTTATTTTTATTGAAATAAAATTCACATGCCTAGTAACTTTCATCCTTTTAAAGTGTATAATTCGGTGGATTTTAGTAGATTAATTAGGTTGCGTAACTATCACCACTATCTAATTCTAGAACATTTTCATCATCTCAGAAAGAAACCACATACCCTTTAGTAGTCTTCTCATTTCCCCCTTCCCTGAGGAGAAGGGCAACTCCTAATATACTTTGTCTCTTTTGATTTGCTATCTTGGACTCTTAAAAATGTGGCATTTTGTGTCCATCTTCTTTGATTTACCATAATATTTTCTAGGCTCATCCATGCTGTAGCACATATAAGTACTTCATCTTTATTTTTCTCCTCCATGTCTCCCCATTTCACAACATAACCAGACACAGGTCCTGGGCTGAGTCGCACATGGGGTAGGCTTACTCTGCCTCCTCTTTCTATTCAGTCAGTATAAGAACACTGTCTGGGTAAGCATCAGAAGGCCATAAGTACTTGATCTTTTTGTGGCCCAACAATATTTCATTGTAGGGTATACCACATTTTATTTACCCAGTCATCAGTTGATGGACATTTGGGTTGCTTCCACTTTGGGCTATTCTGAATAGTGTTACCTTAAACATTTGTGTGCAACTTTTTATGTGGCGGTACGTTCATTTCTTTCAGATATATACCTAGTATTGGAATTGCTGCACTGCATGGTTTACCCATATTAAACTTTTTGAGGAACAGCCAAGTTATCCTTCAAATAACTGTGCTATATAACTCAAGTATAGGTATCAGTGTGTCAGTTTGAGATATGAATGAATGCAGTGTATAAAATCACTGGTTTTGAGGACAGTGTTATTCTGGTTTGGGTGACGTCAATGGCTGTAAAGTTCACAGGACCCTGTTACCACAAGCCCTGCTTTTTACCTTATCTCTGGTATATATAATCATAAATGTGCTTAAATGAGTGAGTGAATTAATGACCAAATCTGCCATGTTTTTCCTAGTTAAGTATCATTATTTCCATTATGAATGACTAAGCTCCTTCCTCGTTTCTTTTATAATAAATGTTTTGTTGTACTCTCTTCAAAATCTTATGTTGAAATTCATAGATAATATAACCTACATGAATAATTTTTTTAAAAGTTGACTTAATGACAAGGAAGATATGGAAAGGTAATTTATAATGAAATGATATTTCGATTTG
Source organism: Glaucomys volans (assembly GCA_020662805.1). NCBI lineage: Eukaryota > Metazoa > Chordata > Mammalia > Rodentia > Sciuridae > Glaucomys > Glaucomys volans. The sequence continues at coordinate 120,483 of JAJEJO010002380.1, read as the reverse complement.
TGCCTGGATTAGAGGACAGAATGAATTGGTTAACTGCATAAGCCAGCAAACGAATACAGATGTGTGCTGGTAGCAACTCAAATTCTATCAGTGGCACAGGTGGAAGTTATTGGTTTTCAAACTTCATGGAGTATCAGGATCACCTGGAGGGCTTCTTAACCAGATTGCTGGGCCTCCTCCCCCAAGATTCTGATTTAGTTGATTTGGGGTGGACCTGAGAATTTGTGTTTTTAACAAGTTCTCAACTGATGCTGGTGCCTGGTCTGGGGATCACATTTGGAGAAACACTGTTGTAGGCAATGTGATGTTTCTTTCCAGAGTAGTTTGTAACTGATACACTTCCATATAATCTAAACTGTCATTTCCTTCAATTTGCAGGATAGTTGTATACCTGGAAATTGTGCCAAAACCATGCAGAAATATATTAAGATGTATAATGGAGTTCTATTTTCTAGGCTTGGGTCGTTAATAGATACAAAAGGCTTTTGTATTTATATGTCTTTTTTTATCCCCGGTTTTTTATTGGTGCATTATAATTATTCATAATGGTGGGATTTGTTGTTACATATTTATACTGAAATTTATTTTTCTGTACTGAAAGACTGTTAAGTCTTTCAATATTTCTTTCAAAAGGTAGGCATCATCTCTTGGAATGATTCTCATTTTGAAAGCATTTTGTTGAGAAAACTATTTTGATAGCCAACATTTTTATTTATAGGACCATGATCTGCCATAATTAAATGTGGGTGGGGCAGTAGGAGGTTGTAGCTCTCTGGTAGAGCACTTACCTAGAATGTGTGAGGCACAGGGTTCTATCCTCAGCACTACATAAAAATAAATAAATAAAGGTTTTGTGTCCATCTACAACTAAAAAAAAAATTTAAAAAACAATAATTAAGTATGGGTCATCTGCCTTTTCCATCTTAGAGTCTAGTCTTACTGGGTTCCTCAATCCTCCTCTGCTTGAAGCAGAGTGCTCAGCCAGCCCCCATGTTCTTAAATGGAAAATATGCTTTCCTAATTTTAAAGCACATTTGACTTGTCTCAGAGTAACATCTATTAAGTTGTATTATGTTTTTACACTCAAAGAATGAACTACCACCAAAACCCTTCACTTTATTCCTCAAACTCATCACAGAGCCTGGCATATTATAGGCATTTAATATTTAATTGAATGCCTCAATCAGTTGTAATAGACATTAATTGCTTTAGTACTGGAGTATGAAGCAAACAGAGGTTGATAGTTGAGTTACTTATTTCACAGGTAGCTATATCTGTTTTGTTTTTTGCATGTTTTGAAGTAATTGGGATTGAACCCAGAGCCTCACACATGCTGGGCAAGCACTCTACCACTGAGTTACATCCAGGACCTTTTCGAAATTTTGAGATTTTGTCTTGCTAAGTTGCCCAGACTGAACTCAAACCTGTGGTCCTCTTACTTCCTGAGTTACAAGTCTGTGCCGTGGTGCACAGCTTGTTTGATTTAAAATACTGAAAAACACTAATTTATACATTTGTAACCATTTCAGGGTGGATTCATGCTGTGCTCACTTCTCAGGACTGTATGGCTTTTGGGGGGAACTTTCTGCACAACCTTAACATTGGCATGCAGCTCAGGTTTGTGTCATTAATTTTGAAAAGATCTTGCATCTTTCCTTAAATAGGATGTTTTTGATTATATGCTTGTTTAAGAAAAATTATGACATTTTATTTGAGAGTCCATGGAGATAGGCCTTGAGAATGATTAGGAATAGAAATTTTTAACAAAACTATTGTTTTAAAATGTTGTCAGGAGGATTCCTTGATACATTTCAAATCTAAAACAAAAATAACTTAATATTCCTTCAAATTTAAAAAAATGTACAAGTATTTGTATGTTCTCCTTGGCTGTTTTTGCCCTAAGGGAAATGATTTAAGTCAGCCAGACTTATATGTAACCATTGATGCTGGAACCAGCCAATTCTTAAGTTGATATTGCTTAAGTTGATATTGCTTGCATGCTTTAGTTTGCTTCAGGTAAAGGATTAACAGCTATTACCCTTCTGTAAGAGTATTTGACCTTTGTATAATGCTGTTCACCAGAGAGTCTATTGAGGGTAGAATGTATCAGAGCAACGTTGCTTATGGTACAGATAATTCATGATTGATAAAATGCATAAGGACTGGGAGAACTAGAAATTTTTGGTGTGAGGTTGTACCTTTGGGCCTCCCTCAATGTCTGGGGTCTTGTAACTTCGCGCACACACACAGGAAGCCCTGGATGCTCTGCATCTGTGGAGTTATTACAGAAGACAGTAGCTCTTAGAGGGCATGAGACTTTAACTGAGGGTATGTCCTACACCTATCCAGTGTGGATTTGATCTCTGTGTACCTGAGCTGTCCTTGGAGGAAAGATGGCTTGTATAGGAACAGCTACATGGTCTCCTACAGAAGACTCGTTAGTTATCAGGCAAACTGTGGTTCCTGTCTTCATACCTTAACCTAGTGCCAAATGTGGTTCTGACCTTAAATGCTTGGGTGGGTGTTGCAGTGTTGTCCAACACAGGAAGCTGATTTTTAAACATGTTGTTTTATTCATAATAGTGGAACCCTTATAAAGTACCCTTTGTTAAAACTAGGATACAAATCTCAACACGTGACCTTTCATGAAAGCCCAATGTAATTCTTTAGTACACTGTCAAATTTACGAAGGTCAGAACCTGGATAAGATCACAATTCTGTGTTGTCCAAATGTGACATTAAGTAATATACTGTACTTGATCAGTCTTTCTTACATATCATGCCCTACTTATTTTATTTTTAATTGGCAACCTTTAATTAACTATTTTGAAATGATAATATTCTTCAAATCTTACTCATTTAGGTGTTATGAGATGGAGAAAAGGCTAAAAACACCAGATCTTTTCAAATTCCCTTTCTTTGAAGCCATATGTTGGTTTGTAGCCAAAAATTTGCTGGAAACCCTGAAAGGTAATTAATGATTTGTACAATTTGTTGTATAATATGATATATAATGTTTGTAAATTCCCTCAAAGCTACCTGACAGATGCTTTTCTGGGGTCTGTTTGTTTGTTAATATGTGATTTCCCCCCTACCAGGAACCTTTATAGCAATTAGTTTCTAGTCCATAGCCTACTCACCCATGTTCTTAGAAATCAGGTATGTGAAAACCTGTATCAGAGCCACATGGGTAATACTGGAAAACATTCATTTCATCTGGTGCTTTAGAGGCCTACACATATTCTCAAGCATATTTAAGTGCCTTACTCTAAAAGTTAGTTATGTCAAAAGATGGTCACCTAATATGTGTTCCCAGACATTTGCTTTAAAAAAATCAAGTGGATAATTTTCATGTCCTGAGGAAATCAGGTAATCCCTGTGCCATTACCTTTGCACGTGTAATGCTGGCTAATATAATTTACCTGTTAGCATGCAAACCAGCTGAATGTTAAGATGCAATCTGTAGTTGAAGAAAAATATTGTTTTAAAATCCCCTTATGTAGCTTTGAAGTTGTTTTTTAAAAAATAGAATTTCAGATTTTCATGCTTTTGACTTAATCTTTGGGCAATCAAACTGAAACTTGAATATCACTACTTCTGTCCAATTTTTTTTTTTTTTTTTTTTTGGTACTGGGAATTGAGCCCCGGGGCACTCGGCCACTGAGCCACATCCCCAACCCTATTTTGCATTTTATTTAGAGACAGGGTCTCACTGAGTTGCTTAGGGCCTCGCTAAGTTGCTGAGGCTGGCTTTGAAGTGGCGATCCTCCTGCCTCAGCCTCCCAAGTGCTGGGATTACAGGCGTGCACCACCGCGCTCGGCTTCTGTCCATTTTTTACTTTTCATGTACTTGTGGCAGTGAGAATAGAGTTTGTCTGGTTTTGAGTTGCCTAATTTTTCTAATGAGTTTGCAAATGGTGCAAATATTATAATTAGCTCTCAGGAGAATAGATACAGATTAAACTGTAAGATTTATCCAGAAATTTGTTTCTTTTCTATTTAGAAGATATATAAGAAGAAAAGATAAAATAAAAAGAAATAACCCAGGAAAGCTTGTACAGAAGTAAAATGAGGACTGGGGCTGTGTAGCTCAGTGGTAGAGTGCTTGCCTCCCATGTGTGAGGCACTGGGTTCGATCCTCAGCATCACATAAAAATAAATAAAGATACTGTGTCCATCTACAACCAAAAAGTATTAAAAAATAAAGTGATAAAACTCATGTATGGTTTTTTCCCCCCTCAGAATAAGTTCCTTCTCTTTGAATGAAAGAGAAGGAACATCATCACTGATGATGAAAAAACATCATCACTATGCAGTACAGTGTTGAGGGAGATGTGACAGTGCTGTGGGTGTGTGTGATGGAGGTGGGGTCACCTGAATGAGGAGGACCAGGTCCTTCTTCACAAATCTAGTCCCTGCTTCAGAAATGAATCTTTATTCTAAATCCCACACTCAGTGTTGTTTTCAGATATTGTTCTTGGCTGCAGGATGTCTCATGGACCATAGAGTTGTTATCTCCAGAATGTTCAGTTTACCTTTTAGAACAAATTAAGAGTTTATCTGAGAGACAAAAGCTTGCTATTACTTTTTTTTAAATCAACTTTTAAAAAAAATTTATTTATTTTGATTCATTGTACACAAATGGAGTATAGCTGTTGTTTCTCTGGTTGTGCACAAAGTAGAGTCACACCATCTGTGCAATCATACATATACACAGGGCAATGATGTCCATCTCATTCTGTTATTATTCTTATCCCCCTAACCCCGATCCCACCCCTCCCTTCCCTCTATGCTATCTATCCTTCCTCCATTCTTGCCTCCCTTCCACCCTGCATTATGCATCATCATCCACTTATCAGAGAGATCATTCGGCCTTTGGATTTTGGGGATTGGCTAATCTCACTTAGCATGACAGTCTCCAACATCATCCATTTACCTGCAAATGTCATAATTTTATTCTTCTTTATGGCTGAGTAATATTCCACAGTTTCTTTATCCATTCATCTATTGAAGGGCATCTAGGTTGGTTCCACAATCTAGCTATTGTGAATTGAGCAACTGTGAACATTGATGTGGCTGCATCACTGCAGTATGCTGATTTTAAGTCCTTTGAGTATGCGATAGCAATTTGCTCAGTCTTAGAAATAACTATTTAGTATTGTCTTAGATCATCAAAAATTCAGAAATGAGGTCCAGTCAGAAGGATGACCCTATATATTAAGGACTTTAAAAAAGAATTCTTAAGAGTATTTGTAGGTCGCTTTAAATTTTTTTGTCAGCTGGATCAGTAAACCAGGATACTTAGTGATACAGTTGTTTTAATCCAGTCCCTCTAAGGCTAGAGCCAAATGACCAATCTACCTGTTGCCATTATCCTAGGCATTCTTCCTGGAAACAGAAACAGAAATGGGAGTCTTTTTACCCTACGTTATGTTCTTCTCACTAACTTTCCTACTTTTCCATTGTGACCTGTTTGCCAATTTTCACACTGTTATAAAGCTTCTGCTGTGTGATGGGTTCAGTGAATAAGGATTGTATGAAACTTGTACAGTGTGTGTTATTGTAATGATAATAAAAGAATGAACCAGCTGGGCACAGTGGCACACGCCTGTAATCCCAGCAGCTCAGAAGGCTGAGGCAGGAGGATCTTGAGTTCAAAGTCAGCCTGTGCAATGGCAAGACACTAAGCAACTCAGTGAGACCCTGTCTCTAAATAAAATATAAAATAGGGCTGAGGATGTGGCTCAGTGGTTGAGGGCCCCTGAGTTCAATCCCCGATACTAATTAAAAAAAAAAAAAAAAAAAAAAAAAAAGGAATAAACCAGTTTGGATTCGTGTAAGTTAGCCACTGGGCAGAAGTGAAATATTTTGCTGTTTTTTTAAAAATATATTCTTAGTTGTAGATGGACTCCTTTATTTTATTTATTTATTTTTATGTGGTACTGAGGATCGAACCCAGTGCCTCACACATGCTAGGCAAGTGCTCTACCACTGAGCTACAACCCAAGTCCCAATATTTTGCTTTTGATTCAACTCACCTGATTTTGGGGCACATATGAAATAATTTGAATGAGTTTTAGATAGTCACACACTGGTTTAAAATTCCCAAAAATACATTTGTGAGAGCTTATATTTTTACTTTGACTAATAGTAAAATAGACCATACACAGCTCACTGTATATAGATCACACACACACTGTATATTCTCATCCAGTTTAAAGAAGGCTGTTATTCAGGTAACTTCTACCCAAATGAAGCAAAAGCAGCAGTACCTTAAAAATGCCCCTTTAACCTCCCCATTACATTGTCTTTCACTTTCTGGGAATAATCACTGTCTCAACTTTTGTGATAATCCTTTTCTTCACTTTTATCATCTGTGTTGTAAATGAAAATAGTTTGATTTTTATCTATTTGTAAACTTCATATGAATAGATTAAAACTTTTTCTCTTATATATAACCTGTCTTTTACTAAGCTTTATTTGTGAGATTCTTTCATGTTATTGTGTGTAGCTGTAGTCTTTTCTCTTTCATTGCTATAGTATTATGTTGTGTGGCTATACCTAAATATGTATGCTTCTTCTATAGTTGTTGGACATTTGGGGATTGTTTTCAGTTTTTGGTATTTATGGAAGATGATTCTAAGAAGTTCTTGTCATTGTCAACTGAATGCAAGAGTTACTCCAGAGAATAGCCCCAATTGCTGAGTCATAGATAGAATTCAGTAGTTCCCAATTCCCATTTTCATGTTAATCCTTGGTATCATTAGGTTCTAATTTTGCAAACCCATCAGGTGTGAAATAGTATTCCTTGTATTTCTAATGTACATAGTCCTGATTATTAATGTAATTGAGCACTTTCCATATATGTAATGGCCTTTTGGATTTCTTCTTTAGTGAAATACCTTTTTAGGTCTTTTGCCAATATTTTAATTTAGTTTTTTAAATACTGATTTGTGGAGTTCTTTATATATCTTGGATCCTAGTCCTTTCAGGAGTATATGTTACAAATACCTGCAACTCTGACTTACCTTTTTATTCTCTTTGTGTCTGTTAAAAGACAGACTTTATTAAATAAATTTTAAAATAGTATTTTTTTCCCAGTTTTTATGGTTAGTCCTTTTCATGCCTTGTTTAAGAAGTACTTTCTTATTCTAGGGTTGTACAAATATTTTTTACCTACTAAAAACATGTAGTTTCACATTTTGCATTTCATCCTTTAACTCATTTGTAATTGATTTTCTTGCAAATGATGGCAGTTTTTTTCTTACAAATACCCATTTGTTCCAGGGTCATATTTTGAACATTCCATTTTTTTTTCCTGTTCTTGTCCTATGTGTTGATATTCCTGTGGGTCCTGTGATAGTCACTCATTACTAATTGTCTTAGTCATCTTTTCTTTGCTGTAACTAAAATAGCCAACAAGACAACTTAGAGGAGGAAGAGTTTATTCTGGCTCGTGGTTTCAGAGATTTAGTACATGTTCAGCCGGATCCATTGCTCTGGACCCAAGATGATACAGAATATCGAGGAAGGGCATGGTAGAGGGAAACTGCTATGCTCTTGGTGGCCAGGAAGCTGGGTGGGGTGGGGGTGGGAATAGAGGGATGGGAGGGATGAAAAGTGAGGGAGGGGGAAAGGGACCTCAGGAGAAGGTGACCCCAGTGACCCACCTTCTCTGGCCATGACCCACCTGCCTACAGTTACCACTAGTCAGTCCATTCAAACTAGGATGACCTGATTAGGTTGCAGCTCTCATAATTCAATCATTTCACCTCTGAATATTTCTGCACTAACACAGGAGCTTTTGTGATATCTGATATCCAAACCATAATACCTACTTACTCTTCTATCCTGTGGGGCTAGTAGTCTGTCTCTTCACCAAGCACACTATCATATTAGCATTATATTAAGGATTTATTGATACATAATAGGTCCTCATACTTTATTCTTCAAGTCTGCTTTGGCTTGTATTTTTCTTTTCCACATAAATTTTTTAGTTAGTTTATTACACATTGACACTAGTCTCCCACCCCATAATCAATCAGGCAAATAAGAATGTGAGGATCTTAATTTGAGTGTATTGAATATAGAGATCAGTTTTGGTAAAATTCTGTGTCATTAAGTAATTGTGTTTTCTCAAAAAATTGTCATGGAATATCTATCTCTTGTTTGATCTCTTGCATAGTCTCGTGTGTGTGTGTGTGTGTGTACATATTTAAACTCTTGCACATAGTTTCTAGGTTCCTCATACTTTTGGTGCCATTATATATTGTTACTTAAATAACATGTAATTATAATGATATAAATTATATTATGGTATAATTGTAATTACATTATATTATATGTAATTATACTTAAGATGAACTTGGAAGTTGCTATTTTCATATTTCAAAAATGGTCAAACATTGGCAATTTCACATAGTTAAACCTATTAACTATGTGATGCTGGAGTATAGAAAAAATTTTCATACTGATTTTGTATCCAGCAATCTTATTAAAAACTGTTACTTCATCATTTATCTGAGGTTATTGTGGGTGCTGTAATATATAATCACATAGTCCTTTGTGAATAATGAGAATTGTATTCTTTCTTTTCTAATATTTATATTGTTTACTTATTTCTTGCTTTACTGGGTCTCCTAGGATCTCCAGGGCAGTAGAAACTAGAAGTGGGGAAGATGGGAACCTTTATCTTATTCCCATTCTCAAAAGGAGCTTTTAGCCTTTCATCACCGAATCTTGGGGTTGGTGTAGGCTTTTTGTTGATAACCTTCATCAGGTTGAGGAAGTCCTTATCTACTCCAAGTTAGCTAAAAGACTAGTTTTTAAATAATCAGTGGTAGTTGAATTTTATCAAAAGCTTTTCCTGTGCATACTAAGATAGTCTTATGTTTTTCTTTTTTAATTTTTTAATTTAGTGGTTATACTTACTGACTTTCTAATATTACTTCCACCTTGGTCTTGATTATGTTATAATTTCTGCATAGTAAGTTAGAATATTGTTTATGTTATAGTCAGTTTTTATATTTAATACATCTAAAATAGTAAAATATATTCTCTAAATATATAGAAAATATATTTTTACATATTGCATATACATGTGTGTTTGTGTACATTTTTTCTTTTGGCACATGAGTGAAACTGGCTTGTATTTTATTTTCTCATGTAGTAAATAACAATAACAGTACTAAAAACAAAAATTTACTACATGTGTTAAAATATTCCTCTATGATTGTGGGAGTTGCTTATTCTTTTTGTAATTCTGTTTAGTTGCTGCTTTTTATATTTTCAGGTCATGTTATTGAATACAAGTTTTAAATAGTTGTCTTTCTAATGAATTGATTTTTTGCCATTATAAAATGACCCTTTATTAATGAAAGGAAGTTCATAGACCTATTCTAGTTTTTTTTTGAAAGCTTGATTTTTTTTTAATCTTAAAGCTTTTTGTATTTTTAAAAATATGTTTAACTAGAGCATTTAATACCATTAGATTTAATATAGTTCAGTTTCTTGTCTTTTGAATTAATTATTTTGTATTCTACTTTTCTACTTTTTTTTTGTTAATTTAGAAATTGTGCAATTTGACATTTGCTCATTATTCAAAACCTGAAGTTAATCTCTTTATCTTTAGAACACTTTAATTCCTTTCTCTACCCCACTTCATTCCTACAGAACTGAGAGAAGATGGTTTCCAGCCTCAGACTTATCTAGTACAGGGAGTGAAAGCACTGCATACTGCTTTAAAATTATGGATGAAAAAAGATGTAAGTCATTATAGCTGTTTTTATGTGGCAAGGTCAAGAAAAAAAGAGTACTTTTGCTGTTTTTGCAGCATTTGCAATTGCCAGTGGTGGAGGGAATGGAAATCATGTTTTAATTTTTAAATACAGCCTGCATTTTATTATACAATATGTACAGATATACTTGTTTCTCGTTACATTTATGATAAGAAAGTACTTAGGTATTTCTTTAGTCTTTGATCTGGAAAATGAAGTATTTCAAGTACATTTAAGATATTAATAAGAGATGAACATGAAGTTATAGAATAAAATACCATTGAACTCTTATAGTGTGCTAAGCATTGTGCTTTGTCTTTATGTGCATGATCTCATTTAGTCCACAGAGCACCTGTATGAGGTCTGTTGTTGGTACCCTATTTAAGTAACCAACCAAAGAGAACTGGTGGAGCTAGAGGACATAAAGCTAGTCTCTGGGATTGTATGCCTCTGCTCTTTGCCACTCTGCTAAACTTATATAAAAATGAGGGAAAGGAGGTGGTAATGTTCAAGCATGAGCTCTTTATTTTCACTAAATTGTGGCCTAGTTATTGTACTTGAAACTCTGTCTTCCAGAGGTCATCCCACATCTCTGTTTAGAATTGGTGTTTCCTTCCCTTTATCTCTAAAGCACATATTTTGTGTGCCAGTGGACTTAAAACTGATCTGTAGAGAGTAAAAACTTAAAACTTACCTGTAGAGAGTAATGTATCCATTTCTCCTTTCATTGGGTTTATGAACTCTTGAAGAATAGGCTCCATCTTTCTCATTTTTATTTCACTTTGCACATAATGCTTTAATAAGTGATAAATAATGTGAGCTAATGAAAATACATTTCCAAATTAATTTCTTGAACATTCACTTGAAATTAAAATTCTGCTCTTAAGAGATATTGGGAGAGAATAATTAATAGGTTATGATAGTCCAAGTAATTTTGACACTTCCTTTCACTTTATTGTCATTGTTGTATATCCACAGAGAAAGGCACTGTGGAAACATTCAGAAAATAAAAATCATGTCTTCCACCATCAAAGACTTCATCATCTATATAATAAGGAAAAACATAAGCAAATTAACAACCACCTAACCTGATAAAAACAAAGTCATGCATATGTTTAGAAAACTGTAATCTGTTTCCTCCTAGAGGTTTTAGATGAGTGGTTCTCAAATGTGTTTATTTATCAGCATTGCCTGTAGAGCTTTTTAAAAACAAAACCTCTGGATCCTTCTCTCCAGATTCTGGTTTAGTAGATCTGGGGTGGGTCTGAACCAGAAATCTCATAGGTGATTTCAGTGCATAGTAAAATTTTTTATCATGAGTAATGTTAAATTTGCTCTAAGATGAGAGGCAGCTTGGCTTCATGGTTAAGAGCTTGGATTCTAGAGTCAGATATTTGGATTCACATGTCAGCTTTGCTGCTAATAAACTATGTAACTTGGGGCACATTATCCAACCTCTGTGCCTTAGTTCCTTTTGTTGCAAAATGGGAATAATACACAAGTTGAACATCCCTAATCTGAAAATCTGAAATCTCAAGTGCTTCAAAATCCAAAACGCTTTTGGCGGGTACTAAGCATTTCAGATAAGGAATACTTAACCAGTAGTATCTGTGTCATACAGTTATTAAAGGGATTAAATGAGTTAATGCATATAAATTACTTAACAATATGAAAGTACAGAGTTAGCACTATATAAATATTACTGTTGTTATCAGTTTGTTTCAATTAATTATGCTAAACCCAAGTAGAGGGCATAAAGCAAAAGCAGAAACTCTGGTATGCTAAGTGTGTCCAAAAAATCAGAATGTTCTTAGATATAGAGATTAATATATGGAAAGAAGCATAAAAGTAATAACATTAGTTTGCAGTATAGTAAATGTGGTATAGAGTTCAATGTTACTACTAAATACAAAGCAAAATTACTGAAACAAGTCCATTTTTAATTCAGTTTGAGGATTTTATTTGATGATGAAGATCTCCTTAGAAAGTATTATACCAATACATGATCTCTGAGACTGGTCTTGTTGTTACTGACTATGTAAAGTCTGGAGAACCCAAAAATTGGGTCAGTAAGTTAGTTTTTAATTAATAAAGTGTAATTAACTTTGGTTTTTGTTGTCTTTGTTAATCCAAATACAGCTTGTATCTGAACATGCCTTTGAAATTCCAGACAACGTTAGACCTGGACATCTTATTAAGGAACTTTCTAAAGTAATTCGAGCAATAGAGGTAAGGTTAGAAACTGTCATCTAAATGCTTGGTTACTATGTTTTGAGGAGCAAATGGATCTAGCACCATGATGCAAACATTTGAAAGCTCTTACACAGGGGCTGGGGTGTAGATCAGTGGTAGAGTGCTTGCCTACCTCATGTGAGGCCCTGGGTTCCATCCCTCATATAGGAAAATATATAAATAAATTAAAGAAAAGAATAGAAAAGAAAAGAAAGCCAAAAGCACTTACACACTTAGAAGAAATCGAATGAGCTGAGTCCTGGACAGAGACTCAAGTTTTCTAAAGTCCTAGAGAGAAATTTGGAATGTTGTATTGCAATGAAGTAATGAAATAATGAGGAAGCAGTTATCAGGTTACTCCAAAAATTTAAAAAAAAATGCATAGTGATCAGTACAACTTTCAGATACAATAGATTTCAGCCACCCAGAAATGAATGCATGTTAAGTAATTAGAGCAAAAGAAAAAACTGAAGTGAGTGAGTAAAGCTAGGTGAAACTGGGTTGGAAAGAGGAATGATTGATATTAATGGGTTGGGCAAGGGAATCCACTTGACTGAAAATGTGAGAGCAGCTGGTGAGATAAATGCCTTTGATAAAAACCCATAAATCTGTGATTAGGTATTTTATTAATTAAGAGATATTCTAGGTATTTAGAAAGGGGGTTTTAACTAAAATTCTTCAGGAAAGTGGTTTGCTAGCGTATCGCTTGACTTAGGAAATTAAGTTGAGGATGAAGGTCAACTGGTAATTTTTAACATCTTACATTAGGGCTGTTTTTAAGGAATGAAAAGAGGTACACATCTAAGAAATATTAAAATGCTAGGTTTAAGGGCTGGGGATATAGCTCAGTTGGTAGAGTGCCTGCCTTGCAAGCATAAGGCCCTGGGTTCAGTCCCCAGCACCGCAAACAACAACAACAACAACAACAACAACAAAAAATAACATGCTAGGTTTAGGGTAGGGTAAGAATAGTTCATGTTTTTTCTCAGTATGTTCATAATAGAAAAATATCTTAAAAAGTGATAGTAATTGCATATAAATGGATTTAGCATAAAAAACATATTTCTGATCTTATATAAATGTGTAACATACACAATATCAAAAGTAAGAATCAAGAATAAAGGTATGAATATACATGAAGACAAACAGTAAACAACCCTGTAAACCAAGGGAAATAAAATAATAGTTGAATAAATGGAAATGTTATTTCCAAAACTTTGTCACATCCAAATTAATATTAGACATTTAAGTGGTAAGATAGACTTGAAAGAATAATTGGACTGTTCTAGAGAACAGCCAGTTTAGGATAGCCTCTTTATTTATCTGAAATTCAAGTTTAACTGGATGTCTTATATCTGGCAATACTATTTAGGAGGGATGTATGCAGAGAAAAATATAAAATTGATTACCTAGTGTGTTTTAATGTTTGCACTCTTCTAGTGGAGAATTTGGGGCTCAGTTAGTGCTAAATACACAGAAAACAAAACAGAAGGAAAGTGAGGCAGTTACAACTCAAGGGAAAATCAAAGGATGTAAAAAAGAGAAAATGTGATAGTATGTTGGATGGCACTGGCTTATCAAGTTTTACTGAGTCCTGTGTAAATTCCAAATGTTGAAGAAAAGGAAAGTTTGTATAGGTTTAGGATTAAAACTTTATCTTGTATAGTAGGAATTCAGTAATACCTAAAGCTGAAATCAATATAAACATGTTATTGAGAAAGTTGGAGACATTAAATAACTGAGGGGGAAATACAGTTGTAAGAATTGCAGGTTTTAGCTATGTACTCAGAAGAATTGAAAGCAGGGACTTGAACAGATATGTTTGTACCATATTCATAGCAGCAGCATTCATAATAGCCAAAAGGAAGGAGCAACCTGAGAGTCCATCAGTGGTTGAATGGATAAACAGCTAGTACATAAAGTATATAAAACAGAATATTCTGCAGCATAGATGAACTTTGAAGGTATTTTGCTAAGTGAAATAAACCAGTCACAAAAAGACAAGTATGATCCCATTTATATGAGGTTCCTATAATTGTCAAATTTATAGAGACAGAAAGCAGAATAATGGCTCTCAGGAGCCATTAGTCAGGAAAAAGGAAGAATGGGAAGTTAGTGTTTAATGGGGCAGATGAAAAGGTTCTGGAGATGGATAGTGATGCTGGTTGCATAGCAGTGTTGCTGTACTGAATACCACTGAGTTGTACACTTAAAAGTGGTTGAGATGGCAAATTTTATGTTATTTAAGTGTTTCTACAGAGTAAGTGGTTACCTTTGAAAAATGGGTATCAGGGATGGGAAACAGTAGAATGCTGTTTTTCATGATATTCTTATTTAATTTTTAAAACTGTATAGATATGTGGTTCATATGAGATTACCAGGAGGAAAAAGTACCAAACTCAAGAATCACTGCATAAATAATCCTCAGAGAAGATAGCTTTAACTTAGGGTAGAGCCAAGGTTCCCATGTGGCAGCTGAAGTCCTGGAAAAAAAAAAAAAAGGGCAGAAGAGTTAATATAGTTAGATAGGAGAAAAATTTCTCCTTTGTTTTCACATTATCAAGGTGGGTTTTGAATCATTCAAAAATTTTTTTATGCCTTTATTTTATTTATTTTTATATGGTGCTGAGGATTGAACCGTGTGCCTTACATGTGCTAGGCGAGCACTCTACCACTGAGCCACATTCCCAGCCCCATTCAAAATCTTTTTCTTGTGGTGGGGGGCAGGTACCGGGGATTGAACTCAGGGGCAGTTGACCACTGAGCCACATCCCCAGGCCTATTTTGAATTTTATTTAGAGATAGGGTCTCACTGAGTTGCTTAGCACTTCACTGTTGCTGAGGCTGGCTTTGAACTTGTAATCCTCCTGCCTCAGCCTCCTGAGGCACTGGGATTACAAGGGGTGTGCCAAGGTGCCTGGCACCCATTCAAAATCTCTCAATAAAATGTTTAAAATATTAACTAAATTCTGTCAACTCATTATTTCTAGAAGACTATAATAATTTATTATTGTATCTGGATCTTTAGTCCTTTGCTGTAATATGCTTTCTTTAATATATTTAATATGAAAAAATAAGGAGAAAAACAGCAAAGATGTGTGACTTTGGTTTAAAAAGTAAATATTGATTTACACAAATATGTATGTAAAAAGAATTTTCATCATAGGAAAAAACTGGAAACTGCCTAAATAGTTACCGACCAATAAGTATCAGGTCGGTAAATCATGCTATACCTCACAGTGAAATACTACACAGCTTTTATTGTAATACTGAAAATGAAGGGAATGTATTTACAATATGTTGTGTAGGGAAGAGATGGGAAACTAAGGCTTCGATTTGGTCTTTATCTTTTCTATGATTAAATGGAATAGTTTTTGTTTTTTAAAGTATTTTTATGACTGAGTAGTCAGGTTTATACACGGTAGCCTTTGTCTTAAAACACACTCTGAATTTCTTAAAGGAAGAAAATGGCAAACCAGTTAAATCTCAGGGAATTCCTACTGTGTGTCCAGTTTCACGATCCTCAAATGAAGCAACTTCCCCATATCATTCTCGGCGAAGGATGAGGAAACTTCGAGATCATAATAATATTCGAACTCCTTCTAACCTAGACATCTTAGAGCTTCACACAAGGGAAGTTCTTAAAAGATTAGAGATGTGTCCATGGGAGGAAGTAAGTATTACACTTCATGATGAGAAAAAGAACCTCAGTTGTTGCTTAAAGTTCTTTAAAGGGGTAATAAAACTTTATCAATATGACCATTCTTCTTATTGTTTGCTGTAGAATCATAGGGGTCAACCAATACTTTTGTCTGCGGCAGTGCAAGGTGCCTAATCTTTCTAGGCATTAGTGTTAAATTAGGAGAAGTAGACCTCATTCCTTTGCTGACATGTTTATTGAGTGTTTACCAAGTACTCTGCTCTCTTAGGTTCTAGAGACGTCTCCAGAGTGGGCAAAAATCAAGTCCCTGTCCTTATGAAACTTTTATCAGAGTTCAAGTATGAAAATTGGGAGACAGAAACATACTAAAATAATACAATTTCAGATGCTAAGTGTTGTGAAGGAACCCAGAACAGTAGAGCAATAGCATAAATAGTCATGGTGACTAGATGCTTTAGCTGGTGTGGTCAGAGAACCTCTCAGGTGGAGATATTCGAACTGATACATGATTAACAGGAGGATGTCATGTGGATACACAAATTTAAGGAATAGTATTGCAGCCAGAGGAAGAGCAAGTGCAGAAAGCCTGTCCTTGAGCCAACTGCACCTGTCTGGCTGATTGTCAGACAGGAGGACTGTTAGAATAAACCCATTAAAGTCAGAAATGCTGGCCTACTGGACAGAGGGGAGAGTGAGAGGCAGGAATGAGATTAATGCAGCACCATTGTAAAACATGGTAATGAGTTTGTGATGCGATCTGTGTCATCCATAATTTTATGTCTTAAATATAGAATAGGTAGTAATCCACAATTAATAAGGTAAAGAAATCACTAGATTAAAACATTAGAAGAAATTATATGCAAATGATAAACTTCTTAAATATTTTAAATTGGACATAATTACATTGTTTCAAGAGCATGCTGTTCTAAGCCAGGCATGGTGGTGCACATCTGTAATTCCAGGGACTCTGGAGGCTGGGGCTCAGTGGTTAAGTGCCTCTGGGTGCAGTCCCCAGTAACACCCACCCCCCTGCCAAAAATAAGAGTATATTGTTCGAAACCTGCTTAACCCATAGCCATCTGGGGAAGTTTTAGCTTATTATGAAAGGTTCTACTTATTTTTAAGGAAAAATATCTCAGAAAGGAAATAATTTTTATACATTAAAAAAGGAGCTACCATTGTGTCTTTATTCACATCATGGCCTCTGTGCCTGGTAATAATGGTGTGACTGCTGACAGGACCTAATGGGAAGATAGGTATGAGGTCAAGGTCAGGGTGAGTGGGAAGGCCCAGCAGCTGCACTTCAGCTGGAAGAAGCAGAAGAGAATCAGCTTCTGCAAGAGGGAACTTTATTTGGATTTGCTTTATGCATATGTTACGTTCTGCCTTACAAAATGTATTTTATTGCTAATGGCCGTCCCAAAAGATGAGCCATCCTCATGCATTACTTGAGGAACTCTGGAGTGTGGGGTTGCTGCATGTTCCCACACCCAGGCAGCTGCTTGTCACTCTGCACAACAGGGCCATGGGGAAATAGCAGTCTACTGTCTTCCTTCAGTGGAGCAGGTGTGCCTGAGGTTAAATCAGTTGTTTTTATACTTTAAGGACATCTTGAGCTCTAAACTGAATGGAAAATTCAACAAACATCTCCAACCATCTTCCACGGTACCTGAATGGAGAGCAAAAGATAATGATCTACGATTGCTGCTGACAAATGGAAGAATAATTAAGTATGTAAAATATATTAGATATCAAATAGATAATTTTCATTGGATTTCCTTTGTTCTTGCACTGCCTTGCCATACTGTTGCTGTTGACTATAGTATGGGGAAAGTGTCTCAGTTCTCTGCTCTGTAAATGAAGTGGGAGGGAATACATGGTCTTGCACTATTTCTGATTTGTTTTTCCCTAATGATACAGAGATGAAAGACAGCCCTTCGCAGATCAGAGTCTTTACACAGCAGATAGTGAAAATGAAGAGGATAAGAGAAGGACAAAAAAGACCATTGTGAAGACAGAAGAGAGTTCAGGAATAGACAGGACAGAAAGTGAAGAATCTCGAAAACCACTTAACAGTATGTTTGCTGTAATAGTCATTTTAAAGGTCTCTTTACTGTTGTGACAATAGATAAAGAAACTAAGGTTTGAGTTCTTAAGTTTGTAATAGGATTGAAACTGTGCTTCTTATACTGTTCCAAAAAATCAGAAGTATGTCTGAGAAGGGAAGTGCTGAATGTGAATGCCAATGAGGTATAGTGGCCAGGGATGTATCAGCGAAGGGGTGCGTGTGGGTAGGTGAAACCCCTGTCTAGTCAGTTTTTAAAGTCACATGAAAGCTCATGTGTTTTATGAGCTTCACATACATGGTTTTCAGAATTAGGGGACATAAATGATTGACTGACCTGAAGTTACTTGGAATCCTTGTACTGTGGGTTTTATTTTATTGCCTGTTGACAGAAAGTCCTCTACTGGGTTGTTAATTGATTATCATCAAATAAAATAGCATTGTCAGACACCAATATAACACCTCCTTCTCCTTCAGATCATTTTTTTCCTTGAATAAGTTCAATTTCTCAACATTTGTCAAGACTTCCATATGCCCTTCTATTGAAAAAGTAGTTTAAATATGGCAGTATTTTTGTGCTTGAAAGTAAATGTTCCAGATAATGAATATTATTTAATGCATGTTGAATACCTCAGATCCTGCTAATTTTGCATAAATGTGGTTTAGATACAGTTGTTGACTTTGCCTTTGTTCACATGCCAGTGAAAAGGCGGCTGATCAACAGGAATTAAAGAAACAATGGTATGTGACAGTGCCTTGTGGAAGAGAAAGGCAGTGGGAAAGCCCAGTTTATTAGCCTGCTAAATTCAGTCTATTCGAAAGCATGTTAGGGCTAGGAGAGTTATCTTTCTGGTTTCTATTGAGAGAACTAATGCAAAAGTAGAAGTAAAAATTTCTTAGTCTGTTTTAGTTTTGAAGGTTGTTTTCTAGAAAGAAATGTAATCAGCTCACTCAAATAAAGAATATATAAATGTGTTCGATAAATACCAAACATTTTAAGAAAAGCCTCAGTCTTTATCTTGGTCAGTTACGGAGAAAGATGGGAGAGATGAGTGGAGAAATGGAGAAAATGAAAGTAGAGAAAAAGTAGTCTAAGGCAGGAGAGACCAAGAGGTATTGTGAAGCCAGGTAGACTTTGGAAACTACCTGCCATCTTGTTCATAAAGTTCTAATGACTTTTTTTTCTTCCATCCTTTGCCTTCTTCATCAGGGTTTTTCACAAGTGTGAAATCAGAACTCAGGAATAGATCATCAGAATATTCTGATATTTCTGATTCAGAGGACTCTGGAGCTGACTGCACTGCACTGGTATGCTCAAACTATGTGACTCAAGTCATTTGATGAAAGATAAGCATCCGTGGATCTTCACCTTGGAGGAAGTCAGATGGCAACTCTTCCAAAGCTTATCTGTCTGACCTGTGCAGTCAGACAGATAGGGTCTTCCTATAGTGCTTACTTTATACACACATTATTCTGTGACTCTCCAGCTTTTGTCCAGTTTGGGCAAGGGTGGAAGACACTGCCTATACTATTCTTAGGTTGTTTGTATTTCTCACAAATATATTTTATATTTTATTATACCTTAAAGAAAATCTGTACAGTGTGTTTTTAAATTTAGGTTGTATGTTACCATAGTTACTAGAGATTTTCACTTTTTCATATGAAACATTGAAGTAATTCTATGGTAATTAAGATTTTAACTTTCTCTAGATGGATGAAGCCTTTTTTGATTAGTTTGTACAACCCCGGTCAATTTCTTACATAGCTTTGTTTCCATTTAATTATTTATGATCTCAGAAAATTAATTTTACCACTGAAGAGTCCGAAAGTTCAGGCGATGAAAAGAAACAAGAAATAACATCAAATTTTAAGGACGAATCTAATGTGATGAGGAACTTCCTACAAAAGAGTCAGAAGCCATCTAAAAGTGAAATTCCAATTAAAAGGTAGGCTTGCTAATGGTAGTATTTGTTTTACATTGTGATATAAATGCAATGAAAACTTTTTTTTAAGTTTTTTTTTTAACTAAAACTCTTCATCAGAAAACATATTCTTTTCTCTTTGGATGACCTTCTCCTTAGGGAATGTCCTACCTCGACAAGCACAGAGGAAGAAGCTATTCAGGGCATGCTGTCTATGGCAGGGTTGCGCTATTCCACATGTTTACAAAGGCAGATGCAAAGCACAGACTGTGGTGGTGAGAAGAACTCTCTCCAGGATCCTAATAGCTGCCACAGCAGTAACCACGAGGTTAGGCAGTTGTATCGCTATGATAAACCAGTGGAATATGGTAAGAAATATAAATTATTAAGTCTCTAAAAATATATGACCCCCCCCCCAACTTAATCGCTCCATAATCCTAGTTTAGGTTAGAGATTATATGAATAAAGACTATTTATTACACATCTTTAGTTGGAAATGGTGTTAAGAAAATTCACCAAAAAAATATTCAGCACTGACAAATCATATAATATGTGAGCATAAGAACACAAAATGTGAATGACCCGAGACTGAGAATCATGTTCATTGGCACGGCTCTGCTGATACTCTTTCGAGACTGTAGTTTCCTTTTCACCACGGTTAGGTTGACCAGGTGGAAGGAATGTTTTGGTCTCTTAAATGATCTGCCTTAACTAAAACAGTCAAACTTTTTTCCTTTTATGAGAGTGAAAACAAGTTTTGAACTGTTTCTAATTGAGGATATTCTTTTTCCTCCTCAAAAAGGAAGAATTAGGAAAGAGTAGATTCAATGGCATGTGAGTGATGCCACCTAGTGTTTTCTTCTCTGTGCCTCCAGAGAAAAATTTTGTTTGCCAAAAAGTCTGATAAGGACTGGGGAGAAGACAGTACTGCAGTAAGGTATACTGCCTATGTAATGGTTATGTTCAGTTCTAAATAATTGAGGGTCAGCCACGGGCCAGGAACTTGTTACTCATTTTGCTTATGGGATAGGTATATTGTGAAGTTACTTCTTTGTGTGTGGTATTGGGAATTGAATTCAGGGATGGTCTACCACTGAGCTACATCTCCAACCCTTTTTATTTTTAAGACAGAATCTCACAAAGTTGCCCAGGCTGTTCTGGAACTATTGCCTCATCCTCTCAAGTAGCTGGGATTGAACTGGGGAGGTAGCTCAGTGGTAAAGCACTTGTCTAACATTCATGAGGCCCTGGGTTTGATCCCCAATACTGACAAAATAAAAACTAAAGGAAAACAGAACAAATCTGGGATTACAGGCATGCACCGCTGCACCTGCCTAAGTGAAGTTATTTTTAACTTGCCCACACTTTACATAGATAGCTATTATTCAGAGCTGTTACAATTTGAACCTAGTACTATCTGATCCCAAAGTCTTTGCTTATTGTGTAAAAGGAAACTGAAATTTATAAAGGTTAAATAACTTTCCTAAAGTTGACTTGGTAATGGAAAAACTCAAATTTAAATCTGGGTTTGTCTGTCTTTACATTGCTCCTATCTTTGTCTTCTTGTAATCTGGTCCTTTGAAAAGAAAATTGTTTTTATGGGAATAACTACAAAATTCAGGCAAGCATGTCCTTTTAATTCTGTATGGGAAAACATGCCATTTTTAGAGAGTACATTGCATTTGATTTTACATCAATACGTGGCCATAGGTGTTCCAGCATCTGACATAAAACCTATCATATGAAGAGTGAGAGAACTGAAAAAAGTAGCAAATTCAGTTGTAAGCTGATAACTTTTGTTTTTGTTTTATGAGGGAAGGAAGTATAGTGAAAGTGAAGATATATGAATAAGTATCTAAAGATTGTTTAACAAAATGTCAACATAAATTTGCTTTTAATTTTAAATACTAAGCTAATTTTATTCTTTAAGATCAAGTTTGTGCAAAGATAATTCAATTAAAACTTTTCCCTAGGATACCATGTCAAGACTGAAGATCAAGACTTGAGGACTTCTTCCTGGGTTAAACAATTTGATAGAACTTCCAGATTTAATCCTCAGGTATATTCCAAGGTTGAAACATTAAAAGGATATTTAGAATTACCATTAATTTAATTTCTTTTCTAAAACTGTAACTGGTTATTAATTACTAGTTCCAGGAAGCCAAAGAAGTGACAGTTAAATGCACATTTGAACAGCTGTCCATTTTTAGTGATTCTGATGTGATGACTGATGCAAGGCTTAAAGACTGAATGTGATCTGGAAAAGAGTAACTTTTTCAAGAAAGATTTGAAACCTTCGGCACAGATTCTCTTTCCAAAAAAAAAGTATTCATCATAAATCCTAGTTGACTTTTGCTTACATTAGCTTAATGTTTTGTGCTCTCATCACCAGATCTCCATTGACTGCAAATTAAGAACCTCTGCTCTAAGAGAAGAAACTAGATGTTTTAGGATCCCAGCACATTCATGCTCATACCACACAGAACGAACCCAAAACAGCATTTAGGAAAAAAAAAAAAAACTAAACCTATAGCAGCACCATACAAGAAAAATGATAAGACCTTTTGTTGCAAGTCTTAGAAAATGGTAGCCAGAGAAAGAATCGACATTCTCATGTGGCAGAGTGGGGCCCCTAAAACTCCCCAACCCCCAGGCACACTCAAGAAGGAAAGTAAATCAAGTAAATGCAGAAGTACTGTCACTTCTGCCTTGTGTAATTAACCCTTTGAGAGAGAATGGGAGAGGATGTGAGTAAGCAGTTTAAGAAAAAGTGAAGGGAGACTCTCAGGAATCAAAGCTTTAATGTTGTATTGAAAGACCTCAGCAGGATTGGAAGGGGCCTCTAGTGGATCTGTCTTCCAGAGCCTTGGGTCGAATTGGAGATGCGAATTTAAACTCTCAAAGGGAGAGATCTATGTGTATGCACAGAAAAGGCAGTAAGACTCTGCCTCCATGTAGTAAATATTGTTGATCTCTGAGTAATGGAATTATGGGTGGTTTTTCTTTTCTTGGTTTGGCTTATCTGGTTTTCTAAATTTTAGCACTTTTGCAGTAAAAAAAAGTTAGGTTTTTTATTTATTTATTTATTTATTTATTTATTTATTTTTTTTGTGGTGCCTGGCCTTGCACATGCTAGGCAAATGCTGTACCCAAAGTTTTTTGTTTTGTTTTTAAACCAGGTTTTGTGTGTTCAAGTTCTTTGACCAGGAGGATATGCTCCAGAGTCAAAGCTCAAGTAAGAAATTTCTTACTGGTTGTAATTTACTTAAAAAAAAAAAAAAAGTTGTCAATGGATCTTTTATTTTATTTACTTATATGTGGTGCTGAGTATAGAACCCAGTACCTCACATATGCCAGGCAAGCACTGTACCACTGAGACACAACTCCAGCCCCTAATTCATTTTTTCAGTGTCTAATTTTGTAATGCCTCATTGGCTGGTTACACAGTTTGTCACTTACTAACATCAAGGGATTCAGTATTAAAAGCAAGTATTAAAAAAATAAAAGTAAGCTATTATTTAAATCTGACTTTTGTGTTTTGTAATTGTTTTTGAAAATAAGTAAAGAAGCAGAGGGCAGATGATTAGCAAGTTCATAGCAGAGCAAATCAGATTTCTTTTGCCTATAATCTAGAGAAGTATTATAATGGCATGTCAAGTTATAACTTGTTTCTTTATGCTCCAGAATATTTGTTAGACTATTTTACAGCAATTCTGTATTTAATACCACTTTTGAAACTTATTTTATCATGACAGAGTCAGATGTGTTTCACATCTCTCTCATACGCATGCATGCATAATTAGAGCTAGTATCTGAAACATTACAGTGCAGGGTACTGTTTTCATGGCCAGTCTGTTCTTTTCTCCAGCTGGTCATGACCTTCTTGGTTAATTTCAAGACTGATCAGTTAGTAGTGTCCACCCCTTAAAAGTTAATTCAGTAGTTTTGAGAGACTGAAAGAGGAGTTGTAGGGATTCTTCTAGCAAATAAATACAGTATAGATGAACCTTATAGAAGTTAAGTTCCAAAAATATAGCACATTACATCTTGAGAGTTTTGTGGAAGCTGTGATATGCTAAGGAAATGGTTGTGTGGGTCTGTGTGTCCCATCTTGCGTTCCCCCATGGCTCATGGAATGGCAGGCAAAACACCTCTGCTTTCCATCCCTCCCCCTCTTCTTGACTTAAGTTATGATGCAACTTCAAGATCTGGATTCTTCTGAACTGTTAGTTTATGATGGATGAGAAGACCATCATGAACGGTGGTCATCTGTAGCTAATACATTAAGAAAACCAAAACTCAGTAATTTGTTTCTTCTCTCTCTTGATTTTGCTAGTTCATAGAGTTTGAATACCTCACTTAACATAAACCCTGAAAATTCAGCTTTGTTTCCTTTTTCTCAGGACCTGCGCAGAACCCAGAAATGCATCAAAAAGGAAGGTTCATCAGAAATCAGTCAGAAGGTACAAAGTAGGAATTATGTGGATAGCAGTGGCTCAAGTCTTCAGAATGGAAAGTACATGCAGAATTCCGGCTTGCTTTCAGGGGCATGCCAGATGAGTAATGGCAGCCTAAGCCCAGAAAGGCCAGTTGGTGAAACTTCCTTTTCAGTGCCCCTTCACCCTACTAAGAGACCTGCATCAAATCCACCACCTATCAGCAACCAGGCGACAAAAGGTAAATTTTAAACATTCGCAGTATATTTATGACTATGGCAGTAGTAGTAGTGCTATAGTCTCTTCATTCAAACTGCTCACCATCTCATGAATTATGACAGCTCTGTAATACCATGCTCGAGCTACTGTGGGAACCAAGAAGGAAACTACCCAGTCAACCCTGAGGACCAGGAATGGCTTTCTGACAAACAGAAGGCAGATCCTAAAAGTAGATGATAAGGAGTTAACCAAGCTGAATTGGGGAGTAGGCAGAATAGACAGAAAGGAGGGCAGAGGAGAGAGCATGACCTAATGTACGTAGGGAAGAACAGTTTGATGAAATTGCAGTACATTTGGTTGCTGAAGGGCATAGTTTGGGAAGAAGTTAACCTTTACCCCTCATGTGATCGGGGGAAAAGTTTCAAACACAGTTTAAAACTTCCAATTTTGGAAGTCCAGAAGTGTGACTTGGTGTGATCAAAATACCTAATGGGTCTTGCTTACTATAAAAACTCCCTTAAGTCTTTCCATGCTCTCTGGCAAGTATGCTCTTCACTGTTGTTGGTGTTTTATAGGTAAACGACCTAAAAAAGGAATGGCAACAGCCAAACAACGTCTTGGAAAGATCCTTAAGTTGAACAGAAATGGCCATGCACGTTTCTTCGTGTGACAGAGCCACTGTTGCAGCCACTCTTCACTTTGGAGACCAGTCTTGGGGTGCAGGAGCCTGGAGCTTCCACCACCCCCTGCCTGGAACATTTGTGTGTACAGTAAGAACACTGCCCGAAGAACAGAATGAACCTGATGCTGCATTTTCACTGTGCCACACCCACTCAGCAATAACCCTTTGGACCTGGTGGGGGAGAGGAAGAAGGAGGGTAGAACCTTAAAAAGAGACCTTGAACTGGAAAGGGTCTCTTGTCAGGGCTTGAATTTCATTTTGTTGTTGGTAGTGTCTTGGTTTATTTTCCGTAATAGGGTAAAAAATTATCAATAATTTATTTAACAGATTTTTTTAAAGTTAACAGCTTTTAAATTCTTTCTTTTTTAAAGCTATTTATTTGGAAGATTTCTGGAGAAATATCTCACTAATTTAGATTTAAGAATGTGAAGGTTTTTAAATTATTTTTGATAGTGTGTGTGTTACATGTGGGGAAGAGCCACGGTAACAGTAACTAGTCTGGACTCTTAAATTTGATATTCAGGTTAAAGTCTTAAACAGGGATTTGATGCATTAATTATTTTAAATTAAGATGTATATGAAAATCATTTTATTTTATATATTTCATGTGTTTTTTATAAGCTATTAGCTTCGCTTTTGCTAACATTCAAGGTGCATACTGTTATCCAGGTTGATTCCCTTATACCCCACCTTCCCTCTTCCACCCCACCCCCCCGTCATTTTGTGATGACTCTTCGAGACTCTTCTCTTTGCAGGGAAATACTTCCATAGCCAATGTGTAAGAACTTCATAAAAGATCCCTCATTTCTCATTTCCTTTGACATTGTGATTTTCTTCTAAATATAAAAAAATAGGCTTCTTGCATTTTCATTTCTGCTGATGATATCTGGGTCCCAAAGAGAACAGCTTTAATATCTTTTTCCTACCTGTGCGGAAAGTATTATAAGTTTGGTTAAATCGTCATGTTTGTATTTTTTCCAAATACATTTGTAACTACAGAGGGCCTTCTTCCTACTGCTGGTGTTGGAGGACAGGGCCAACGCCTGCTGCAAGGTTATATCTCATGATGCTTTTATTCTCTACACCTAATTTGTTAAAAAGTATGAATTGATGTAGGATACTCAATCTGCATAATAAGCCGTAATATAATAGGATTATACTAATTAAGTTGTATAGATGCAAGCATGTTGGAGTAGATCATGTATGTGTGTGTGTGTTTACTTTTTCTTAACCTTCTGCAAAATTATTTCATATATAGATTTGGAGTAAAATGGGTGCTTCTTTTTGCATTTTCTTCCATCTATCTTAACTTGACCAGTGCACACTTAGGTCAAGTATCTGGTTGAACTTTAAGGTAATCATTTATCTCCTTTATGTACAATTTTTACTAAATATTACTTTTCATTTGCTTATCAGAGTTTCTGGTCCCCCCCACATGGTATAAAAAATAAATGATTGCTGGGGGTGAAGTGGAACTATTCCCAAGTCTGACAATATACCATTTTACAAATTCCTACAAAGGCAATATAGGCAAATAGGCTGAAATTTATTTTTATGGAGAAGAAATATGGCTACAATATGGATTTGTCTTTTATTATAAGCAAGATAGCAGGACTTTTCCTTCTATATTAAGTATCTCTTAAATCACTAAGAAAAAAAATCTATACCATTATCTTTCATGATTACATTCAAATGTGTATTTCCAAAGAGAAATATTTCTTACTTTGTCTCCATTCCAGTATTTCATGGGATAACTGTGAAATAGCTTCTTAGTTGGCCTTTTTGGTCTAGAGTATCTGGACAAGAGTCTGAATCTTATCTGTATGTCTGGGAGAAGAATTTTTATAGAAATCCTTAAAATCTGTAAACAACCTACTTAAAACCCTGTCTGTACTATGCCTAACTAATGGAGAGATGGCTGTAGTCAACCATTGGCTGGTCATCACATCTCAAGAAGCAAAAATCTGGGTTTGACTGATTCCCTTACCTCCCTTCACAGTGTACTCTATATACTTGTGTGTCTTGGTTTTCTGAAGACCCTATTTTGGTGTCATGGTATACATATTTTTATTTTGGTTTAAGAAATAAGGACTATAATTTGTTTTTCCAGTTACATCATGATCTGGAGTTTTTCCACAGTTTATTTTTAGTTACTTTTTTCTTTAGCCATAAAAATTGAGATAAAATATAATTTATTTTTAATGAACAAAAATCATGGCTACTGTCCACCCTGTGTCCTGAGGTCAATAAACACTAATTCTGAGTAGCAAATACATAAAATTTTTAAGTGAAAGTACTATGGATTCATTTTTTTTTTTTTTTTTTGGCAGTTTTAGCCCACTAACTGGCTAACAAAACTTTCAGCAAGGTCGTATAACCACTATAAGAGAGTACATGTATCTTTTTTTTTTGGTAAAAATTCAGCTACCCATACAGTGACTTTTCTAATCAAACCTTTTATAAAGTTACTGACTGTGAAGTGTTCCTTTATCTCATGGAACTGACTGAAGTTGCACGTAATGACTGCCAGTTTCTGGGCTCAACAGTAATGAAAGTAACCTTTAGTCTTTCCCTTAGTTTTGATTATGAACAGTACACCACAGTTTAGACAGGAAGACAGCATTTAGCTAGTTGTAAGCAAATACAAATATGTAAAATCGAGAAGTCATGATTTAATGTATACAACTTAATAGTAGTAGTAATTTTCCTATATTGATAGTAATTTTCCTATATTGAATCTTAACCTGGGATCTACTGTTCTGTAATTCACAACATCACATAATACTATGCTCCCCAGTGCTGATGAGTGACGTAAACAATACAAATGGCAGTTTATAGTAGTTCAGTATCCTAGGAATACATTTGAACTTCATAAGTATCAGTTAATATTTGAAGCATACAAAATTGAACATTCTGACTGAAATCATAAACTCAGAGAGGAAACAAGCCCATCTTTATCACTAGTTAAATATTTAGCTTGAATGTCCTATTTTTAATAACCTAATTATTGCCTTTTCATTGTACTCTATTTATTCATATGGGATCTGCAGGTATTTATCAAACATCTACTATTGTGCCTCGCACTATTTAGTATGGTAGGGAAACATCAAATTGCAGTTATAGTCTTTGCCCACAAATTCTCCCCTCCAGGAACTTAGCAGTACTATTTTCACTTTTAGGTAAACTTCAACAAAAGAGGGCCCATTCATAAAAAGCAGCTTACCTCTATTAGTTGCAACTGAGATATGTCTGTAGAAGTAAAAACAGCCTGAGTTCTTTAAAATTTAAGAAATGTTTCAAAAGTTAGTTAATAATGTTGGTAATATAAAGATATGAAATAGCATGGAAGAAAGCAAAAGTTCTGAATTTTGGTCTAAGTTCTGCCTTTTATGTGTCAACTCTTAACCTTAAATAAGTCACTTACTCTTTCTAGTCTTAGTTGTCTTATTTGTAAATTTGGATAAAAATGCTTATTATGATAATTAGTGAAGAAAAGCATTCCATAATCTATTAGTACTTCATATTGACAGAGAATTATTATTTAAGTTACAACTGGTAATGAATGCACCTTTATATACATTTTAAAATGAAAACTATTATTTGTTTCTTATCAAATATATGCTAAGGACATGCTATCTAAAAAGTCTGAAGACTAACAAGGTGCTGAATTAAAGTTAGATTCTATGCTTGAAGTGAAAGAAAAAAAGGTGAGCTAGTTTATGGAGAGGAAAGTGAGTTTATTCTCGAGTTCATGAAGATGATATAAAATGATTGAGAGATACCTTTAGATTTCAGTACTGCTCCCCAGATTTGGCATACTTTTGAGGTACTAAAGAAAAGTGAAATAAGTCATGGAATTAAAATAATTTAGCAAGTACCCTTGTGACTGGTAGAAAGATACAAAGGTGGTTAGAAAGATGGAATTCCACAGACGGCTGCAGGTTGGGTGACAGTTGCCTGGGTGAACAAAGAAATATCTGGAGTAGTGCAGGAAAGGAGACTCTGTGTCTCCGACTGAAAATAATCTGCTTGTTTCAAACGATGCTCTCTGTAGTGCTAAGGGTACTTCAGAGAGTTGATGGGAATGATTGCATGGCCCATTGTGCTACTGCTAGAAGTAACTATTATAGCAAATAAGCATTTTTAGTTTTCACATGGGAGAGACAAGGGCTTTCATAATATAAATCTAAACATCTTTAAAAAATTTATCTATCTCATCAATATTGACCTAATTTCTCCTTGTCTACAGAAAAACTCTTGCCTGGTATGTGCAAGGACCTTGGTTAGATCCCCTGCACTATAAAAGAGAGAGAAGTGGTCTCCCTCGTCCTTTCCTGATGTCCTTCACCTTCATCCAAAGCAATCTTGAGGGTGAGCATCACATATCTTTAGCCTAGGGAAAGCCAGTGAATAAAGGAGACCAGTGTACACCTGATAGGGCAGTGATTTGCCTGGGGACACAGGGTGGATCTACTTGGGACCTATAGAATAAAACCTTGCTTCCTAAACAGCCGCGGTTTGGTGACATTGCAGCCTCTGCTTGTCTTGCGGTAGATGATATCCATATGCTTGAGGTCAGATAGAAAGGAAGGGTAGAAATTATCATACTTACTAAATCGCTGTTGAGCATGATGTCAACTTAGTACTATAGCCTTTTACTAAAAGCCCTTCCCTTATTTTAAGTTTTTTCTCAATTAACATGCCATAAATCAAAGAAATATTTGATATCCTTTACATGAACAGTTTTTAAAAATTAAGATCATCAAGAACAAATGCCTATTTCCAAAGCAGTTAGCTTAATTTTTTGGACTGGTTTTATTCTTCTGTAGAAATTTTTCTTCCTTTAGTTGAGAGGAGAAAATAATATTGAACTGAGAGACCCTTAGATTCTCCATCTTGCCTTCGGTGCCCCTTCTTGTGTCTTAAGACTTTGTCTTAACAAGTGCAACGTTACATTTTGTTAAAAACTTTTTGAAACTGTATTCAATGATTCTTCCAACAAGTTTATCTGCTCTGCACTATTTCACTAATAAACCCTGGCTACCACGTAGCCTTGACCTCCAAGTAGTTTACCTATGCAAAACCCATGACCTTCTGAATTCACTTTTCTTTATTTCAGAAAGCAGTCATAAACGTAAGTTCCTTATTAAAAAACTTATTTTCAGTTGTATTTTGGCCATTTCTTTTCCAAAATATAAGCTATTTCCCCCTAAGATTTTCACCAAAACAATGGTCATTAAGTGCTAGAATATATAATATTTTGCAGTAATAAAATAACCCAGACATACTCATATTTCTTTGTGGATTTTGGTTGGTAAATCTTACCAGCATTAAATGTAATATATAATGAGGAGTTGATTCCTTGCCTAGAATCATTTCTTCCCTCTAAGATTCAAAAATAACCTTTTATTTTTTACAAAGCATACATATAACTTCCACATTATAGTCAGGGACCTGAGGTGTAACTTGCTAAGTGAACCCCAAGGTTATTTTATCTTGTAAAAGAAACCTAAACCAAACTAAGGGCCTTACAGTTTATGGTTAGACTGAATCAAAAGCTACAGCCTCAGTTTTTCCACAAACAGCTTCTGGCTGCAAAGCAAGTCGTGCAGTTGTTAGGCATGGAGTAGCACCGATCAGGAAACGCACGAGCATCTTTGCAGACTGTATTTCCTTCGGAAAAGACTTTTCTACTTTTAATATAAATTAAGCCATAACAGTTTCATGCTGTGGAAAGAGGGTGAAAAGGTTCATTTTAAGAGATTATATAGTATGAATTTTCACATTTACTGTGAAATGTCTAACTTTGCCAGTGCTTCAGCAAGTTTTCTTTTGGGGGGACAGTGGAGGGTGGTAATGGGGAGGGGTAGTATTGGTTTTGGGGGTTTTAACTCTGTGAAATTTGAAAAGGGGACAGTTGTTGGCTATGGTACTTACTAGTTTTGTAGTAATGTTTTGCTAGCCTGACTGAGTTTCCTTACTGGTTTTTATGCCCACGGTCCCAGGTGACTGTTACCCTTCTTGTTTTGGGTGTCTGCGGAGTAGTGTCTTGTCTATGTGTGTAGGCAGCCAGTGTGTGTGCACATGTGTGTCCTTGGAATACAGAAGCACACTGTGTGACAGTGGAATGGGGTGTGGCTGGGGAGTGGGATGCAGAAGCTTTAAGAGCATTTTTTTTTTTATTCATAACAGTATTTCCCATCTTTTGCCTGCAGGCAGGGAAAGTGTACAGTATTTATTTTGTTTCTGTTTTACTCTGAATTTGTAAGTCTTTAAGTAGCTTACATTGATTATTATAGGGGAAACAAGTGACTTGTTTAAAGTTGTATTTGGTATTCTTACTTTCCAATTTCTGTATTTTAAAATATTAAAATTAAAATTGTATTACTTCTGTTTTGATATTTTAGCACTCAGTGTATTTTTTGCTCATTTTGTTTGAAAGTATAAATTTCAAAAGTTGTATAAAATGTGTCTCTGAACGAAAAAAAATCCAAAATCTATATCCAATTCTGACTTTCTGTTCCCTTTTTCTTATTGAAATCTCAGGAAATTATTCAAGAATGTGAAAAATGTTCCTTTCTTTCTCTGAAAATTCAAATGTGAAAAGTAATGTGTTTTATTATTAGATGTTTTCTGGGGGGATGCATGATGGCTGAAAGAGAAGGAAGAATATAAAAGGGTGATTGGCATGATGAGGCTGAGATGCCGCAATGGCTATGGGTGTTTATGGATAACACGTAGGAGCACTCCTTGTCCCCGACCTGGGCCCCTGCCGTGCACCAGGTACTGCTCTAGCACTTGTGCGTAACAAACCTAGGCCTTGTGTGAAATGGAAATGGCAATGGACAACCAGGAGCCAGGTGGCCTGGCTGCCTAGTGAAGGGGAGAGTGGCAGTGCAGGCTCAAGGAGGAGAATGAGTTCATTTTGAGATCCAGGGTCTGAGAGAGATCAGGGATGGTATGATTGGGGATAAGCTCTCGCCTTGCAGGGAGCAAGAGGAGCCATGGGCTAAGGGGAAGGAGTGCTGGGGCAGCACTTCCTGGGCAGCAAGGAAGCCTTGGATGAAGACAGGAAGTGGGCAGCAGAAGCACCAGAGACTATGGCTGTCCTTCTCCCTACTATCAAAAGAGGAATGCTGGAGCACTGCAGTTGCTGTCTTTTTTGTCACACCAAAAGCAGTTTGAGCCTCCCCTTTCTTGACTGACCTGCTTTTATACAACTGGTGGGAGCCTAGTCTGAGGGAATCTGCTCTTTTGAGAAATGCCACATGTACTGTTTTAGCTCTGTGGGATGTTTACCCTTCCTTGAGCTTACCTGTACAGTCATTAGCACCCACTCTCCTTAGACTCTCAGCCTGGTTTTGTGTTTCCACCAGCGGGGCTAAGAAATGCTTTATTGTGGGCTGTCCTCCTCTTGTTTTAGAGTAGGAAGAATCTCGTGCTTTGCTTCAGACAGGGCTTGGACTAGAAGCCCTCATTATCTTACTCCCCTGGAGTACTTACCATATACAGAGAATATTTGTGTTCTTCCTTAGCATCCCGGTAAAGTATGCACTGCTGCTAAGGAGCAGAGAGGGTTCATCTACTTGGTAAAACAGATTTTAATTGGAAGTCTTTCCAATTCTAATGGCCTTACTATTTTATCTGAATTGTCTTTCTCTAATTATTTTTAGTTATATACTTCTAAGCATTAAGGAGGAACAGTTGGTCCTCGACTTAGGAATGGTTTGTATCCTAAACATTTCTTTGTAGACTCCACCCATTTTGGATTAAAATATATTTCTTATGGAGGTTTTTCTTTGTTTTTTTTTTGTTTTTTTTTTTTTTGCGGTGCTGGGGATTGAACCCAGGGCTTTGTGCTTGCAAGGCAAGCACTCTACCAACTGAGCTATATCCCCAGCCCTCTTAAGGAAGTTTTCTGTCACTTGACACAACAGAGTCTGTGCTTCCCCAGGAACTGGCCATACTGAGAGAACACCAGTTTTTTTTCTAGAACAGAGCTCACTTGCTGATGGAGAGTGTAGGCTGTAAATGTGTGACTAATGAACCCCACTGTCGCAGTACATGAACCAAATGTGGATTTCTGAAGTTCAGAACTAGTGGATGAGCAGAGGCCATGCCCAATGCCCCCTTCCACACCTGGCCATGGCCTCAAGGTCCAGCACGCAGCCCCTCATCCCCTGCCTTCCCATACGTATACATGTTCCTGCCACCATTTTCTGTTCCTGAGGAGGAGAAGGAAAACCTACAACTCCCTCATGCTGAAGCTCCCCCTCCCGGAGCCTTGTCATCCACACCAACTTCGGGCACTTCTGGGTTCCCATTGTCCCCTCCCTTCCTTGTCCAGGCTTGTCCCAATATCTGTACCCAGAATACTTTTATACTTTTTAAAGTGCTGAGCCTGAAAATTCATAAATTCATTTCCTTCTGTGCCAGAGTTTGAAAAAGGAAAAAAAAAAAAGGTCTAAATAGTAATATGCATAAATTCCCAAATTTTTTAAGGCAAATTTTACCAGGGACAGAAGATTCACAGTAACAATAAGAAACCCTCTTTGACTTTCCCCTGTGCTCTTATTCTAGCAGCTGCCCTAGTGCTCTTTCTGTACATTTTGTACCACACCACCATCCTTTCACCTGTCATATAGGTGACAGGTGGACTCCACTGGACTCCACTGACCCAGACACTTGGCAGGACCTCCAACAATTTCAGTTTTCTTGTCCAACTGCTAATCTTTACAGATTTAGCTCTTCCCTTTTTGGACCAGTGTAGCCTCAACCTCTTCTCCACAACAAGACAGCTTCTGTCAAGGGAGGGAGGGAGCCTTTGGCTGGCCAAGTTCCTGCATATCCCTGTGGCATCTGACACTGAACTATGCTCTTACGGTGTTCTTTGGGTTACCCCAGACCGTCCAGGTGTTGTATGCCAGGCGCTGTGCAATTCCCTCTCCATACTCTTGTCCACGGCAGCAAGGTGGGGGCAAGCAGGACTTGTGTTTGTGACTAGTCCTGGGTTCTCATGGGACTCCTCATTCTAACCTATTAGGCCCCACAGCATACCAGGGATAAGAGCCTAGACTAAAGCCCAGTTAAATCCTGGCTCTGCCACTTACTAACTGGTCTTGCGGCACCTGCTGTGCCTCAGTTTACTCTTTTATGACAAACTTCTCTACCTCACGAAGTTGTGGAGAGGATTAAACAAATGTAGACAAGCTGAGCACTTAGGACAGTGCCTGGCACAAGCAGACACCGACTTAACCATCAGACAGTCTCGGTGGCTCTGAGTTAGGGTGCTGTTATGCAGTGCCATGAAGCTGGACCATGTCGCCTGCTCCACTTACCAGAGTTGCTGCACAAGTGAATGAGATCAGACTACAGGCAGGGCATACACAAAAGTGAGAAGGGGACAACTGCTGAAGGACAGAATCCTATGGGGTGGGAAGCCTGAGCCCAAACAGGCCATGGGATGTGCAGAAATTTCAGGACACAGACTAGGGAGCCCAAGTATATTTCAGTTTCTAGAATAATGCACCCCGGGTTGTTAACAGTGACTGGTTACCTCTGGCATGGAAGGCAGTAGAATAGAGGAGATCATTAAGGATGCAGACTTTCACACTTGGGTTGCTTGGGGGTTTTTGTTTATCAAATAATATGGCAATTTCATCATTTAAAAAGAAGTGTGGCCAGGTGTTGTGGCGCACACCTGTAATCCCAGCGGCTCGGGAGGCTGAGGCAGGAGGATCTCTGGTTCAAAGCCAGCCTCAGCACGGGCAAGGCACTAAGCAACTCAGTGAGACCCTGTCTCTAAATAAAATACAAAATAGGGCTGGGGATGTGGCTCAGTGGCCGAGTGCCCCTGAGTTCAATCCCTGATTCAAAAAAAAAAAAAAAAAAAAAAGCAAGCGTGCTCTGTGGATTCTAGGTCAGCAGTTCCAAGACACACTAGTTACACCATGATACATGTGCACATGCAGTCCATGAGAAATCCAGCTCTCCTGCCCCTCGAGGGCAGCCTGGCGGGTGGGACCACTCAGCGCTGACCATGGGACACAGGCAGTCACGAGAACCTCGCTGAGTACTCCCTCCCGCCCCTGCTGCCCTGTGTGCTTCCTTTGCTGCACTTCTCGCTGTTGTTCACTTTTCCATGTTTCACCTGCCTTTCCTACCAGCCTGAGTTTAGGGTTAGGATTCTTGTGAATCTATCATTAGCACCTCTTACAGATTTGGTACAGATCTTACTAAAAATATCAAACACATGAACAAACAGTTGTACCTCCTGATCCTGACCTCCCCAATCCCCCAAAATAGCTTCTGTTGATGGCCACCACCAACCACAGCCTCCCTAAAACTCATTGACGCTCTTAGGACCATCACCAAACTTCTTAATATGGTACATCAATCAGAAAGGGATTCAGCTGCCAGAGATAGAAAACCCAAAGCACAAATGCCTTAAAGATGGAAGGCTAGAGATAGGCCCTTGAGGACAGGAAGACTTCACAATGTTGCCAAGGACCTAGATCCATTCATTTTGTTGGCCTGCCACCTTAACACAGCTTCCTCCTCATGACCCAAGATGGCTGCTTGGACCTCGAGCCAGCAGAGTGAGGAGGGTGAACCAAAATCATTTCATGATTTTTTTTCTTGGAACTGAAGATTGAACTCACAGTTACTGAACATGTGCTGTACCATACTCCTAGCCCCAAGTTATTTATTCAGGGGGGTTACTGGGGATTGAACCCAGGAGGGCTTTACCACTGAGCTACATCTACCACCTATTTTGTTATTTTGTTATTTTATGTTATTTTAATTTAATTTTATGTTATGTTATTGTATTTATAACAGGGATTGAAGTCAGGGGCACTTACCCGCTGGGCCACATCCCCAGCCCTTTTTGTTTTATTTTGTGACAGGCAGGGTCTCAATAAGTTGCTTAGGGCCTCACTAAGTTGCTGAGGCTGGCTTTGAACTTGTGCTCCTCCTGCCTCAGCCTCCTGAGTTGCTGGGTACAGGGGTGTGCCACCATGGAGGACCTTGTTACTCTTTTTCCGACTCTAATCTTTTCTAAATACATCAAAATAACCATGAGGGCCAGGACCAGAAAAAACACCTTGCTCTGAATACTTGTCACTACAGTATCAACTTCCTTCCCTGAAGCTTCCCTGGGCTGTGGTTTAGCTGGGTAAAGATGTCTTATTTCACCTCCATGACTGAGTCACCCTTTGGCAGTTGCTTCCTGTTGCTTCTCTAGGTCACCACACATTCACATCAGATCTCTTGCCGTTTTCCACAATACCACTGTGCTCTGGAGATGGTTCCAGCACTGCCATACTGAGCTCAGCAGACTGGTGAGTGGGAAAGGTGGTGGGGCCCTTGGTGCTCATCATTTAGCTTCCCGTGTGCCACACCCATCCAGAGCTCAGCACACTGATGGGCATTACCAAAGGTGGGGACATTGAAGGGATTTATGAAAAAAATGTTTAATTTGTCCATTCAATACTATTATTCCTCACAATCCAAGGGAAAAGAAGCCTTTTTCAAGACTTTTCAAGACTCCGAAGTCTTGCTTCTTCTCTGTTCTTCTTACCAGCGTGAGGCCAAGATGTAGCTATTCTCTTCTTTGGTTTTGAGGGTAACTACTTATACAAGTTTGCTCAGGCTGCTATAATAGTGTTGTTGGGGCTTGAACAACAGGAATTTATTCTGGAGGCCAAAGTCTGAAATCAAGTTCTCAGAAGGGTTGGTTCTTCCACATGGCCCTAAGAGAAAGGTCTGTTCCAGGCCTCTCTCCCCGGCTCGTAGGCGGCTGTCTTCTGCCTGTGTAACTTCACATAATCTTTCTTCTGTACATGTCTGTATCCCAATGTCCTCTTCTTTTTGAAAAAAATCACTTTGATAATATTTATTTTAAAAAAGAAAGAAAAAGCAAACCCCTTAAAATTTATTTTGAAACTTCTGCAATAGTTAACAACCTACATAAGTTCTTCAATTCATTTAAAATTTAAGTCTATGTTACTGTCTATAAAAAGATCACTGAATGAAGGCTCAATGTCAAATCTCCTCTTCGGGCCCACTCTGATTACCTCATTTTATTACCTATTTAAGGACTGTCTTCAAATACAGTTACATTTTGAGACACTGGGGGTGCGGATTTTCTTACTACCACATCATCTGCATACATTCCCTTGACCACAGTAGAGGTGACCAGTGTGTGAAAGAGACCATCAGCTGTATAGACTGTCAACCTGCCCACCAGCTCAGATCACTTTCCTTTAATCCAGTGTGGAATTTGGGGGCAGGGCTTCTAACCCACTCCTGACCAGAGCAAATCCCCAGGGATTAATGAGTTCAACCTGGGTGGGCAGATTTTGGACGACACTTGTTTTCTTTGTTTCTTCCTCAACTATTTACTGAGTACCAGGTACTGAACGTGGTGGTCCCTGGGGAGGTCAATGAGAATGAGGCAGGGTCTCTTCTGTAAGAATGAAGGAAATTAGAAATATGCTAAGAGGCATTGCAACAGCACCTTTTACCCTTCTGTGTGCCTATCTGTGAACTTGGCTTCTAAGGCCTGAATCGAAACTTTCATCAGAGAACTGCCCTTAGCCTCTGTAATCTCTTTGTCCAGATGCAGGTGCAGAGAGCCGGAGGGCTGGGATTTTATTCTAGCCGCCCTGCCCACTTACCTGCAGGCCTTAGCCAGTGCTAGATGTGGACTGCGACAGGCCTGCTGTAAAATGAAGCCTCATATTCCAAATCAAAAGAAGTGACTGGGGATGTAGTTCAGCAGTAGTATGTAGTATGTGAGGCATGAGTGAGGTCATGGTTCAATCCCCAGCACCACCCCCTCCCACACACACACAGGTCAGGAATGTGCCTACCAGACCTTTATGGTTGAATTATAAGAATCTTAAGGGTTTTTTCCCCAGCACCCTGACACACAGGCCAACATAGAGAAGGACATGTTGCAAAGAGCTTTGTGGATGTGGCTTTTCCATAACGGAGTGGATAATAATGTGATTCACAGAAAACCTAAAAAACTGCATGAGCTTGGGAAAGAAAGGATAGAGACAGTTCCAGAGGGAAAAGTCTTGTTGGGCCTTAATCTTCTGTGGACAGGTAGTGGGGTGAGAAAATTACTCAATGGCCAATATGAGCCATTTCTTGTAGGAAAGGATGACTCCAAGGGCAGACCCAAGAGCTGCAAGGAAAAGTGGAGAACCTTGATGTTTTAGTCAGTTTTTTTGCCCTTTTGTGACCAAAAGACGCCACAAGAACAATGTTAGAGGAAAGAGACTCGGAACATCACATCAGGAAACAGAGCAATCTCCACTCTTCAAGGATGTATAGCCCAAAGGCACATCCCCAAAGCCCACCTCCAGCCACACCCTACTCACCTTCAGTTACCACTCAGTTAATCCCACCAGGGGATTAATTCATTAATTGGGTTAAGACTCTCATAACCCAACCATTTCACCTCTAAACCTTCTTGCATTGTATTACACATGAGCTTTTGGGCCGCATTACATATCTGAATCACAACACCTTGATAATGCGTGACATTGGGGTTGGTCTCTTGGAAGTCACCAGGACACTCTAAATAAGCTCAGGCTAGACCACCAAATGATGAGAGTCACATAGAGTGTACTCTGAAGGAGGAGGGCCCTTCGTGGATATTCTGACCCCTGTTCAGTTCCCTGCTGAAGGCAGCTACAGGAGTGACTTACACGGCATGTACCCCGGAGAGCAGGAGAACTACCCAGCTGAGCCCCATCAATTCACAGAATGATGGAACACAAGTCATTGTTATTTTTAGCTACTAAGTTTCCAGGTGGTTGTGCAGCAGTAGACAAAACATTTCTGTATCCTCTTTCACTCAGTCTTTTGATAGCACTCTATGTAGTTGACCTTCCCTTCATTTAGATATTTGGCTGTGCAGTGTTGTACACTTATAATCCCAGCTACTTCAGAGGCTGAGACAGGAGAATTGCAAGTTCTAGGTCAGCCTAGGTAATTTGGTGAGACCCTGTCTCCAAATAGAAAAGGCTGGGGGTGTCGCTTAGTGGTAGAGCATGCCAGGGGTGTTTAACCCACAGAATCACAAAAAATAATGATTTAAAAAAGATATTTGGCTTTTCCCAGGACCAGATAGAGTCTCAACTGAGTTCTACCAGACCTTTAAAGAAGAACTAATACCAATACTCCTCAAATTATTCCATGAAATAGAAAAGGAAGGAACACTGCTAAACTCATTCTACAAAGCCAGTTATCATCCTGATATCAAAAAACCAGGCAAACATCAAGGAAAGAAAACTTCAGACCAATATCCTTGATGAGCATAGATGCAAAGAAGCTTAATAAAATATTGGAAAACCCAATACAAAAACACATTAAAAAGATAGTGCAAGCCAGGTGTGGTGGCGCACGCCTGTAATCCAAGTGACTTGGGAGGCTGAGTCAGGAGGATCGCGAGTTCAAAGCCAGCCTCAGCAATTTACCGAGGCCCTAAGCAACTCAGTGAGACCCTGTCTCTAAATAAAATACAAAATAGGGCTGGGGATGTGGCTCAGTGGCCGAGTGTCCCTGAGTTCAATCCCTGGTTCCAAAAAAAAAAAGATAGTGCACCATGACCAAGTGGATTTCATCCCAGGGTTGCAAGGTTGGTTCAACATATGGAAATCAATAAATGTAAATCACCCCATAAATAGATTTAAGGACAAGAATCACATGATTGTCTCAATAGATGCAGTAAAAGCATTTGACAAAGTACAGCATCCATTCATGTTTAAAACACTAGAAAAACTAGGGATAGAGGAAACTTACATCAATATTATAAAAGCTGTATATGACAAACCCAAGGCCAACATTATTTTGAATGGAAAAAAACTGAAAGCATTTCCTCTAAAACCAGGAAAAAGACAGGATGCCCACTTTCACCATTCCTATTCAACATAGTCCTTGAAACTCTGGCCAGAACCATCATGCAAGAGAAGGAAATTAAAGGGATACAAATAGAAAAAGAAGAGCTTAAATTATCTCTGTTTGCTGATGACATGATCTTATATTTAATAGATCCAAAAAACTCCACCAGAAAATTTCTGGAGCTCATAAATGAATTCAGCAAAGTAACAGGGCACAAGATCAGCACCCATAAGTCAATTGCATTTCAACTCAAAGTGGATCAAAGACTTAGGCACTAGAACAGAGACCCTGCACCTAATGGAAGAAAAAATAGGCTCAAATCTCCACCACATCGGTTAGGAACTGCTTTCTTAACAAGACTCCTAAAGTACAAGAAGTAAAATAAAGAATCAATAGGGATGGAATCAAACTAAAAAGCTTCACAGCAAAGGAAACAATAACATGGAGAGCCTACAGAATGGGAAAAATATTTACCACATGCACTTCAGATACAGCATTAATATCCAGGATATATAAAGAAGTCAAAAAACTTAACTCCAAGAAAAAAAAAACAAAAAAACCCCAAATAACCCAATCAATAAATGGGCAAAGGAACTGAAGAGACACTTCACAGAAGAAATACAATTGGTCAACAAATACATGAAAAATTGTTTAACATCTCTAGAAATTAGAGAAATGCAAATCAAAACTACATTGAGATTCCATCTTACTCCAGTCAGAATGGCAATTACCAAGAATACAAGCAACAATAAATGTTGGTGAGGATGTGGGGAAAAAGGTACACATACATTGCTGGTGGGACTGGAGATTGGTGCAACCACTCTGGAAAGCAGTGTGGAGAGTCCTTAGGAAACTTGGAATGGACCCACCATTTGACTCAGTGATCCCACTCCTCGGTCTATACCCAAATGACTTAGAATCAATGTACTACAGTGATGCAGCCACATCAATGTTTATAGCAGCTCAATTCACAATAGCCAGATTGTGGAACTAACCTAAATGCCCTTCAATGGATGAATGGATAAAGAAACTGTGGTACATAGAGAATATTACTCAGTCTTAAAGAAATATGAAATTATGGCATTTGCCAATAAATGGATGGAACTGGAGAATATCATGCTAAGTTAAATAAGCCAATCCCAAAGAACCAAAGGCCAAACGTTTTCTCTGTTTTGTGGATGCGAATTCACAATAAGTGGGGGCAGGGAGAATAGAGGTAATTTG
Source organism: Glaucomys volans (assembly GCA_020662805.1). Lineage (NCBI taxonomy): Eukaryota > Metazoa > Chordata > Mammalia > Rodentia > Sciuridae > Glaucomys > Glaucomys volans. The sequence continues at coordinate 79,350 of JAJEJO010002380.1, read as the reverse complement.
GACTAGAAAGAAGGGAGACAAGGGGCAGGGGGTAGGAATGATAGTAGAATGAATCAGACATCATTACCCTATGTGCATCTATGGTTTCATGACCTGTGTAACTCTACATCATGTACAACAGATGAATGAGAAGTTATATTCCATTTATGTATGATGTGTCAAAATGCATTCTACTATCATGTATAACTAATTAGAGCAAATAAAAACTATTAATAAATCAATTGTATTTCTGTATTCCAGTCTGCTGAAAAATAAATTAGGAAAAACAATCCATTTACAATAGCCTCAAAAACAAACAAACAAACAAACAAAAACAAAACCTTGGGAATCAATAAAAAAAAAACAGGTGAAGAACCTCTACAATAAAAACTATAGAACTATAAGAAATTGAAGAAGATCATAGAAGATGGAAAGACTGCCCATGTTCTTATTAGGCAGAATTAATATTGTCAAAATGGCCATACTACTAAAAGCACTATACAGATTCAGTGCAATTCCCATTAAAATTCCAGTGATGTTCTTCATAGAACTAGAAAGAGCGGTTATGAAATTCATTTCGAAAAATAAGAGACCCACAATAGCCAAAGTAATCCTTAGTGAGAAAAGTGAAGCAGGAGGCATCATAATACCAGATCTCAAATTATGCTACAGAACTAAAGTAACAAAAACAGCATGGTACTGGCACCAAAACAGGCATGAAAATCAATGGAATAGAATATGAGACACAGAGACAAACCTATATAAATACAGTTATCTGATACTAGACAAAGGTGCCATAAACATATGTTGGAGAAAGGATAGCCTTTTTAATAAATGGTGCTGGGAAAACAGGAAATGCGTACATAAAAGAACACAGTATGACTCCTATCTCTCACTCTGCAGACCTGGGATCAAAGACCTGGGAATTAGACCAGAAACCCTGTAACTGCCAGAGGAAAACCTAGGCCCAACACTCCAACATGTCATCACAAGAACCAACTTCCTTGTCAAGAGATCAAGTAAAGATAAATGGGATGGCATCAAATTAAAAAGTTTCCTCCCAGCAAAGGAAACAATTAAGAGCATGAAGAGAGCCTACAGAATAGGAGAAAATCTTTACCACCTGCTCCTCAGATAGGGCGTTAATATCTAGGATACACAAAGAACTCAAAAACTTAACACTAAAAAAACAAAGAGCCCAATCAATAAATGGGTCAAGGAACTAAACAATCACTTCTCGAAAGAAGAAATACAGTCAATAAATATATGAGAAAAATATTCAACATGTCCAGCAATTAAAATCAGCACACTACAGTGATGCAGCCACATCAATGTTTATAGCAGCTCAATTCACAATAGCCAAGCTATGGAACCAACCTAGGTACCCTTCAACAGATGAATGGATGAAGAAAATGTGGTATATATATATACACAAAGGAATATTATTCAACCATAAAGAAAAATGACTATGGATTTTGCTGGTAAATAGATGGAACTGGAGACTATCATGCTAAGTGAAGTAATCCAATCCCAAAACACCAAGGGTTGAATGTTTTCTCTGATATGCAGAAGGTAATCCAAAATAAGGAGGAGGGGATAAAAACAGAAGAAAGATCAGTAGAGTAGAGGGAAGGGAATGGGGTGAGGGAGGAGTGGAAGGAGGAAAGGGGATGTAATGGGGACTGAATTAGGATAAATTATATTCCATGCTTTTATAATTGTGTTAAAATGAATCTTGATGTTATATAGGACAAAAAAGAACCAATAAAAATGTATTTGGCTTCTGTGACTCCAAATTCTTCTCGCTTCCCTCTTACCGTACTGGCTTTTCAACCTTCTTAACTCTATTAGAGAGGTAGGTCCTTGGAATCCTTCCCTTCTAGAGTTATGCTGTTTTTTTTGTTGTTGTTGTTGTTTTTTTTAGAGTGATCTCATCCAGCCCTGTGGGTTCAAATACATTTGAGTGTTCATAATCTGAGTATTGACTCTTTCAAATGCCAGATTCAGATCCAAGCATCTGCTAGGCATTTCCATTGGAACATTTTATACTCCCCCCCTCTATTGTCTCTTAACACCCTTCATAATCTGTCTTAGATGGTACCCAGGATTCATTTTTAATCAATCTGCCAAGACTCACAGACAGATGACCTGTCATGAAGGAAGATTTTACTCACAGATCTCTAGAAACAGGAGAGATAGGAAGCCACTTGAGGCCACACAGGGAGGCAGACAGGGAGGGGGAAATGTGGGCAGGAGTCTTGATTGTGGCTTCTTTAGTAAGGAAGGGTAAGCAAGCTTAGGGTAGGGTAACCTGGATAATTTCAGCAGCTTCTGAGGCATATAGAGACTGTTCTCAGTGGTAAACAGGGAAGGGGAACAACAGCCCAAATATGGGAGCTCCAGGAAGGAGTTGCACGGTATGGACTCTGGCTCAGCTGGTTTGCACTGAAAGGCAGTTCACATGTGAGTTGTTTGCAAGCCCTAGAAATTAGCCAGCCCCAGGAAGAGCAGTCCTTCTAGTGTCAGCAAGGACCAAGATGTCAAACACCAAACACAGAATCTAGGAATGTGATTACTTTTTATATTCCTTTTTTTGTTTCTGTAAGGTTAGTAACAATGACCCCTGTCTTATACATTTTTAAAATTTATAACTATTTTTTGTGAGATTGAACCCAAATGTGTTTTACCACTGAACTACAGTCCCATGCCTTTTTATTTTTTATTTTGAGACAGAGTCTAAGTTGCCCAAGCTGGCCTCAGAATTTGTGATCCTCCTGCCTCAGCCTCTGGAGTCGCTGGGGTTACCTGCATATGGCCCTGCTGCAGGCTATGACCCCTCTTTTATGCCTGCTATTAGTAAATTTAGTCTTCTATTTTCTCTTGGTCTATCTAGGTAAAGATTTGCCCTCTCCCTCTCCATTTTTTTTTTAATCTGTCAAAGAACAAGGTTTTGGTTTTATTGATTCTTTGTATTCTTTTTGTATTCTCTATTGTGTTTATTTCTTTTCTAATCTTTTTACTTCCTTCTTTTGGGACTTAGTTTGCTCCTTTTTCCACCCTAGTTTCTAAGGTAGAATGTTAGGTTATTGATTTGAGATCTTCTTTTTTATTGTAGGTATTGACAGTTACAAATTACCCTCTAAACATTACTTTCACTATATCTTTTAAGTTTGTTTTCATTTTCATTTATCTCAAAATATTTTCTAATTTCCTTTGTGATTTCTTCTTGGACTTATTTAGAATCATGTTATTCCACGTATTTATGAATTTCCTTCTTTCGTTCATTTTTAATTTTATTCCATTATGGTCAGAGAACATATTCACATAATTTATAATTATTGCATTATGCAGTTGTCTTTTAAATCAGATATGGGTAAAGAATTGCAAACAAAAAATACATTAATACTATATTTTTCATTTACCTATATAGTTATTTTTACTGGTGCTTTTTATTTCTTCGTGAGAATTTGAATTATTGTGTAGTATCCTTTACTTTCAGCCCAAAAGACTCTTTAGTATTTCCTGTAGTGCTAGCAACTAACCCTTTTAGTTTTTGTTTATCTGGGAATGTCACTTTCAAAAGACAATTATGCACGATATAGAAATTTTGGTGGGGTTTTTTTTTTGCACTTTGAATATGTCATTCCACTTCTTTCTAGTATGTAAGGTTGCTAATAAAAAAAAAACCAGTTGTTAATTTTATAGAGGATTCCTTGTGCATGATGAGTTGCTTCTCTTTTACTTTGATATTTTCTTTGTCTTTCAGTAGTTTAATTATGATGTATTTAGGTGTGGATCTTCTTGAGTTTATCTTACTGGGAGTTCATTGAGTTACTTGGATATATGGATTAATGGTTTTCATAAAATTTGGATTTTTGGCCACAATTTCTTCAAAATTCTTTCTTCCCTCTTTCTTTTTTCTCCTAGTACTTCCATGATGTGTGTGTTGGTAGAGTTCATGGTGTCCAGAACTGGTTTGAGAATCTGTTCATTTGCTTCCTTCTTTTTTTCCTTATTTTGTTTTGCTCCAGAGACCAGATAATCTCAATTGACCAATCTTCAAGTTTGCTGACTTTTTAAAGTTGTAGGTGGACACAATACCTTTATTTTATTTTTTATGTGGTGCTGAGGATCGAACCCAGGGCCTCTCGCATGCTTGGCGAGCATGCTACCACTGAGCCACAACCCCAACCCAAGTTTGCTGCCTCTTGCCTGCTCAAATCTGTTGTTGAATCCTAGTGAATTTTTCATTTTATTGTTCTTTTTGACTTCAGAATTTCTTTTTTTTTAAATACTTTTTAGGCTGTCAACAGATTTATTTATTTATTTATTTATTTATTTATTTATTTATTTATTTATTTATATGTGGTGCTGAGAATCAAGTCCAGTGCCTCCCACATGCTAGGCAAGTGCTTTACCACTGAGCCAAAACCCCAACCCCTGGTATTCTCTGATGAGACATCATCCTCACAAGTTCCTTTAATTTTTTAGAGACAGTGTTCTTTAGCTCTTTCGACATATCTAAAACATCTGACTTAAAGTCTTTTGTCTACAAAGTCCAACATCTGGGCTTCCTCAGGGAACTTTTCCATTGATTGCTCTCATTTACTTTGTATGGATCATAATTTCTTATTTCTTTACATGTCTTAAAATTTTTGGTTAAAAACTGAACATTTCAAATAATGTGGCTACCCCCAAAGTCAGATTTTCCCCTCTTCAGGGTTTGTTGTGGCTGCTCATTGTAATAGTTTCTGCTTCTTTGTTAAGTGACTTTTCCAAACTAAATTTGTAAAGTGTGTATTTGCATTGTATGTGACTATTGTCCCTCTAGCTAGTTAGCTTACTGAATGGAGGTTTCTCTAAACACTTGGAAATAGTCTCCTAGTCTTTGCCAAGGGCTCTATGTGCCTTTTGGTGCAGAGAACTTCAGCGTCAGCTAGTTGTGAAAGGTTAAGGTCTTTTGGAGTGTTTCCTGAGCACCTACATAGTCCTATGATGCACATGGCCTTCTGGGTTCCCAGAAATATGCTGGAGCTTTTCAAAGCCCCTGCGGACATCTCATTCTTCAGTTTTTTGGTTAGTTTATTGTTTCCCCAACTGTTATCCATTACCTTAGCCAGCATGATATTAAAGCATGACAACCGCTAGGCTAGTTCCAATGAGACCAGATAAATACAAACCTTTGTAGGGGACTTTCCAGGGAACCACAAAATAGGTCAAATAATGATTCTTCCTTGGGAATGAGGCTTTGAGAGAGCTCCAGTAACATCCACTTCCTCTAATACAGGTTACCAGGAATGTGGGCTATTAGTTTTCAAGGTTGCCATGGTAGGGGAGGTGGGAGAGGACTAGGGTAAGCTAAAGTGCTACAAAGATTGCTGTTCCTAGTGAGATTCAGCTGTTTTTTCTTGAGTAAATGCTAGATGAGTTGGTGCAAGTCTTTGGTTAATTTCCAGAGCTCTGAAAAAGTTGACAATTTTTGCCAGTTTTTCTTTTCATTGCTTTAATGAAAGGGTTTTTTTTTTCCCCCTTGCTTTTTGAGATCTTAATCTGCCAGTTTCTCTGATATCACCTTTCCTTTCCTTTTTAAAAATGTTCTTTTATTGCAAAATAGCATCAAAACCACAACAAAAATTAAAAATTGAATGTTTAAATAAAAAATATTTATACAATTAAAAAATTAAAATCACAAAATCCAGTAGAAGAATTGCCCCTCATCCCATTCCCTAATTAATCCAATTCATATTCGTTTGTCCATGTTACTATCTAGTTTTCCTTACACTTAATAGTTAAATTTTTTTGTGGAGTGGTGCTGGGAATTCAACGTAGGGCTTCTGCTTGCTCTCCCACTGAGCTACACCTCCAGTCCCATTTTTTTTTACATTCTCGTGGTAACTTTACGTTCATGTAATAAGGGTTCACCCCCATCTTTCTGCCCTAGTCTTCCCTTTTGCACTTTCCTAGCACCTATTATGGTCTACATCCTACAACCACCGCTTCCTCCATGCTCGAAAATATCCTGCTGCATGCACACACAAGTAGGGTCTGTTTCTTGGACATTTCTATATAGTGATTTTTTTCTCAATACATCACGGATATCCTGGTCAACAGATTTAATGCATGCTTGATAAAGCAGTTAGTCGTGTGCATGAGAGTCAGCCATATGGTTCTGGGTGCCATCGAAATGCTTGAGGACGTGACTACTGTGCCTTTTACTTCTGGAAGATTCCCGGAAGGAAGACTGGGGTCAAGAATCACGCTCATGTTAAATTTTAATACCCCCCTCCCCACTACCCGGAAGACTTTTAACAATTCACACAGCGACACATGAGAGTCCTTCGCTCTGAAGGGCCTTTCGGCTTTGTCCGGGCTTTATTTGGAAGGGGTGGGGGAACGGACTTGTTTTTTAAAGACCATCACCTTTTCTGTTTGAAATACGGGATCCGCTGCATGGACTCCAAGGGCTGAAGAAACGGGGGCCCTTTGTAATTGGGAGTGATTGTTTCCACTTGTTCCGGGGGGTGGAACCCACATCCGTTGTCCCTCTTCTTTTTTGCGTGGCACTGAGGATTGAAGCCAGGGCCACACACGCTGGGAAGCGCTCCACCACTGCCACGTCCCCAGGCCCAGGCTGGCCTCGAACTTGAGATCCTCCTGCCTCAGCCTCCCGACAGGCTGGGTGGGGTTACTGGGGTGCGCCACCCCACCGCCCGTCGTCCCTGCTTCTGTTGGGCCGTCCAGGAAGCCGGGCCATGGCCTGCGCGACGCCTGAGCTCCTTTAACGAGCCGGCAGGTGGAGGGGCGTCCCCAGCGGCGCCGCCAACGCCAACGGGCCGCCGCAGGGCAGGATGGCGGAATGAGCTCGCGGCCTGGGTGAAGGCGCTGAGCGTCGCAAGCGCGGCCCCGCAGGAAGGCGCTGCTACTCGCGACGCCCGGCGACGCTCCCCAGGGCCGCGGTTTGGAGCCCCCGCGGCTGCAGAAGGCCAGAAGGCGGGTCGGCGCCGAGCCGTCGTGGGGCCGCGGCGCCCAGCTGGGAGCGCTGAGGCGAGGCCGCCGGCCCAGCTGCGGCCCGGGGGCGTGGCGAGGCCGCTTAGGTTCTGTTTTCCGCCGCCCGGCCCGCTTTCAGTTTCGGTTCCCGCCAGCCTCTCCACCCCGCGGGAGCAGCCGGCCCGGCCCATGTCCGTCGCCGCCGGCGTCGCGCCAGCCCGCGGTCCGACGGTCATGGCCCAGGCCGCCGCCGTCGTGGTGGGCGAGGTGACCCAGGTGCTGTGCGCGGCCGGGGGCGCCTTGGAGCTGCTGGAGCTGCGGCGCCGCTTGCGGACGAGCGTGGGCGCCGACGCGCTGGAGCGGCTGCTGCGGGAGCGCGGGCGCTTCGTGGTGGCCTCGCGGGCCGGCGCGGGCGGCGCGGTGGCGGCGGCCCCCGAGCGCGTGGTGCTGGCCGCCTCGCCGCTGCGCCTGTGCCGCGCGCACCACAGCCCGAAGCCCGGCTGCGCGGGGCTCTGCGCGCAGCTGCACCTCTGCAAGTTCATGGTCTGCGGCGCCTGCAAGTTCCCCAGGGCCGGGTAAGGCGCCGCGCCGGGCGCGGGCGGGGCAGGCCGGCGGGCCTGGGGCCAGGGGGCGTTCGGGGCCTCGCCGTCCTCGGTCCGCACAGGGAGCCTCGGTTGAGCACTGGGGGAGGGCCTCGGGGTCGGTGGCAGAAGACCGAGCGGCGTCCACAGAGCGCGGTGTCAGGAGGGACACCCTGGGAGCGGCGGTGTGGGGTGGGGGAGAGAGATGGTGGCCGCCCCAGGTTCCAGAGCTGCCTGGGAGGGCCAGGCGGTGGGAGGGAGTCTTTGAAAACCACACAACTCACCACCCGCTTAGCCGCCCAAGTCCCTCTCATTGCCCTCCTGGTCTTTAGGGAACTGGTCCCTAACCCACCCTTCAGGTGTCCTTATTACGGGAACACCCGCACCCAGCCGAGGCTCATCTGGTTGCCGCTTCTGCCTGGAAGGCCCTTCTTGGTTCTATTAATGCCTCGGACCTCAATTCAAAGATCGCTTCCTTTGGAGCTCTTTCCCCTTATTTATCCCATCTTCTTGTTTTTCTTTTTTTTTTAGCTATTTTTTTTTTTTGCTCCTAGTGCCCAGTCCCTTCACCCCCAGGAAAATGTAAATGCTGTAAGGACAAAGGCCCTAGCCGTCTTGGTCCTGGCTGGCTGGCTGCTCAGCATCTAGCACCCACCCAGGGCAGGTGGTCAGTGAGATGTGTGGAATGGATTGCTGAGGGTTATGCAAAAAGAATTCGGACCTCACCCCATCAAGTGGCAGGAGAGAGCAGCCATGGAATTTACATTTTAGAAGAGGTCTTAGGTAATGGTGAGGGTGTTGATTTAGAGGAAGATATCATGAGGACCCGCTTGGAAGCTAGCCCAGTTATCTAGGATAATTTCCCCCCTTCTTTTGCCTTCCTTACTCTAGGCTTTTGTCTTAACAACAGTAGACATATTTCTTACTCATCTCAGGTCTAATAATCTGGGGCAGGGACCTTGATCCATGCAGTCATTCAGGGACCCAGGCTGACTGACCTGTGCTCTGCCCTCCTCTGTAGGTGGCTCTTGGGACCATTCTAGGTATCAAGTTGCAGAGGTAGATGGAAAAGATGAACATGCGACATTTCATCAGCCAGGTCTGGAAGTGGTAGACTCCCATTGACTAGAAGCTGTCTAAAGACCCTACCTAGATACAAGAGTGCTAGGAAATGTCTCCAGCTGTCCAGAAGTATCCAGATTAAAAATACTTCTGGGGTATTCTAATATTGCAAGGGGTACATATGTGAGAAATTTGGGAAAGTTTAGGAGTTGGTAACAGTGTGAAGAGAGGTTATGGAAAACTGACAACTCTTGGGCTTCTCCTACTGTGAACTAAGAGAGCAGAAGAGGATTTTAGTTCTATATGAAACTTGGGAAGAAGGCTGGGCTTCCCATGATGCTGATGTGGAAGATTTTGGATAATGAGTGATATGGCTGCAGTCCCAGGAGTGGATCAGATTTGGGGAGGAGCCTGAAGCTTGTAAAGAGGCTGAGGGTGGAACCCTGGGAAATCTGCCCTGCAGGGATGAGGCACCTCAGGAGAACCTAGAGCAGTAGCCTAGAGGAGGAAGACACACATTGAGTGGTGCCTGGAAGGGGCCAGTGATGGGGATCACTGGTGAATCTTTTTAATGTGTGTAATTGGTAGAATAAAGCTTACTTTTCCATTCTTATGCTAGTTCCTAAAATTTAGGGTCAAATTTTCCTTGTCTTGGAAATCTGGACATCTGATGTTGATTGGTCTAAATGACTTGAGTGTTTTCTTCATTCTTCACTTTTCTCATTTCCCTGATTTATACAAGGAAGTTTCTTGAACCATCCTTCTCTAACTCACTCAAGGAAGAGTGGGTGTGGGTGGCTACACTTTCTGTTTTCCCTGTGATTTGGCTTCCTGGTCACAAGATCAGGTCTATGAGAAACGGGCCATTAGTCGTACTGCAGAGCTGAGAAGGAGTTCTGGTCCCTCACTCCCAGTCCTGTACTCAGGAGGTGGGGGTCAAGAGCACAGTCACAAGAACTAGCTCACCTTGATTCAACGTACCTCTGCTCCTTGGCTGGTGACCTTGGGCAGGGGGCTTTACAACTGAGCCTCAGTTCCCTCATCTGTGAAATGGGGATGATAATATTACTCACCTCACAGGCTTGTCGAGAACTGAGTTAACTCGTGAAACATTTAGGCAGTCCCTGGTATGTGGTAGATAGTCAGTAAGTTTTAGTTGTTGTCATTTTCATCATTAGTCATCATCATTAACAATCATCAGGCTCTGGCAGCACCAGCTATTTGTCCCTCTACCTATGATGTTCTGCCTTTCTCTCCTTGCCCAGTTCTTCCTTGCCCTTCACGTGTTTAGCTGAAGGCTTTACACTTTCCAGCACCCTCTTGGGTTTTCTTCCCCAATCCTCTCCCCATCCTAGACTGGGATACTTCTTCCCTCAGTGCTGCTGTGTTCTCACTGCATCTGACCTTGCACTTTCCACTCTGTATTTGAGTCATCCGTTTTTGTTGCCTTCACTGAAGAGGAAAAGAAAGGAGTCCAGAATGACCTCAAGGTTTTGGTCCATGTGGTTGGGAGAGGGTCATTGCCTTTGACTGAGATGGAGGAGACAGTGAGAGGCGCAGGTTCTGGGGGGAAATCAGGGGATTGGTGTTCTTTTGAGGTGCTCATTGTAAGCATGGCTGATGTGGAATGGCAATGTCTAGATTGAGCAAATGCCATCTGCCTGACTCTTCCTGGTCCTGGTGACCCAGGCCGTCATTTGAAGGTTTATCTTTGGATCTTTAAAATGGGGTACCAGGTCCTGTCACCTGGTTTGTGCTCATCAGATGTTTGAGGATTGAAAGTATGGAGGACGGAGCTGAAAAAAGGGCTGGGCTCAGGTGGAGTGCCATAGGGCACCCTAACCATTTATTCAGCCCATGTTTCGAAGTGCTTACTGATAGCCAGTGTGCTGTGAGGCCTCTTTGGATGTTGACCCTGTCATTCGTATTGAATGCCCTCCGGTGCCCTCAGGTGTCGTCCTGGGCCTCAGACATTGCACAGTCCCATCTCTTTCTTGGGAATGAACATCGTTTTTGTTACATAGACACGCTGGTTTTCCGATGGTGCTCGTAAGCACTGTCTGGAAGTGTTCCTGAAAATTTGTCATGAAGACTGATTTCACTGGTTGTGTTAAGTTTGCCAGAGCTGCTGTAACAAAATGCCATAGACCGGGTAGCTTAACCAATCGACATTTGATTTTCTCACAGTTCTGCAGTAAGATGTTGCAGGGTTGGTGTCTTCAGGCTGCTTCCTTGGCTACCTTCTTACTGTGTCTTCACATGGTCTTTTCTCTATGTATGTCTGTGTCCTATCTTTTCTGAGGACATCAGTTATACTGGATTAGGGCCCACTCTAATGACCTCATTTTAATTTAATTACTTCTTTTAAGACCCTGTCTAAATGAAATCACATTCTGAGGTTCTAGGAGTTAGGACTCTAGCATAAGAGTTTGGGGAGACACAAAGTTGCTTGTAACACCATCTCTGCTTTTTTGCAGGAAGAACTGTAGGAATGGTCACAGCTTGACGACTGATCACAACCTGAGCGTGCTGAGATCTTATGGCGTTGACCACCTCAACTATAGTGAGCTGTGCCAACTGTTGTTTCAGAATGACCCCTGGCTTTTGCCTGAAGTGAGTGCCAGTGGGGGAAATGGAGGTCCTTGAGTGGAATATGGAACAGACCAGATGATTGGAAAATAAGGAATTATAATGGTTGAAGAGAGGCCAAGGACTCTATCCTGCCCAAGGGCCAACTGCATAGTGGAGACCTGGATTTAGTTTCCTCTTCGCTGATTTCTAGACCTCTGACCTTGGGCCAGTCTTGTACCTCTTGAAACCTTTTATTCCTTATCAATTGGGCTGTTGCTTCGCTTGCAGGGCTCCATGAGGTTGGGGAGGTCTGTTTGGCCAATGCCTCCAGTAAGTGTTACTTACATAGAGCTGAGAGGGATGAGAGATGCCAGGGGCTCATTCCTGTGTAGCAGGAATTGGGACCACACTGCCAGGTATCACTGGACCCTGTTGGTCTGTGGAGAAGCCTTCCATAGCTGCTGACAGCCACATGATGCTCTCTGTACTCAATACACCCAGTACATTTTTAAAACAAGCTGATGTGAATTCTCAGATTGAGTAAGGCTCCCTGCACTGGTTCTGTAGCAGTTGGTGGGTGGGGATTAGAAGTATGAGAAGTTAATTGGGGTAGGGAGCAGGAGAGGGTGGGAAGAACTTTCAGACAGCAGCGAGGCAGGTCTGACCTTCATGGCAGGAGACAGGGAATAAAGGGCTGGGTAGGAAGTCTGACTGCAGCATAGTTCCAGGAAGGGTTCCACCAAGCCCTCAGGCAGCACTGGAGCTACAGTGGCTATTAGAGGTGTCCTGTGACTCACCAGATGGAGTCTGCTTTAGGATTAGTGTGTGCCATCACAGGCTGGGCAAGGCCCCCAGCATGAACAAGGCAGTGGCTCGAGGGTAGCAGCTGGGCATTGAGTTTCTCGTGTGCTGCAGGAGATCTGAGTGCAATACACTCCTGTGGCCAGCACAGGTTACATGGATGCTTTGGTGCTGTTTCTGATTTGAGGTAACGAAGATTGGCATATTTTAATGAAAATGCTTCCATATTCAATGAGAAGGAGCTAGCATAGCATTGTGATTAGCATATAATAGATGCTAATTTTTTTCTTTTGTGTTTTGAAAATTAGTGTTGATTTCATTCAGCTAACCTTTCTGAATGTCCTCTGTGGGTTAGGCATGGGGATCAGGAGATAGAAGGCTCTGCTCTGCCTTCCAGGAGACACATTGAATGGCGAGACAGATGGGGTACACAAGGCTTTGGTTTGAGATGCCCTCAAAGAGCCCATGGACTAGAGTCTGGGCACTGGGGAAGGCATCCTGGAGCAGAAGAAACCAACTCTTGAGTGCTAAAAGCTGAGTGAGGGGAAGGGAGGGGGCTGTGAGGCAGATTTGGGGAGAGGAGCTGTATTCTCCGAGACTGCCCAGAGAGGAGGAAACTGGCATAGTCAGGGGCATGTGGCTCAGGGTGACCTGAATGTGGGACAGAGGAGGGGAAGAAGGAGAAATGGGTGGACAGAGGCTCCTTGATGCAGGAATTCTGTATGCCAGGAAGGAGTGTGTGGCATTGTTTGGAGAGTGGGCATTAACATTTGGGAGAGGTCCTCTTGTCTGCAGTGTGAATAGTGAATCAGGAGAAGGCAGGCAGATGGTGACCAGTGAATGACCAGTTATGTAGCCCTTGTCTGCTTGGGTGGCCAGGTTGGCTGAGAATACCCTGCCAGCAATGGGAGCTGAGACCTGAACCCAGACATAGTGTGCCTGTCCTTCCAGGACTTCTGCTATTGATCTAGTCCCTTACCAGATGACCAGCTGGGGGTGCCCCCATGAATCAGGCACCTACCACGTGCAGGCATCACTTTGGCCCTTTCACTTGTCCTATTTAGTCTTCCCAACAACCCTGTGATGTAGGTGGCATTATTCCTCTCTTAGGGATTACAAAACGAAATCCCAGAACTGATGAGTGGCTGGCGCAGTCAGGCAGCTTGTCAGTGGCAGATTGGATGTTAGAGCCCATCCCTCTGGCCTTTTCCCTTGGGACTTTCATGCAAGTGGGGGACCCTGCTGATGGTAGCTTGGGTTCTGCAGCCCTCTGGGGTATTCCAACAGCTTGTGAAATGTAATGCCCGTGAATTGAGTTGGGGGGCCCTTGGTGGTCTCTGGCCTGCTTCCCATTCTCAGGAATTTGGAATATAGAGGAGAAGGAGCAGTTGATTGAAGTTCAAGTAGCAGGTTTGCCAGCAACCCAGTTCAGCAAAGGTGCTGTGGATAGCTGTGTGATTGGGGCCAGCTGTTGAACTTCTCTGCGTCTGTCAGCTCCCTTGAGAAATGAAGGAGTGGTATTTGGCTTTCTCCAAGATGCTTTAACCCTCAGAACCTCTCTTACCCTGAATTCTAGAAAGGAGAGTTGGGAGAAACTGAGCCTGGTAGGAGAAAGTTGGTGAGGCTCTGTGTTGAGTGTAAGTGGGCTGGGAGTCATCAGGAGGCTGCCATTGGTTCAACATAAAATGCTGCTTCATGTGAAGGGAACACTTCTGGTCGAAGTTTTTGGATTTTCCCAATGGAGGAGCTGTTTCCAAGCAATCTGCTTTCCACCTGGTTCCCATTTTAGCTGAGGGCTTGTGCTGGCAGCCATCAACTTGAAGGAGGGGTAGCTTCCTATCTGTGGTCTGTGTGGGCAATGGAATCACAGCTCGGCTCCAAGGTCCCTTATCACGTTACCTGGTGGGTGGGGAGGTGTGGGATGGGGGGCCTTCTTTGTCTCATGTCTTTTTTTCTCTCTGTCAACAGATCTGCCTACATTACAACAAAGGAGATGGACCCTTTGGCTCTTGTTCCTTTCAGAAGCAATGTGTCAAACTCCATATCTGCCAGTACTTTTTACAGGGGGAGTGCAAATTCGGCGATAGCTGTAAGAGATCCCATGAGTTCTCTCATTCTGAGAATCTGGAGAAATTGGAGAAACTGGGCATGAGCTCTGAGCTGGCGAACAGGCTGCCTTCCATTTACAGAAATGCGTATGATATCAAGAATAGGAGCTCTGCCCCCAACAAAGGGCACCCTCCTCCTGCAGGCCCTCAGGGGACTTCTGGTAAGGCTGGTGGCAAGAGCTGCAGGCCTTTAGATTGGGGTCCTGGATTCCATTTGGTCATTAAATAGAATGTGTGACTGGACTGAATTTGGCCTTCTTTGGGGAAAATGGAATTGATGATACTTTCCTCAGGGTGTGTTGTGAGGGTAAGTTGAAAACATAGACATGGTCAGACAAGGTGTTCTAGACAGTGTGAGTTGTATCAATGGGGACTGAATCCTTGAGGGGCCTGTTTTGCACTGAAGTGGAGCCTCAGTTCTTCCCCCTGTGCAGTCTTCTATGTCCTGGCCACCCGAGACCTGGCCTTTCAGGCAGGGACCCCAGAATGAGAATGTCATGCTCACAGCTTTAGGGGCATCCTTTGCATTGTATTCTGTTTCAATCTTATAGAATTAGTGAAAGAAACAAGTTTTAACTTTGGCCTTGGCTACCTTTCTTATAGGAACAAATGGAATTTTTTCCTTTATGTAGATTTGTCTGTCTTGTTTGTCCTCTGTACCTCTCTAGCACCTGCACAGAACCCAACCCACAGTAATTATTTAACATTTGTTTAATGAAATGTGTGCTAGTATACTTATTTTTTTTTTTTTAAGAAATGTCAGATGTAGTAACAGGTAAATAGGGGAATTTTGAGCAGAGTTTTTTTTTTTTTTTAATTTTGAGATGGACTCTTATGCTGAGATTTGAGGCCAGCTGGGCAGAGATTATCAAAATGTAAGTGAATAAAATGTAAAGCAAAAGCTGCCCAGGCTGGCCTTGAATTTCTGGGATCAGGTGACTCTTCTGCCTTAGTCATTCTGGTAACTGGGACTGTAGGTCTGTGCCTCCATTTTTATATAGTAAGTATTTTATTTCATAAGTATTTTTTGAGTACCTGGTATGTGACAAATGAATAACGGGTCCCTCAGGGAGCTTATGATACACTGGTGTCCTTTGGGTTTTACTATAGAGATTGTTGGCCGGCCACGCTTGATTCTCCATTCTTTCACTTAGCAGCTTCGAGTCTTTGAGTGCTTGCCTTGTGCTGGACTCTGTCCTGGGCTCTGCTTATACCTTAGTGCTTATGGGACAGGCCTCCCCTCAGAGCACGTAATCAGATCCACTGGTTAAGCGGTAGAGTAACTATGCTTTTAATAGGTCACTTCCTAAAATACCAGATGGGTGCCTGGACTACTAGCAAACAATCACCACTCTGATCTTTTCTGATTCTTCTTTTCAAAAAATTGTCTTTGTTTTTCCTTTGCATTTTCTTTCTGTTAATCTCATACTACTTTAGGAAGCCCAGAAATAGGTTTTGCTTTAAATGGATGTTTAAGAGTGTCCTTTGGATTTATGACCTTGCTAGAAAGGGAGGGGAGGATATATAGCTGGTCCCAAGAGCAGTCACCATCCGGGGGAAGAGAAAGAGGTGACCTTCTGGGCCTAGATTTTAAGGCCCAGCCTGTGGAATATCTCAGGGGCTTATAATGAGAAAAGGAAATATGAATAACAAAGTGACAAGTGATACTACACAGGGAGAGGTCACAAATGAATTTTATGTGCTTATTTAGTGGGTAGTGGTAAATGTAATAGATAAAGACTCCCTGGAGTGTACTGGGAAAGGTAAACCCTGAAAACACTTGCTTACCCTTTTTATATTAAGAACCTTTTAATGAACGTAAAATTAAAAGGTTTCATTTGTAGGTATAAACTTTCTATATATTTTCATTTTCTTGGTTATTAATACCCAATTCTAAGAGTTCATTAATAAGTATTTGTTATATAAAATCAAACCTTGCTTATGGAAAATAGCCCTCCATTCTTCCTCTCCTTGGGACTTGGGTGGACAGCCAGAGTTGAGAAAAGAGCCGTCTGTGTGTCCTTGGTTTGGTGAGCAGCACTGTGGCTCTGGACTCCTGGCTTCTCCCTGAAAAGCAGAGTGCCTACCTGTGTGTCTGGTGTGCTTTCTTCCCTGACGGGATAGGTTCTGTCAACTTCCCTGGTCTGTTTCAGTTTTGTGCAGAGAAATGAATGAATTCTCTTTTTTCGCCTTTGTACCTTAACTACTATAACTCTACATCTCTGGAAAGTGACACATCTTTGTGATGTTTCTTTGTAGAAAGAAGAGACAGTTCAGGTTCTTTGTCCCCAAACACTCCTACACAGGAGGAGAGTGATCAGATCTGCTTGTACCATATTCGGAAAAGTTGTAGCTTTCAAGGTAAGCTGGAGGAGGGCCTTTCTTCCCTCTCTTGGGAGGGGTAACTGCTTCGTTGTTCCTAGAGCTCTGCTCTGAGGCATTCCTAGAGAGAGGAGGGGGCCTGGCACTTTGGCCAAACTGACTCCGAAGCTGTTTTGTTGGGGGGTTGAGGATGGCAGGAATTCTTGAAATTTCTAAAAATGAGACTGTAGATGAGTTTTAGGAACATAACCATTTGGATGTGTAGGCAAATAAATGCCTGACATTGACCCTTGGTCAACTTGGCACAGGGTCACAGACCTGCTTGAGACCGAGACAAAAATACTTAGTTCTTCATGAAATCTAAGGTAAGTGTCACTTCTAAAGGATAACAATAGGCCTAGGGGAGCATTAGAAACTGGAAGAGAACTCAGTGGAAGAGAGGAGACATGTTAATTCTTGGAGGATTAAATAAGTTAGCTGTTTCCTCTGTATTGATCCAGTGAACCCCTTAGTCCCTCTTTTATCAGAAGTAGCAGAGTGTGTGTGGGTCTGTGTGTGTGTGTGACAGAGAGAGAGAGAGAGAGAGAGAGAGATTTTTTTCACTAAACCTTTGTTTTCTTCTTAACTGCGAACCTGGCCTTTGACTGAAGCAAACTTTCTTCTCAAGTTCAGTGATTCCCCTTTAAAAGCAACCACCAAAACTTCTTGTTTCATTTTCAGTCTTTAAAAGTTACCCAAGCGATTCATGAATACTTTCACTTTGTGAAAGAGTCAGATAATACAGAGTAAAGCAGGAAGTCCTTCTGCATCCCTCCCCAAAGGTAAACACTTACTGTGTGGTCGTGATATTTGTTTTACATATTTTTAAACAGATGGGAGCTTGTGAAAACATGCTATTCAGTCTGCATCTTTACGTAATGGTGTGTTTGGAGATTTTTTTTTTCCATGTTAGCATGTGTAATTCTACCTCATTTTAAAAGCAACTGTCTAGTATTCAATTGGTAATGTTCCATTAAGCATGCAAGTATACATGTGTCTTTTCATAGATTGATTCCTAACACTAGGTCAAGGAGTATGCTATGTATGTATATATTTATATTTTACAATCAAATTTGTTAAGATATAATTTACACATGATAAAATGCATCAATTTAAAATATATCCTTCTGAGTTTTTGGTGTTTTTTTTGTTTGTTTTTTTTTTTTAGCAGTGCTGGGGATTGAACCCAGGGCCTTGTGCTTGCACGGCAAGCACTCTACCAACTGAGCTATGTCCCCAGCCTAGTTCTGAGTTTTGATAAATGTATATGATACCATCAATATAATCAGCACATGAAATAGTTCCTTCACTCCAAAATGCCCCTTTACATTTAATCCTTACCCCACAATTCATCAACTCCAGAAATTCTTGATCTAATGTGTAACACTGTAGGTGAGATTTACCTTTTCTAGAATTTCATGTGAATGGAATCATTTAGTATGTATTCTCTATTTTCTTGTGCCTGGCTTCTCTCTCTCATCATGTTTTTGGGAATTAGCATGCTGTCTTATTAGTAGTTTATTCCTTTTTACTGCTGAGTAGTAGTCCATTGCATGGATTGACTGCAGTTTGCTTATCCATTCATATGTTGGTGAACATTTGGGTTGTTTCCAGTATAAATAAAACTACAAATATTCATGTGTAATTTCTCATATAAATGGTTGTCGTTTCTCTTGGGTAAAGAACTAGAAGTGGAATTACTGGGTCATGATGCATGCTTAACCTTAAAAGAAACTGTCAAATTGTCTTCCAAATTTTACATTCCCAACAGCAATGTATGCAAGTTCTAGTTGCTCTGCATCCTTGCCAATTCTTGGTATTAATAGTCTTAAATTTTAGCATAGAAGTGAATAGCGGTGTCTCATTGTGGTTTTAATTTGCATTTCTCTGATGATTAATGGCGGTTAACATTTATTTTCATATGTTTGTTGGACAATTTTGTATTTTTTTATGAAATACCTGTCAAATCTTTTGTATTTTTAATGTTTTATTAAAATAGTGAATATGTCACAAACCACACCCTTCACCCAGGGAGTAGTTTTTAGTTTAGTAACAGAATTGTGCAACCGTCATCACAGCCAGTGTCAGGATATGTTCGTTACGCCTAAAGAAACCATACCATTTCGTATTCCTTCCCCCAGCTCCTGGCAGCTACAGATTTATGTCGGTCTCTATGTATTTGCCTGGATATTTCATATACATGGAATCATATAATATTGATCTTTTGCAGCTATTTTGCCTTTTTTTTTTTTTTTTTTGCAGTGCTGGGGATTGAACCCAGGGCCTTGTGATTGCAAGGCAAGCACTCTACCAACTGAAGTCTATCCCCAGCCCTATTTTGCCATTTTTATTGAGTCATTTGATCTCTCATTATTGAGTTGGAAGAGTTTTTTATATTATGTATGTTGAAAATCCATTCTCCCAGTCTCTTTCATGTTCATTTTATGTCTTTTCAAAAATAGGTATTTTGACACTAATGTCCATTTAATATATGTCCATATGATATCCACTTAATATATGTACATATGATATCCATTTTAATACTTTTCTTTTTGGAATTTTTGTAATCTAAAACATTTGCCTATTTCAAGACCAATGTTCTCCTGTGTTTTATTTTTTTCTAGAAATTGTAAAGGTGTAACCTTTATGTTTACACAGGGCTGTTAACGCTTATCTACTTGATAGTTATTTCCCTGGGTATTGCTTTTCCTTGGTGGGCTTGCTGCCCCTCGCCACTATTTTCCCTTCTGTGTTGGGTCATTCTTGACTTTCTCATTGTACTTGACAAGCCCATTTGTTTGTCTTCCTGGTTGATTCCAGGGGGCTGATTGTGATTCCATCATAGAGGCTTTGTCTCAGTGATGCTAGGTGGAGAGCGTGTCCTGCCGTGGGGTGGGCTGCTGGCATGTTCCAGGGACTTGAGGAGGAGACTTGGTGGCCATCTCAGGTACTTTTCTCTCTGCAGTCCCAGTGTCCACACTTACACATTCAACTGGGAAGCAGATTGCATGGTTGGGCGGTCCAAGCAAGTCTAGTGGGGGGGTCCCACTCCAGTGGGTCCCCATATTCACATTGTGATTGGCCTAAGAATTTCATCTGATCCAGAGTCTGTGAAGCCCATGAGAGAGCCTTTCTCAGTATGTGGAATCTTCTGCATGTTTTGCTGAGTTTTTCTCTTTTTATGTTAGTTTGGTTCTGTCTGCTGCATAGTTTAGGAGTTCTTTTTTTAAAAAATTTTTTTTTTGTAGTTGTAGATGGACAGCATGACTTTATTTGTGAATCTTTACGTGGCGCTCAGGATTGAACCCAGTGCCTTACACATGGTAGGCAAGAGCTTTGCCACTGAGCTACAGCCCCAGCCCTAGTTTAGGAATTCTTAATCAAGTCTGGTCTATCGATGGTACTTTTTATTGCTTTCCTGGGCTTTGGGGTTGGTTCTTCTATCTAGCCTGTCATTTTAAGGGATGTAGGGAGATGAACGTGAATGCTTTGCCTGCCCAACTGTTTTGATTTCTGTGACTCACCTTCTAGAAAGGTAGACTCTGGGATGCTCCAGTGAGGTGGGGAATACTAGAAGGAGGAAAAGGAAGTAGAGAAAGGGGACCGAGGATCAGGGAAGATGAGGACAAGGGAAAAGGGCCTCTGCCTTTACCTCGGTGCCAGAGCTCTCACCAGCCATTTGGTTGCAGTGACATTTCCCAGGTACCTGCCAGCTATGAGCAGTGTGGCTTTCTTGCTTGCTCCTTAGCCTACTCTTTGGCCACAGTGCTTTCCCCAGGCCTCTCTGGCTTTCTGGAGGAAACGTCCGTCTGGTGGGTCATGGCATGGTGCACCTTCTTGAGGGGGTGCTTTCTTGTGAGGAGTTTTTCTTCAGGCTGCCCAGGATTCACCTATGCCTAAAATTTGTAGATGCAGCCTCTCAGTACTGGGATGCTCTGGGAAGGCCTCTCTGCTCTCATCCCTGATCATTTCCCTTAGTCACCTTCTGGGAGGGAACAGGAACTCTTACTTGATCGTGACCTCTGCACCATAGCCTGGCCTTATCGCTCCTGGCTCAGCACTGTATTACCCGTTGTGTGTGCTCCTTGTCAAGAGTCCAAGAGGTCACTTGGCCTGGTGTGACCTATCCATGCTCAAACTCTGGATGAGTTAGGGATCTAAAGTGCCTGATGTCATTGTGTCCCTCTTTGTTGAGCTTAGAGGTGTCCCCATGTGGGTACCAGCAGCTTGTCCCTTGACCCCTCTCAGTTGAGTGTTCTTTTTTGTTATCTGTCTGGCCCCAAGCCTGGTCTTTGATAAGCCCTCACAACATCCCCATACTCCTCCATGGTACCTGCACCCGCCCCCTCCACCCGCCACTGTAGTGTCCTTTAACAGAATCTGGGAAGGAACTGGCATTGAAATGTGCCTGAAGGAATGCATATGATTTTAGGAAATTTTGATTTTTTTCACGTGTCAAATTGGTCAAACTTTATTAGTATTATTTTGAAAAATGAATAAAAAATGTACAATGTACAAAGGACAGTAAGAACTCTTTCTCACACCTGTTGTCCTTTGCACCCAGGCCTTTCCAGGAAATGGCAATGATTAACAGTCTTTAAATATCCACTCAGAAAGATGTCACATGTGTACAAGTGTATGTCTGTGCAGTTTTGTTCTTACACAGGTGCACTAGCAGACTTGTGCTTTTTTCCCTTAACTGGATATTTAACTTTTTGGAATATAATCTCATGGTTCAAAATTCAAAATGTATAAATATGACAAATATTTCCTTATAACTTTGCCTGTGGTCACCTAGTTCCCCTCTGTAAGAAATAACATCTGCATAAGCATATTTAGTCAGAGTGTCTCTAATCTTTTTCTCCCATTTTCTACCTGGGAGCATTCTGCATGGTGTTGTGTGTCTTTCTACCTTATAGCATATATCTTGGTAGCTCTGTGTCGGCGTGCAGGGAGCCTCCTTACCCTTTCCTCTCCTCCTTCCATGTCGTCTCCAATGGTCCTCTGTGGCTGTCACAGAATTTCTCAGAGGCTATTAAAAGGCAGAGAGCAGTAGGCTGTGTTCCAGTGGCAGGGCTGGTAAGAGCAAGGGTTAGGCAGCATGTCCTCAGAATGACAAGGCAGAGATGTGGCGCCTCGGAGCCCTGGGATGGTGGAGGGGAGAACATGAATATTGGTAGGGCAGAGCAGTGGAATAGGGCAGAGCAGTAGGAAGGCCTTTGGTGTGTGTGGGTGGGGTTGAGGGAGGCCTAAGTCTGTTGGCAGCCAGAAGGTATCTGAGCAGCTGGCACTGCACTGCTGAGCCACCACCTAGGGGACATGTGGGGGTTGGAATGGGTTTATGGGAGAGATGAATCTGGCTTCGTCTCTACCTCTGCCCATCCACATGCCACAAGTATAGAGACACTGAACACTCAGACAGTCCCTTTCGGGGCTCTCTTTTGGAGACAGGGTCTCATTGCACTTTCCAGATTGTCTTCAAACCTGCAACCCTCCCATCTGAGTTCCCTGAGTAGCTGAATTTTTGGAACATACCACTGTGCCCAGCCTGTGATGAGCTTCTTCATAATCATGAAATGAAATTCACAGATGATGTAACCCACCAATGTCCATATGTTTAAAAATCAATATAAGGCACTATTAAAATATACGAAGTATTTCAGTATCTAAATGCTCAGGTATGATTGCACTAACAAAACAAAGACTTCCCACAACTTGACAGAATATTCTCAGTTCAGCAGGCAGCACTACACCCATTGACAGCCACAGGGTGTGGCCAAGCATTTATTGCCAGGCTGTCTTACCACTTTATGTTTCTGTTTTAGATAAGTGCTATCGAGTTCATTTCCATTTGCCATATCGATGGCAGTTCTTGGATGGAGGCAAATGGAAGGATTTGGACAAAATGGAGCTTATCGAAGAGGCATATAGCAATCCCAGGAAAGACAGGTAGGAAATACATCCCTTATTTCTGCTTTGTGCCTGGACTTCTGTGTGTAATGTTGGAAGTTTAGTTTAAATAGTAGTGTTTGTTTTGATGGTCTTCACACACACACACACACACACACACACACACACACACACAGACCTCTGACACACTCTAAGCAGCCTGGTCTGGAGGTGGAAGCTGGGCTGGAAATTGGAAGTTCATGTTCATACTGGCAATTTGGTGGCTCTGTTCTCCCATCTTTCAGGGAGGAGTAATGGGAATAGGAGAAGACGTACCACAACCAAGTGAGTTCTCAATTATTTGCTGCTGTAATTGATCACATATTTTAATTTATTTGTTATTGCAGAAAAGTGAGAGGTAATTGTGAAGTTTTAGCCTTTTTTGTGAAGTTATATAACTGAACTACTGTGTATTATTTAGCATTTAACTTTTTTATTTTTCTAATCTTTCCCCAGTATTTTCAACCAGTTAATTCATAGTAAATGGGAAAGTACCAGGTAGCTTTATTTTTAGATACTTAAAATTGTTTGGATTAAACTTTCTAGAATATGGTGCCAAGAAGAGAATCTTAGCCTGCCATTTGAGTAATTTGCAAATTGCTGTTGGTTAAGTATGTGAAACAAATTACTCTCCTTAGGAGAATTAAATGGTTCACATATCACCCATAATCTTCCTTTTTGAGGCAAAATTTACACACAATGATGTGCACAGATACTAAGTGTGCACTTCAGTGAGTTTTGATAAACACATACTCTCACACAGCCAAAACTATCCATGCGTGCCAGTCTCCTGTCCTCACGTGAGTTTCTGTGAGGTGGATATCCAGGAGGGGCCCTGCGAGGAGGTGGGCTACATACATGATCAGCTCTGCCATGTGTTGCCAGACTGTTTCCCAAGATGACTGCACTACTTTCCAGCCCTAGTAGCAGTCTCTAGTGACTCATCCCGCTGACAGTGGGTATTGTCTGACATCTACACTTTTCCTGGTCTGGGGTGTAAATATGATCTCAGTTTGAATGTACCTTATTCCCAGTGAGGAAAAACTCCTCTCCACATGCCCATTGGCCACTTTTGCTTCTTCTGCTGTGAAATGTCCATCCTGTTTTGCCCATTTTGGGGGATCAGGGACAATTTTTAAAAATATTCTATTTGTTCATTTTGGGGAATTTACTACATTTCTAGATAGTAAATATGATTAAATAAATAAATTATTATGATCAACTTATTGTATCTTTTAAAAAATGTTTAATTCTTTTTTAGATATACATTACAGTAGAGTATATTCTGACATAGTATACATACATGGAGTATAACTTCCCATTATTTGTACATGAGGTGATTGTACATGAGGTGGAGTGACACTGGTCGTGTGTTCATATATGAACATAGGAAAATTATGTCTAATTGATTCTACTGTCTTTCCTGTTCCCATCCCACCTTCCTTCCCTTCATTCCGCTTTGTCTAATCCAATGAACTTCTATTCTTCCCTCCCTCCCTTATTGTGAATTAACATCTGCATAACAGAGAGAATATTTAGCTCTTGGTTTTTAGGGATTGGCTTATTTCACTTAGCATGATAGCCTCCAGTTCCATCCATTTACCAGCAAACACCATAATTTCATTCTTCTTTATGGCTGAGTAATAGTCCATTGTGCACATATATCACATTTTCTTTATTATTTATGGTATCTTTTAATGCAAAGAAGTATTTATCCATATTTTGTTTTGTGGCTTTCTTTTTGGTATCTTAAGAAATCTTCCCTAAGCCCAAGACCATAAAGAAATTCTCCTGAGTTTTCTTGTCAAAGTCCTGCTCTTTCTAGTACAGTACTATATTTAATCTCTCTCTTCATGTGGTCAAGGTTGAGCCCAGTTTCATTCTTATGCAGATGAATTACTCGTTTGCCAAAGACCTACTTTAAAAATGCATCTAATCTTTTTGTTGTGATAAAACACACACATAACATAATTAAAATTTACCATCCTAACCATTACCAATTACCTAACCAATTTACCATCCCAACCTAGCTCAGTGGCATTAAGTGCATTCACATTGTTGTCACCATCACCATTGTCCATTTCCAGAAGTTAGTTTATTTTTAAACCCATCAAAAGAGAGCCAGATTTGGTAAAATATTAACATAGCTCATTTTTAGATCAGGTGTCAAATGTCACTTTTTGAAAGAGACCGTCCTTCCTTTACCTGTCTTTAGTGCCATCTGTGTTGGCACTGCTTTCGCACATACACACTCGTCAGTGCCGGACCTGGTCACTATCTGTTCACCTCTATCAGTACCATGCTGTCTTCCTTGTAGGGCTCTGTATAGTACTCCTGGCATCTGATAGTGCAAGTGCCCACCTCCTTCAGATTGTCTTGGTCCTTGGCATTTTGCTCCTTAAGAAATTTGAAAATCTCATCAGCTTTCACAGAAAACTCCATTGTGTTCTTAAATTGAAATTGCCTTGACTCTTGTCAATTTTGAGAACTGGCAGCTCTGTGTCATTGATACTTTCTATTTATGTGCATGATAGCTTTCTGAGCTCTCGGCCTTGATCTGTTCAAGTATTACTTCTCTGGATTTCTGATTAGACACATGTTGAGATTTCCTCACTTTATCTTTTATGTCTCCTAACTTCTCTTTCATTCTTTTTCTTTCACTACTGTATCCAGGGGAATCTCTTCTCCTTAGTTTCCCAGTTCACTAGTTCAGCCTCATTTGAAATGCAGTGTGCCCCATCTAATTGTGATTTTAAAGTTTGTACTATTATTTACTTCTAAACATTCTGGTTTTTTCCTTCCAATTTACCTGGTCATATTTTTGCAGTATCTTAATCCTTACTGAAACTTTCAATACTCATTTCCTTTTCAAAAACACTTTATACATATTTGCACTGAGAAAGCTAGTTTGTAGCCTTTGGTGGTCTGATTGTTTTTGTCAACTAAATTTTCTTATGCTGTCTTGTTTCCACATGTGTCTTGTTATTTGCTTTTAAGCTTACGTTTGTTGAAGTTTTATTCATGGAAATTCTTTTGAAGCCTGGATTGAAGGTGAATTCCTCCAGAGAGAGTTTGTGTTTATTTCTCTGGGAACCACTACCTTTAAAGCTCACTCTTGCACAGAAATGTGAACCAGTCTAATGTCTGTGTGAGGCTTGGGTGACTCAAGAGTTCGTGGGGAGCTTTTTCCTCTTCCATCCAGATCCAGCATGAATGCAGACAAATCTTGCTTACCGCCTTGCGAAGGCACGTCCCCTCCCCGGGGCCCATTACTAAGGATGCATAGTCTTTCAGGGCCCTGGCTTTATGCAGAAGTGTCTTCCTTGAAATTGAATCTCCTACCTTCCTCAGACCCTGCATTTATTTCCTCTTTTCCCCTGGACTGCTAAAACCAAGGCTCTTGGTCATTACTCACTGACACTGCTGTGGACAGCTGCTGGCCTCAGTCCTCACTTCTGGTTTTGTACCTCCCTCCATCTTTGGGCAATATGGTATTGAGAAGGGAAACCTGTTCTGGTGGCTGAGCATGCTCCTCTTCAAGCCAGCCTACCAGCTCATTGCCTTGGGACATGCTTCTTAGCCTTCCCGAGCTGATAGGGTTATGAAAACTTAATCTCCTAATGTATATAAAGTACTTAATACAGGCCTGGCTCACACAGTAATCACTCAGTATACGTTAACTCTTGTTGCCTTCTAAGAATGTCCCTTCTTTGCACAACCATAGAAATGAAAATCTGTACCCCATATGTGTACAGTGAATCAAAATGAAGTCTGTAAAAATAAAAAAAACAAGCTACCTAACATGCAAAAATAAAAAAAAGGAATGTCCCTTCCTTAATTTGCAAGCAATACATTTCATTTTTTATCAAACTCAGGTCCTCCTACATGAGGCAAGTGCTCTGCCCCTCTGTTACATCTCTAGTCAAGTGCATTTTGAGAAGGACTTTTTAAAAAAATTTTTTTGTACTAGGATTTGAACCCAGGGCACTTTACCACTGAGCTATATCCCCAACCCTTTTTATATTTTTAATTTTGAGACAGGGTCTCCCTGAGTCACTGAGGGTTTATTTAGTTGCTGAGGCTGTCCTTGACTTGTGATCCTCTTACTGGGATCACAGGCATGAGCCATCATACCCTGCATTGAAAAAGAGTATTTTTAACCAGTGTTTTTTGATATTTAGTGAAAGGAATTTTCATAACCAGTCTTCTGTATTGCCCTGATTTTGCTATTTTTTTGCACAGCAGAATTGAACTTAAAAAGCAGTTTCCCTAACTCTGGAAACATTTTTTTAAAATGTGCTGGAAACATTTAATATTTGCATCTACCAGCTGTATATTCCGCTGGCAGGAAGCTGAGGGACCTGTGTGTATTTGGCTGGTGCAGTGTTCAGTCTGCCTCTTGTTTTCTTCTGCAGGATCCTGTGTGCTGAATCGGCCAGTAGCTTTCACTTTGATACTCTGAACTTTGACTCCATGAGGTTTGGCACTGCCCAGGCTCGTCGCCTCTCCACAGCTTCCTCAGTCACCAGACCCCCACACTTCATCCTCACCACTGAATGGGTTTGGTATTGGATCGATGAGTTTGGTTCTTGGCAGGAATATGGAAGACAAGTAAGTGTGATGGAAAGAGGATGAGTATTTTTCTGGGGTAGAGGAGCCCTTGAAAACATGAGCACAAAGATCATTAGGGAGCATTCTTGATAGAGTCAAGGATCCCCAGTTCCCTGAATGACTCACTGGCAGCGGGGGCATGAACTAGATAATGGAAGGACAAGATAGTTTGGAGTTCGTGTGTTCAAGTTTTGCATCTTTGAACAATTAGGCATCCCTTAGCTCATGAGAACTGAATGACAAAAAACTGTAGTGAGATCAGCTTTCTTTTTTTCTTTTCTTTTTTTTTTTTCTTGGGGAAAAGGGAAAAGAAGGTTTAATTGCTTTGCTGAGATCAGCTTTGTTGATTGATTCTGTTAAATGGAGTAGACAAATTCTTCTCTTACTTGTTACAGAAAGCTCCAGAGCTAGTTCCTGGACTTGTAGGTGTGTTCGTGTAGCTGCAGTGTAAAGTTTAAGGCTTTTAAAACTGCTTTTCTTGCCTATTTCTGTGACTTCAGAAGATGACCATATATAAGAAAATTGATTTGTATCAGAAATTGATGTGGGCTCTAGATCAAATCGCTGTCACTGTCAATTATTTGAAGGTGTTTATGAATGAGTGAGACTGAAGGGAGTCCCTGGTCACTTGGAGAAGTGCAAGAATAGGGAGAAACCATTTATATAGGGACACCCTCTCCTCAATGAAAAGTGAGCTTTGGGGTCTGATAGATATTTGTACTTTAGGTTGTAGAAGGGAATACTGAAGTTTTTTTTTTTTTAATTAAAAATTTTTTTTTAAATTTATTTTTGGTACTCGGGATTGAACCCAGAGGCGCTTTATCAGGGAGCTACACCCTAGCCCTTTTTTAAAAAAAATTTTTTATTTTGAGACAGAGTCTTGGGCTTGGGATATAACTCAGTTGGTAGAGTGCTTGCCTTGCAAGCACAGGCCCTGGGTTCAATTCTCTGCACTGCAAAAAGAAAAAAGATGTGAGACAGAGTCTTACTTAGTTGCTTAGGCCCTTGCTAAGTTCCTGGGGCTGGCCTCAAACTTGTGATCCTCTTGCTTTAGCCTCCTGAATCGCTGGGATTACAGCTATACACCACCATGCCTGGCTGGTTTCTTGTTTTTAATTGCACTCAGATTATTTTCTCTGGCCACACTTGGATATCAGCTGCATGAGGGCAAGGAGTTTTCTCTTTGGCCACTGATGTATTCCCTGTGCTTGGAATGATGACTAGCAGGTTCTCTGGAAACAGACATTGGCCAATTAAAGTACAATATGTGCTGCCCCTGTCTGTTGGTCAGTTGGAGCTGGTCACTTACCAGTACACCCTTCATTTTCTCTTTAGCACCAGTCTCTCCTCACCTGCTGATCTGCTTGCCTCTCTTTTCCTGCTGGCTGCCTCCCCTCTCCAGTCTTCTGAAACTCTTACTACCCATGTGGGAGCTTTGTTCAGATAGGTTGTCCAGAGTTGGTCAAGAGCATGAGGGGAATAGGCTAGGGCTGATGTGGAGGAAGGGAAAAAGATGCTCCCCTGATCATACTCCATGAATCCTGCTTGCTTGCTGACAAGTAGGTTCCCTGGGTGGCTTGTCACAACCCCTATTCTCCCAAACAACCTGCCAACTCTGGGGGTCAGAGACCCTTATTCTCCCAAACAGCCTGCATTTTGGGTTTTCCCTTTCCTATATTCTTATTCCTTTACTGCACTGCATAAACTTACTGAAGAGAGTTTAGGAGTCCCTGGGGATGAATTGCACATGGATGTTATTGATATACCCATGTGCTGGTGGGGCATGGAAACATGGGTGTGGACTTGGTAGGTTTCAGCTGCATGGTCTTCTTTTGTACCATTAGCTGGACAGCCTCAGGACTATCTGTCCATTTTTTCCTCATGTGTTTCTAGGGTAACTCCATATTGGGTTTCTTCTTTAGTTTTCTGGTGATTGCCAGTTGAAGACAATTTTCCTCTTGAATCTTAGAAAAGCTAGGTTGTTTTCTGTCTGAGCTCAGAATTTACCTCAAAATTTTATGTCAGAATCAGATACTTTCTGGTCCTACCTCAAATCTATGGGAACCTGTTCTTTCTATATCTCACTAGTGCCCCCAGGTACTGAACTTGGACTGCCTCAGTTTAAAATTGGCTTCTCCTTCCAGATCCTGGAACTTAGGCACCTCTATAAGACCAGAAAGTAGAAGGTTACTTCAAAGATCATCTACCTAGTATACTCTGTGTTGATGGCCTAAGCATCTCCTTCTAAGCCCCACCTCTTAAAAGTTCCACCCCTCATAACATCACCACACTGGGGACCAACCCTCCAGAGCATGTCCCCTTGAGGAACAAACCACATCAATTCATAGCAGGGAGCCAGAATTCAAAGTTGGTGCAACCCCAAACATTAGCTGTCCTATAGGTGATTGTAGATGGGATGAGGGTTTGAAATGGATAGCTGGAAAAACAGAAGAGCTTTCCAAGGGATCAGAAAAACAAAGCTACACAGAGGACTGAAGTGGGATTAAGCACGGTGAGAATGGGAATAGCTGGCGAAGAGGCAGCATTGCTTGGCTACCAGTCAAGCCGCATTGGAGAATTCGCCATTGATGTTTCACTGTCATTGGAATGGCTGCCTCATCCTTTCTGAGATACTCCAGCGCTCTCTTCTGTTGCTCCCCTTCCTCTTACCCTGCACAGCAGGACCTGTACTTATTGTCTTCCATTTACTAGGAAAACTTTCAGGAGAGTTATGTTGCTTCCTTGCTGAGCCTCCCTCCCCTGCCACACCCTGCTCCTTGGTACCTTCCTCATGCCAGGACTGTCCTTATGGGCGTGTCTGGAAAGTGGTATGGATGCCACCAGCATCTTTTCTCCTCACCATACGTTCTTGCTTTCATGAAGTCTTTGGCTCTCCTCTCATAGGGCACAGAGCACCCTGTGACCACCATCAGTAGCAGCGACGTGGAGAAGGCCTACCTGGCATTCTGTGGCCCAGGGACGGATGCCGGGGCATCCACCCTGAAGTTCCAGGCTGGAAAACACAACTATGAGTTAGACTTCAAAGGTAACCCATCCCCCATCAGAGCCTGGCTCATGTGGGCGCAGTCTTTCACATTAACCTAGGACCTCGGCTGGTGCAGGAAAGAAAAGGAGGTGTGTTCATCCAGAAGTGGAGGGGGATCTGTCAGTGGGTGGTGCAGCACCCGGTTGAGATGTGCATGGGAGCCGTGAGAAGAAAGGACCTGAGGAGGGGCAGGAGCCAAAGTGAGGAGGGGCAGGCAAGTCAGTGAGTGCAGCGCAGCTGTCCTGAGGGCTGTGGGCGAGTCCCTGGCAGGCCTGAGCGGCTGTCGTGCGGTGCTGCTGTGCCTGCTTTCCCTCGGCCTCGGTGGCATGCCAGCCAGGCTCCCTGTGGTAGAACGTGCTTTCGTGAACAGTTCTGTCCCTGTGGCATCTGAAACGTGGGCCTGAGGGACTCATCCACCGACTTCACTCCACGGAAGCTGGTTGGACTCCTCAGTGACCCGTCTGTGAGGTTTCTTCTGAGATTGCCGTAGCTTCTGTCAAGCCATTTCCACAGGAACACAGCAGTCCAGCTGTTTGGTTCAGTGCTGCCCGTGTTTCACGTTTTGGACTTGGGGTCCTGAGTGTTTGGAGGGCAGGGCCTTGCTCTCCACATAGGGTGCTGTGGAGGACAGCAGAGTGTGTCTGGTGAACTGTCTGAAAACTGCTTTCGCTGCTTGCTTTTGTCCAGTTGGTTTTGTGGCACTTCTGGTTTTGCTTAAGGCAAGCCTGTGTTGCTCAGGTTAGTCTCTTCTACTCTTCAGTGGGGTTGGCTCTGGTGGAGGACGCTGCGTAGGTGATGTGGTTTGCATTCCATGGCTGATAGACAAAAGTGTGTGGAAGGACTCAGTGGAATGTTGGGACTGCCCTGAAGACCTGGGCTGTGCAGCTCACTTTTCTGCCTGCTGACAGTACTTCAAAATAGTTTTTTTTTTTTTGAAGTACCTGGAAAATATCAAAACAGATTCAACAAAAATGTCAGGTGCAAACTTCATTCTTCTCAATCCTAGACCTCATTGCCAGGGACATAACAGTCTCTGAGGATGAGGGTGGGGAAGAGTGCATGCAGGCAGTTAGAAAAAGCACCACTGCAGCTTGGCCTAAGTTCATTTTGGTGGGCATAGTTTTTCTTTTATTTTTGAGGTAGTTGGCCTTGCCCTCATAATCTCAATACTATGTATAATGAAAGCAAGTCTCAGACCAGACTCTTAACACACACATTTTTAAACTGTTTATTAGGAAGCAAGTATATTTAAAACATACACACAATAGCCCTAGTGACTTGTTCTGTAGGTTTAGGAAGACTCAGCTCAGTACTTTTAGGGATGCTTATTATAAGACATTCAATGGGCAAAAGCTAAGATTCCAAAGGCAGAATTCTGACATCCTTTTCGCTTAGCTGGCTTCAAACAGACAGAATCCCCCAAATCAGGGCTCATTTAGGGACATAGTCTAGTGTATCCTTTGCAAAGGCAAATTAGGGAAAGGCCTCACTTTGTCCGTGGAAGAATAGAAGTGTCTAATACATATTTAGCCAGTCCACATTTCTAGAGTAACTTTAATCTCATCTATGAAAGCTTATTTAAAATTCATCACAAATGGTCAACAGACCAATTAACAGACCAATAAAGAAAATAAGTGTATCAGTGAGCAAAGCATCAGTGGAAGGTTGAATTGTAGGTGTCAGAAGGGATCATGGAAGCTATGCACAGGCGGTGTACTCCTAATGAGAATGTGGGTGGCTGTGCTGTAAAGGATATCCCTTGGCTTATCTACCCAGTATTGCTAAAGTTCAGTAAGATAAATTCTAGACATCTGTGATTTTTAATATTAGGGTGTTCTGAAAATGGAAATAAACTTTTTGTGCTGTAAATGTGGAAAAGAGGACTTGACAGGGTTTTCCTGCTGGGGTGGATATTTGCTCTAACTTCTAGGTGTTCGTCATTTTTCAAATCAGGCACTTATTGGTGGTGTACCTAAAGGCAGCAGGTGTTTCCCCTACCCCCATTCTCAGAATGAGTAGGAGATTCTTGAAGTGAGGCAGCAGAAATTTTGTTTATTAAAGGTGATACACATGTAAAAAGGTTGGTAAATACTGTTACAGAGTTAGCTGAATCAAACTAAAAAAAGTTGTGAAATTATTGTATTAACTCTAAATCCTACTAATTTAAGACATGGTAATTTGGCCTCAGGCTGGGCTGAAGCTATTTTATATTCAAGCTGGGAAAAATTGCTAAGCAAAATAATAGTTTAAACAAGAGTGGAAGGATCAATTTAAAAGCACTCATGTATAATTGATATGTCAATTACTAATCATTCCTCTATTCATTAAACCCAGCCTCCCAAGGATACCTATTTTCTTTATAAATATTTGAAATGTATGAAACTACCTTATTTTTAAGCCTGGTTCTTGGCTTTACACATTTGGATTAGCTTTCCATCACATTTAATTTATGTTTATAAAACATTGCTGTCCTCTGATTGGCTATGTTTTTTTCAGCCTTCGTTCAGAAAAACCTGGTCTATGGCACCATCAGAAAGGTTTGCCGCAGACCCAAATATGTGTCTCCCCAGGATGTGAAGACGAAGCAGACCTGGTAGGTTGCACATGGGGCCCCTACTTGGCATGTGCTGTCAGTTGGGGTGCACTCTGCTGCAGGTAACAGAAAGCATGAAAGAGCACTTGCTGGTGGTGTGACTCAAGGCTGCAGCACTCAGCTCCAGCATTCAAACCTGCTCGCTGGGGAAGCCTTTGAGCCGGGGTGAGAGTTATCTTGTGGGTAGAATCTTCATCACATGTAATGGCAGGGCTGCCTGTTGGGATGTGCAAGCCAGGCTGGACTTGAAGCCGGCCCATCAGTTTTGTCTTTTCAGTGTAGCAACTGAGTTATAGACCTGAATTTTTAAAAAATGTTGACATAATGAAATAATGATGGAATTACACTAATAAAAACCCATGTATTTTAGTATTGACTATCAAGGAATACCAAATTACCAGAAACTGGCATTACAGTCACCAATGGGCCAGTTTCATCTTTAGGGTGGTTTTCTTTATGTCACAGGATAGCTACCAGGAACCCCTAAGTGATCCCCTCTTCTTTTGAGCACATTGGTGGAGGAGAAAGTCTACAGCTGATGGGGGTGATTGACACTGATTAGAACCCCTTTGAAGCAAGATTTCAGGCTGGTGCAGGTTGATGAAATTGGAGTCAGATGGGGAGGGGCCAGTCCTCTCCAAACCACAGGCCACATGTCCAGGGAAGGTGGCCTAGATGTTGGCACCACAGTGCCTCTTAGAGTTTGGGTTTGCCATGGCCCTTGTTGGGTCTTTGGTTGTTACTGCTGTCGGCCAGGTGCAGCTTCCTTTAGTCAGGCTCGTTTGTGTTTCCTGGGAGACAGTATCTCTCTTGGTTCTTATAAGACTTCAGATTTCTTTGTGGTTGTGATTGTGAAACACAGAAAAGTCATTTAGAACAGAATTTGTGGGACTGGGGGTGTGGCTCAATGGCAGAGTGCTTGGCTAGCATGAGTTGTCAAACTCTTGGATTTTTGTTATTCTCACAGGTGCTAAAAGGTACGTGTGTCTGTACTTTTGCTTTCTCTTACCAGTGAGGTAGTGAGGTTGAAATTTTTGTCCTAAGATGTAAATGCTGTTCCCTCCCTTCTCCTCTTATTTTCCTATGGACTGTTTGTCTTTCTGTCCATTTTTCTATTAGCTTGTTGGTATTTTTCGTACATATTGAGAACCTTTATCTGTTAGGGAGATTAGCCCTTGGTTACATAAATTGCAAGGATTTTCTATTGGCTTTTTATTTGCCTTTTAAAACTTTGCTTATGAAGGATTTACCATACAGAGATACTTGTTATTTTACTTTTTTGTTAAATATATCAGTCTCTTTATTGCTTCTAGATTTAAAATTTTGGTTGATTACTACCTTCCTCCAGCTAGAAGTCATTTTTTCTTCTTTCTCTAGCCACACCTTGCCTCAGGCAGTTTGGAAAAGCCCTTCTCCTTCCTGAGACTGGATATCTTGTGTCTTCATTGTAATTTCGTTTTCAGGAGGGCCACAAGCAGAGACCAAATGTTAGAAATAAAAGTGGTGATTTTGGTCAAGCACAGACTCAGATGCAAGTGATTCAGCATCTCTCACTCTGTAGGTTAAGTGCTGCATCAGTGACTGCTCAGGCAGGTGAAGTGCCTGGCTCTTCTCAACCTGCGATATGGTAGCTAGTTGTTACTAACTCTAGCAGGAAAGGCTGCTGGGGCCTCGGGCCCATTGGGACTCTCAGGTGGATCACGTTCAGAAGCACTTCTGTGTTTACAGTTAATGGAAGCACACAATGTGATCTCCATATTCAGAAGTTATAATACAGGAGTGTCATTTAATGTAAGATTTAAATAGCATTTATATATATCAAATATCTGGTTTAGTTCTTTACTCCCAATCTTCCATAAAAATATTTTATTCATGTGATTTGTTTTTACTTTTTCTTTTCTAACCTTCTGTTGGATATTTTTTTATCATTTCATTTTTTCCCTTCTACTAGTTTGGAAGTTGTATGCTTACAACTTCTTAAAAAAGACTTTTCTAGAAACTAGCATTAAAATCACTCACATTTTTACCATTTCTTTGTCCTCCCACATTTCCTTAGAAGGTTTGTTGAAAAACACTTTTGTTGTGGGTTTGTCTGAATGTTTTTGCCCTTAATCTTGAAAGAATTTTCACTGAGTATAGAATTTTAGGTTGTAGTTTTTTTTCTGTTGGAACATTTTAGATCCCATTTCACCGTCTTCTGTTTTCCATTGTTGCTTTTGAGAATTGGCTCTCGGTCTAACTGGCACTTCTTTGACAGTAGTCACTCCTTTTTCCTCTGGCTGATTTTAAGGGCTTCTGTCTGTCTGGGCATTCTGCATCCTCACTCTGCTGTGTCCGGCGTGTATCTGTATTTACTCTGCCTGAGACTCTGGGCTTCTTGGTTGGTGTGTCTAGTCAGTTCTGCTCTATCCTGTCTGGAGCTTCCTGCAGGTTCTGACCAGGTTCTGGCAAGGCCTTCTGTGTTCCACATGTTTCAGTTTCTTCCCCACATTCCCATCTCCTTCTTGCTCTGGGTCACATTCTGAGTAACTTCCTTTTATGTGTCTTTCAGCTAACGCTTCTCTCTTGTCTGCTGTTAGCCTATCTCTTGAGCTCTCATTGTCAGGGAGTCTACTTTTCATTTCTAGAAATTCTGTTTGGTTCTTTTTGTAGATCTTCCAGGTCTTTTTTAATGGTTGCCTTGCATATGTTTTTAAATTTGCCTTTTATTTCTTTAAACATAGGAAGAATAACTGTTTTATGATCTGATAATTTCATCATCTTAAGTCTTTGTGTGTCTGTTTTTGGCTGATTCTTGCTGGTGGGACCTTGATTAGTTATTTTTAAACTATGCCATTTTCCTAGGAAGCTTATTTGTGGGAGTTCTTTGAGGCTTAGAATGAAGGGACATGTATCATGCCAGCAGAAACAGAAGGTAGATCTGCTGTGGGAAGCACAGTGCATTCTGAAACTTAGGGGGAAAGATTTGGAATCACAGTTTTGCAGGTCTGTTCCTAATCCCTTTGGGCCATATGTCTTTTAGAACTGCTTTTATTGATCTATTTTTATTTTTAGAAAGGTAATGTGGTGCCTGTATTATGTGACACCCTATAATGTAGCACATTGATATTTTTGGCAGTAAAAAATATGTATTGTTACTTTAAGAAGGATAAATACAGACCACAAGCAGTCACTTACCAGTTCAGTTAAATTTCTACTGCCAAATGGGTTTTAGTGTCAGTTTTAAGTTTTTTAAAAGATGTTTTGATATCAACTATATATCATTGAGGCTTTCTAAAGAAAAAAAGTCTTTGGAACTCTTCAAAGTTTGGACTGGATAAAGACTGTGGCCTCTATATGCTGCTTTACTCATGTGCTCTGTCCCTTTTGTGAGGTTGTGGGGACACAGGTGGGAAGTGTATCTCTTAGGACTGATTGTTTTAGGTTTGGCCACATAGGCAAAGATAAAAGTGCTCTCAGAGTGTGAATATTGTGTTATGTGCTGGTTTTTAAAATAGGCTGAGACTCAAAACTGTTGATATCAGTAATGGAGATCACTGTGATAGGTTTGGTTATGTTGAAGGATAAAATATCTAAGTGGTTTTGTTTACATGTTGTAGCAGTGTGAAGTTTCAAGGCCCAAAGAGCATACCAGACTACTGGGACCCCTCAGCTCTGCCGGACCCAGGCTTTAAGGTATGGAACTCACCTGGGGCTGGAGAGGAGGGGCTCTATAGAGAGGGTGAGTGTGGCCAGATTGCACTGCAGGGCAGTGGCTCCTGAGGGCAGGAGGGCAGAGTTACACATAGGGTTTTTGTTTTTGCAGGCCTTGGGGATTTTAAGACCAAATTACTACCCAGGCGATGGCTGTGGCTCTGAGGGGAGAAGCTGTAGGGTGGAGAGAGGAAAGTGAGCTGTGCAGTTTGCTAGGAAGGGCAGGAATAAGGAGTTGGCCTTGGCCAATACAAATCGGTTTACTAAGGAAGAAAAGAAAAATGAGGGGAAGATTTGAGTAGGATGACAGGCGTTTATTTATTTAACTATTTTTGGTACTGGGGTTGAACCCAGTGGTACTTAACCACTGAGCAACATCCCCAGCCCTTTTTTATATTTTACTTTGAGACAGGATCTCACTTAGTTGCTTAGGACCTCACTAAGTTGCTGAGCCTGGCTTTGAACTTGTGATCTGCCCTAGTGGCTGGGATTACAGGTGTATGCCACCATGCCTGGCTGATGAGGATGCATTTAAAGGGGGACAGTACTAGATGTAGAAAATAGGAGAACAGACAGTTCAGTAGCTCAATACAGGCCTGCTCTCTGATGGGAGCGGTGCTGACTGCAGTGGAATACTTAGGCTAATGTCCTACACTGCCCCATCTATGTGGAACACTTGGGGTGACCTCTGACAGCTGCCACCTGCTAAGCAAACAGGCTTTTCCAATACAGTGAGCCCTACCCTGGGAGGACTTCTCTCTTGGAGCTCACGCAGGGCTCAGCCAGACACCAACAAGTGCAGGCAGTGTGTGGAAGGGCTGGAGGAGTTCAGACACCTTATTGACACCAGCTCTTGTAGGCTGTGTAGTCCATCCTTTGTCTCCAGTCTGCATGGGATATAGAAGGAGAGCAGGGACATCCTGGGTATACCCAGAGTGACTGGTTAGGCATCATGTGCCTGTCCTTCAGGCTGGTCTCACAGTGAACAAGAGGGAAATGACTATAATTTGCAACTATCTCAGGCCTGAGAGACCCCTTCCCAGGGGAAGGGAGTGTGGTTGCCACTCTCCAGCTGACTCGCTTCTGCTGTTTGTACATCCCAGCAGCCTTGGGAGGGGATTCATCTTTATTTTGCACATATTAAAAATATCATCCCCTTGCAGAGGATCAACCTGAGTTCTTCCTCAGAAGAGTATCAAAAGGTCTGGAACCTCTTCAACCGCACGCTACCTTTCTACTTTGTTCAGAAGATCGAACGAGTCCAGAATCTGGCCCTGTGGGAAGTGTACCAGTGGTGTGTTGGGCTTACTATTGGTGGGCTTGTGACTCTGTCCCCTCATCCTGCTAGTTTCTTAGCAGCAGGATTTTGCTGGGTCTCCAGTGGTGCTGGGTATCTTGTCTCCTGATCCTCGGGGCTGTGTGGTGGCGTGGCCCACTTGGAACTGAGGAGATGGAGGCTTCTCAAGCCTAGGTTTTGTCCCTGTCATAACTGGTAGCAGAGACTGCTCTCACCCTTGTCCATTCTGCTATCCTGAAGGTTGGCAGGATGGGACAGGAGAGCCCACCTCTAGTCTTAGCCCCAGAAATTTGAAGTTGTGGCCACAGAGCAGTGGCCTCATTTTTCACATGAGGACTGGTATGTTCCTGGATACCTGGTATTTCCCTGTGTGGGGTTTACCTGGAAGGTTGGAGCATATGAATCTGTCCTCACATGGGTCAGGGACAGTGTCAGCTGCACCCTGCATAGTGGGTCACGGTAGAAGGGAGAAGGTTGGACCCCAACAGATGAACCACCTCCCAGCTTCCTGAGCTCAGTTTTGCTCAGGAGCAGGTGGCTCTGATTTCCTGGGTGATCTGCTTCTGGAGCCTGGAGCAGTGGAGGGAGGGAAAGGTTCCCTTCTGCTGTTTGCCAGGGGTGGTACCACTTTCTTTCCCATTCCCTGGCCTGCAGCAGGAGTCTCCCAGGCCTGGCCAGGGAAACCCACAACTGATCTGGTCGCATGATGCTTCTGTTATCTTGGTAAAATGCATTTCCATGGGTTCAATAGATTGTATTTGGTGACTAGGACCCTCTGCCCCAACATGCATCCTTCTGCAATTTTAGGCAAAAAGGGCAGATGCAGAAGCGAAATGAGGGGAAGGAGGTGGATGAGAGGCAGCTGTTCCATGGTACCAGCACCAGCTTCGTGGATGCCATCTGCCAGCAGAACTTTGACTGGAGGGTCTGTGGTCTTCATGGCACCTCCTATGGCAAGGGTAAGGCGAGGGCAACCTCCACAGCAGTGTGACTTGCCTTGCCTTGGGGCTGGGAGACCACTTGCAGGCTGCCTGCTGGAGGGCACAAGGGGAACCAGCCTCAGTTGATGAGCTGGTCTAATCAGCAGGGGCCACCCACCTGCTGAGGGAGTGCCCTGACCTCTGTGGGGATACCCTGGCCCTCTGTGAGGATGCTCTCTCCTGCCCTGCAGTATCCTGACTGTCACTCCTCTGTGTGTAGCTCAGAGCTCATCTAAGATGTGGCAGGGCAGCCCTTCCCACCTAACTGGGATATTGCTTCCCTATGGAGTGGAGGTCCTGGGAGGTAGTGACAAAATAAGAGGAGAGGGCACCTTTCTGCCCTGATGAGGTCACTGGTCTACACCTTCCTAATGTCATAGAAACCTGAAAACCTTAGGTGCACTCATGTAAATGTCATTCTAGCTATTGCATGAGTTATCAGTTTTCCTGTCTCTTAGTTATTTTTAAACTTTATTTGGAAATAATTTCATATTCAGGAAAGTTGTAAGAAAAAATATATGCAGGAACATATATAAATATTCAGTACTTTATATATTATTTATATATATATATATATAATCTCCTGCATTCATTTTACCTACAGTTTTTTTAACCTACATTTGTCAGTTTTCACAGTGCCGTGTTGGTTTTATTTTCTCCTACTCTTTTTTTGAACTGTTTGTAAGTGCGTGGCATATATCATATTCCTTCACCCTTTAATACTTCCTAAGAACAAGAAGTTTTGTCTTCTAGACCCCAGTGTGGTTGCCAAATTTAGAAATATAATAACCTGAAGTTCATATTTCATTCACATCGATTATCCCTCAGGAAGCTTCAGTCTGATGTGGTGACTGTTGTGGGGCCAAGGTGGACAAGAGCCAGGGGTAGGTTTGTGAATCCCAAAGTAGAGGTGGCAGCTTCCAACCCAGGTTCCCATTGACAAGGTTCATAGTCATATATGTTGGGCTGCTGGTGGCTACAGGGTGGTTCATAAATTGGATCTCATCCACTTTCTACACTCACCCTGTGAGGCTGTGTGGGGCACTACAGCTGAGGAAACTGAGGTTCAGGAGTCAAGTAGAACGATGTGTTTAGAGACCTTTAGGTTTTTGATGGTTTCAGAACTGAAAGGAGTTTTCTTTCTGAGTTTCTTTCCAAGCCCTCTGATGCCTTGCCATATGGAGGGTGTTGACATGTGATGCAAGTCCCTTCATGTGGGGAGAGGTGGAGAGCTGGAAGAAGTGGGGAGATAGGGAGTGGAGAGACCGGAGGCGTTGCCCATTCCCACAGTGACATCCACCAACAGCTTTCTACCTCTCCCCTTCTTGATGTGGGCCTGTCCTCCCATGCCCAGCAGGGCCCATGTGTGTCATTTCAGGGAGCTACTTTGCTCGAGATGCCGCATATTCTCACCACTACTGCAAATCTGCCACGCAGACCCACACGATGTTCCTGGCGCGGGTGCTTGTGGGCGACTTCGTCAGGGGTAATGCCTCCTTCGTCCGTCCTCCAGCCAAGGAAGGCCAGAGCAGTGCTTTCTATGACAGCTGCGTGAACAGCATGTCTGACCCTTCCATCTTCGTGGTCTTCGAGAAGCACCAGGTCTACCCTGAGTACCTCATCCAGTACTCCAGCTCCTCCAAAGCCCCTGCCACTGGCTCCTTCCTCGTTGCCCTGGGCTCCCTGTTTGGCAGCCGGCAGTGAGGGCGGCTGGGATGCTCCAGGTTTTTCAGCTCATCTACCTTGGAAGAGCTGTTCAAGATGTTTTTCTTTTTAAACAAAACTTTTAATGAACTGTTGTTTAATGTTGGCTTCTCGATGAAGTTAGATTCTTAATCCCTTGCTTGTAATGGTTTTCCCTTTTAGGTCACTTTTGACTTGCTTGTGAACTTGCCAGAAGTGACTATAGGTGAGCCCAGTTTTGCTTTTTAATAATGTGTTAATGTTGTATTTGTTACTCTTTGCTGACTGCTGCTTATTGGCGTCAGGCACAGAGTTTATAGATACTCTTTTATGGATTTGTTTTAATGGTTACGAGTTTCTGTCTCTGTAGTGATTCCATTTCTCAGGGTCTCATAACCTCTGTTTTGCCTTTCATCAGAGGCACTGTAGCTGTGTGGGGACGGATGGAGTGTGTGGTGTGGGGGGACCCCGGACAGGCCGAGTGCAGCTCTGTCAACTTCTGCCTTACCATCTGGCACCAACCCAGGCAGCTCTATGGCTGCTGCTCCTGGGCTCTGTTGTTGGTTGAGCTGTGTCATGTTGTCAGAGCAAATGGCTCCTATGTGGTGTCACTGAGTCCCTCCTGGTTTTCCTTTGTCTGGGTGGGATCACATCCTGGCAGGAGATGTGGACGGGTACCCCTGACCCTGGGCCTGGCCTGTGAGTGCCCATACCTGTATCCCGTAAGCACATCGGACACTTCCAAGCGTGGGTTTTATGTCCCTATGAGGTTGAATACCTGTGCTGCAAATGTCACGTAAGAGTATGGAAATAAAAGACTATTTATCTGAAGTGGGTGAAGACTGGACCTTATTCTTCAGTGTCTATTTATTGAACATCTGTTGGGTTCCAGGTACTTTTCTGAGTTTTGGGGACAGTTTAGTTCTTTGGACTGCTGTGATAAATTTCCATGGACTGGGTGGCTTGTAAACTACAGCCATTTATTGCTCACAGCTCTGGAGGCTGCTAGTCTAAGGTCAGGGTGCCTGCAGATTTGGTGTCTGGTGAGAACTCATTTCTCACAGGTGTCACCTCACTGTGACCTGGTGTGGTAGAAGGGTCTCTCAGGCCTTTTATTATAAAGGACACTAATTCCATTCATGAGCACTCCACCTTCAGGACCTTATCACCTCATAAAACCCCACTAGCCAATACCATCACCTTCGAGGTAGGGTTTAATGTATGGATTTTGTGGGAGAAACAAAATTCAGTCCCCAGCTGGGCAGCAGCAGAACCGTCCTTGACGTCAGTTGAGCTGTGTATGGTTAATCACAAAGCTGAAGGTTGGCGCCTCTCACTTGCTCAAACCCTTCCAAGGCCTTAGGAGGGCCCTCGAAATATAGTCACATGATTGTATGTTTTGGTAAAGTTTGTAAAAGTTACATATTTGTCTTCCTCTATTTCCCCCCACTCATAGAAATCTCAGGCTCACAAGACCCAGCTTCACTATTGATCCTGTGCATCATGGATGCAGAGTGTGCTGGGTGTCTGGGCATTGGTGGGTTCTGACTCAGTTGGCAGAGGGGCTGGCAGCCCCCTAAGATAAGAGTACATTCCTGACTTGGTGCTTCTGCTTCAGTTGGGTTGTCCTGTGGGGTTCAGATCCAAGGCTAACTAGTTTTCCCATCTTTGCAGTGATCTGAAACCTTATACAGGTAATAGATCAAGCCAGAGAAGAGCTGAGTTCAGTGACCAGAAAAACAAGCAGCAACTCGGCCTTACTCACCAGCCAGGCCAGCCATGTGGTCACATGTGGTATGATGCAGAGCCCCCAGTATCATTCCCTCACAACCTGACTAATCCTGAAGTTTCCTTCATTGCTTCTTGCCTGAGTCATCGGTTACTGAGTCATTGTTACAGTAGTAGGGGAGGGAGCCCTAGAGAAACACCAGATCAGGTGCTTACCTTAAAGGTAAAGGCTTGAATGTAAAGGACTGCTCCTTGCTCCTTAACCATCTGACTTTTCACAGCTGGCGTCAGGGGTGGGGGTGGGGTGTCCGACGAGTGGGGAGGTGGTAATGGGAAGCAGGAACAGCTCACGTGGGAGTGTGGCCAGAGGAACAAGGTGGGAGGTGGTTCTATGATCTGGGAAAGCTAAGTGAGGTATGAAGAACAGAGAGGCCACTGGATTTGGTGACCTTTGAGAAAGCAAGTTAGAAAGAGTAACTGCTTGGACCAGCAATACTAGAGAAGGGCAGGGGCCACATAGACAACCTGGTGGGTGCAGAAAGGGGTGGGCATTATGTTAGAAAGGAGCCAGAATGACTACAGCTCTTAAAATGTCTGGTGCTGAGGTGCAGTGGGATCTAGCAGGGTCATGTCTGTGAGCTGATCATGGTGTTCATGAGGACACAGTTGGGATACTGCAGAATGTTTTGTGAGGACCCAACCAGTATGG
The DNA here is from genome assembly GCA_020662805.1 of Glaucomys volans. Taxonomy (NCBI): domain Eukaryota; kingdom Metazoa; phylum Chordata; class Mammalia; order Rodentia; family Sciuridae; genus Glaucomys; species Glaucomys volans. The sequence continues at coordinate 36,611 of JAJEJO010002380.1, read as the reverse complement.
TGCCTGCTGTTTCCTGTCCCTTGATAGATGGTGGGCATGAACTGAGGGATTTAAGCAGGTTCCAGATTATGGGGTTTAAGCAGTTGAAGGACTGGGAGTCCAGTGATTCTGGCACACTTACTGGAGGTACAGATGGTGATCACCTGGACACGAAGGTAAGGGAGGTCAGACGGAGCTGATGGGCTGGGGATGTAGGGCCAGAGTTGCAGGTTGTAGGGCCTGTGCTCCCAGGGGAAGCTGAGTGCTCAGCTGGGCTGATCTGCAGGTTGAGGGTCTGTGGTGGCAGTAGGGTGCTTAGGGGTTAGGGGGCCAGGCTGGACAGTAAGAGGCAGATGGGTCCTCAGGAATATGTGGTTTTCTCCAGTAAGTCTGAGTCCCAGGGCCAGGCACTGTAGAGTCTGGGTGACTCAGAATAGGTGGTGACAGCAAGGGTGTAGGGAAGGTCACATGGTCAGTCTGGCCTGGACCTCCCAGAATTGGGGCAGTGAGGCAGTGGTGGCTTGTAGGACTGGGACAGCATAGGGAGCAAAGCTGCCTTTGGGAATCAAACCCAGGGGCATGTCACTACTGAGCCACATCTCCAGCGCCTTTTATATTTTGTTTTGAGACAGTGTCTTGCCAAGTTGCTTAGGGTCTTGCTAAGTTGCTGAACCTGGCTTTGAACTGGTGAGTCTGCTGCCTCAGCCTCCCGAGCCACTGGAATTATAGGCATGTGCCACTGTACCCTGGCTTTAGGGCTGCCTTCCTTTCTTAGTGGAGGCCAGAGAGAAGGGGAGACCTCCAAGAAAGCTTGGAGGGGCTCACAAGGGGCTCTCAGGCTGTTCTCTGTCATGTTCAGCCCCTTCAAGCTGCTCAGCATCCCTGTTTTCCAAGTGAGGACACTGACCCACAGGACTGTGCACCTTTGGGGGCAGAGCTGGGATTCACTTGGCAGGTGCTTTACTGACTGTGACCCCACTAACACAATCATTATTTGTACTAAAATTCATTTCTAGGACTGGGGATATATAGCTCAGTTGGTAGAGTGCTTGCCTGTCAAGCACAAGGCCCTGGGTTCAATCCCCAGCACCACAAAAAAAAAAAAAAAAAAAAAAAAATTAAAATTCACGTCTATATTTTGATGCCTTGATAAAGATTAAGAAAAGATTTGATGCCTTTTAAGAGAAAAGGACATTTCAGATCACATTGTTTTTTTGTCTGTGGAAACTTATGAAGTTGGTGTGACCCGACCCAGAAAAATCAAAGCATAATAGAACTTTGGAGTGCTCTTGAATTTGAGCGTATGTGAACACAATTCATTCTCTAAAACCACACTGTACATAAGAAACTGAAAAAGCCCTGTGCCACCAGGACAGGCTCACCTGAGGGTCAGTGTGTAGCCTGCACTGGAGAATCCTTCCAGTCCAAGGCCAGGACTTCCTTTAAAATACCAAGTTCTCAAACATTTTGCCAAAAGTACGTTTTCATTTATTTATCCACAATCCTCTCTTAGATCAGTAGTTTAACCCCCACTGGCAGCATCAAAACCAAGTGCAACAAATATTTATTAAGCATGGAGGAAATACCTCATAAATAACCTCCTTTAGGTTTGTATACCAGGCACCCTCTCAGTCTTGCCGGATGTGTTTTAAAACATTGGCATTTCCATGTGAGAGTTTTCTTAGAATTTAGGGGTGCGCTTATGACACCAGTTTGCAGATACTGTAGCTGTGATATGCTCCCTCCTCTCCCCGCCACCGTGTGTCAGCGGGATACAATCTTGATGTAGACACCATTTTTTGGGCCCAAGGCAGATTTGGATTCTAGCTGCAGTGGAACCTAAAATAGAGGAAATTAAAATATTTGTCAAAGTTAACTGTAAGCGGGAAAACTTCCTTGGAACTGGTCCAGAAGCAGGACCTATAAGATTTCCTTGAGATTAACAAATCTGCCTCTCGTGGCCTGGCATGGGGCCCAGCAGCACACCACTAATAAAATTTTTAAAACGTCCCCTTTTCCTAGTGAATGAAATGCCACAGATGATGAACATATCAGGCCCTTCACTTATCCACCCAAGAAATCTGGGGTCACTTTTCAAATGACAAAATGGAATTTCAGGGACGCCAAGCAACTTGTCCAAGATCACGTGACTGGAAAATGGAGAGCTAAGTCTTCCCCTACTCTTGTTATCCCTGCTGTTCCCTCATGTCTCACTGTCCTCTGTGGGGATAATGGCTTCAGGTTGCTCTCTGTTCACCCATGCTGTGGCCTGGCCTCCCTGATGTTCGTAAAACTTTGCCACGTCTAACCTTTCAAAAGCAGAGGCCATGATGGATTGGGGCTTTGAAACCCAAAGAACTACTAAAGAAGTCAGTTTCCCCTGGAGTGTGTGGAAAGTGATGATTCAGTGACTGATGTGAACCTCAGAGCAAAGGAGGATCCACTGGGTTTCAGTGCTGGGGCCCCAGCCATGCCTACTCAGATGCCTTTGAGGGCCGCGTCAGACTGGAGAGAGGATATATGTCAGGAAAGATGGTCCGCACCTGGGCAGTGAGCACAGAGAATATGGTCATGCAAGGGCCTGAGGTTTTGATTTGCTTAATCAGATTGTAAATAGCCCTAGGTGGCTGGAGACACAGCATTGGTCTAGACAAACTTGAAACAGGAGTTCTGAAAATGGTGAGGTGGGTTGGGGCTGGCAAAATCAGAGAGGGCTTCCTGGAGGAGTTCACCTGGGTGGGTCTAAGAAGGTAAAGCCATACGAGTGGAACTTTTTAGAGGAGGTAGGAGGGATGATGTTCAAGGTGGGGACAGCAGTCTGAGTAGATAAGGCAGAGGGTGAAACCCTCTTGGAGTGAGAAGTTGGGGTGGGGACTGCAAGGTAGGCTCAGGCTCACCTTAATTCAGATTGAGTTAGAATGGATTCACAATGGATCCAGCAGGCCCTGGGGTCTTCCTGGCTAGTTCTTTTTATTATATTAAATATATATATTATATTAAATATATATACACATACACACATATATATGTGTGTGTATATGTTAGTTGTTGCTGAACTTTATTTATTTATTTGTTTATGGTGCTGAGAATCGAACCCAGTGCCTCGCACATGCTAGGCAGGCGCTCTACCACTGAGCCACAACCCCAGTCCTCTTGCCTGGTTCTTGAGTTGAGGGGTACAGGGTGTAAGTAGTATCTTTGGACACTGGTCTGGACATTTGGGTCTTCAAAGACCCTGAAAGGAAGTGGTTGGCCCTGGACTGCCGAGACCACCAGGGCCTGCTCCTCTGCCCTTCCCTGTGTTGGAGCCTTGCTGGGCCCACCCTTCCCTGCCCTGTGTGGGTATTTCCATCGCGGCGCCGCAGTCTCTGTGTGCCCCAGCCAAGCTCGCCCTCCCTCAGGCCTGCCTGGCCCAGTGTGTTTCTCACAGCACTGCCAGTCTCCGAATCTGGAATTGTCACTGTCACAGTGTCCTATCAGTGCCCTCACACCCTTGTTCAGGTCTGCAGCTGTGCGGAAGGCTCTTGGTGACAGGACCACGTGTGCTGAGAGGATGTGGGAGTGAGAAGGGTCTGGGTCTGAGCCCACCTTCTTTTTGGCCAGTTGCACATTTGTTATTGAAATTTGTTGAATGAATGAGCACGCGCCTGCTGTGCCTGTCATTAAGCACGCCCAACAATGAGCACAGTAGGGTTGTTCCCTGCCCTTACTGAGTGTGCAGGCCAATTATGTGACCTCAGGAAAGTTACTTAACCTCTGAACTTGGTTCCTCATTTAAAGAATGGGAATAATAAAACCTACCAGGAAAGGTGATGATTTAAACTCCCTGGCCTACCTCTGGGCCTAGAGTGTGTGCTGTGAGAGGGAGGCAGGGATGGGAAAGTAGGGGTGGGCTGAGGCGGTCCCAGATGAGTGAGGGCAGTGTCTGTGAGCCTCGCTGGGACTTCAGGAGTGAAGGTATATGTTGTTGGGGAATGTGTGTCACTGCATGTGACAGGGACTGAGCTGAGGCAGTCGGGGACAGGAGAATGATCATCTGTACAATGGGGAGGGGAGCATCCTCCAAGGAACTGAAGCCCCTCTGCTTCCCATCCGTGCAGAGAGGATTGTAAGGGGTCAGGGGGAACCAGAGGGGAGGGTCCCCTGCCTCTGCAGGACCAGCCACACCCCCCAAACCCTTCAAAGGTGGCATGTTTCGCAGCCATGCGCACCGTCGTCTGGCCTTTGTGCTGAAGCGGGAAGAGCTGCAGTGACATGAAGCCCAGCCCTAGTGTGCAGAGCAGTGATCACAGTGGTTCAGACATCATGGGGTCCCTGTGGACAAGGCTCTTGTCCAAGCACAAGTATTAACTCACAGATCCTCACTTGGACAGGTGGAGGGTATTTTTCTCATCATCCCCTTTTACAGATAAAGACATTGAGGCCCTGGGAGGTTAAGGAGGCAGGCCCAGTCCTCATACAGCCTGAGGCCACCCTGGCTGACTAGCTGTGGTGCAGAGAACAGGGGTGACCTTCCCTTCCCCAGAACAGAGGCCTCACCTCAGTCTCACAGCAGGCTTCGAAACGGAACTTGCTCAGCACTTGGAGCAGGGTCAGTTTGATCTCCAGCAGTCCCAGCCGCACCCCGAGGCAGCTCCGGGGGCCAGCCCCAAAGGGTAGGTATGTGAAGGGCTGCCGCTGGCGCTGGGCCTCTGCCATGAACCTGAATGAAGGTCAGTATGAAGGTCAGTGTTGGCCTGAATGTCTGCTCAATTCCATCTGAAGTTCATTCTTCTGGCTGAGCAACCCTCCATCTTAGCCTCCATCCCCCCAAGTAGGCATTACCCCCACATGGTTTCCTGCAGGACTATCCCTAAGGCTCTGGGAACTGAGTGAAATCCAGGTGGTAATCCCCAACCCCAGGGCTTGCCAATGATCACAGCCTGACCTGGAGCCAGAGGATGATGGGGGCATACCCATTTCCTTCCTCGGTTAAGTCCCTGGACACCACGGCCACCCTGCTCCTTATAGTCCTCTGAGGGTCTGTGTCCTACTGTCTCAACTGCCGCCCTCACCCACACTGTTGGCCTGAACACCCGAAACTTGAATCACTGGGAGCTACCATATTTGAATACCAGAGGTCCTTCCTTGGAATTGTTGAATCTGCTACCAAATTATAGCATTTGCCAAATGTGTTGTGCCAGTGGGGCCAGCGGCCACCATTTTGTAATAGCCAGCTTCCTTATTACTTCCTCTGGACCTGGGGTGCTCTGAGACCTGCAGATGCTCTTGGTGTTTCTTGGTCTTTAACTGTATTTCTTGGACCTGCTAAGCAGTGGGATATAATTTCTCTGGATCCTACTGCCCAGGGTTTCCCAGTGACCCTGTTGTACAGTTGGGCTGGGTTCAGCTGGAGCCATTAAAGGTGAAGACACAGTGGCTGCCTGACCAGCCCTGCCCTGGCAGATCACAAAGGAAGGGCTAGTGATTGATTCTGATGTGGGGCAGGGTGTGGAGGTCTGCTTGGGCATTTTAAATCGCAGAGCCTAGAAATGAAATTAGATAATGGACCAAATCTATATCAGCGACAGGAGGAGGATCCAGGTCTCATGAATTTAGATGGCAGGGAAGTTTAGCTGACACTGTATAATTGTATTGAAAGGACTCTTGTCTTCCAGCGCACATGGCTTCCAGTGCACACTCAAAATACAACTCTGCGTCCTGTGTCCTGCTTGAACAAATGGAAAATATTGTTCTTTACATGCATCGCTGCTGAAGGCTAAATCTTTGGATTCAACTTGGGATATTTTAAAATGATACAAATGATATCTGAATTGTCATGACCTTTGATTCTTGGGGGACAGCTGCCTATACCTCTGTCATCTCCACTGAGGAATCTCAGTCCCACACATTCACATCCCTCAGGGCCCATTTAACAGGGCAGCACTCACCTCTCAGGGTCGAAGGTCTCAGGGTGTGGCCAGTACTCGGGGTCATGGTGCAGGGCACCCACCGCGGCCTCCAGCACAGTGCCCGCGGGGATGCGCTGCCCCAGCACCTTGCAGTCCTGTGCTGCCTCCCGCGTGAACCTGCAGACAGGCAAGAGAGTTTGCAGATGGGTGGGCTGCAGCAGATGGCGTGGCCCACTGTGGGGTGTGGAATGAGGCCCAGCCCCCTTTGCAGGGTGACCAGATGGTGAGCCCTCTACTGCCCAGGAGCCTCTGGTCTCCAGGCCCCTAGATGTGCCCGTCCTTTGCTGAAAATGCCCAAGGCACCCCTTCATCCATCCATCAAGGAAGCAGTGGAGCGCCCTCTGTGCACCTGGCATTGGAGGTGCAAAGCTGCCTTGAGGCCTTGTTCCCGGCAGAGGTGTGGAAGGTAGTTCCCGGTTCCTTCCTTTTTTTGTCTTTCCTCTCAGCTTCTTCAAACTGCCCTCTCACCCTCTTGCTTCCTCTCCTCCCATTTCACTGCCTAACCCTGCTGTCCAACTTCTGTCCCCCTCCCTCAGAGGGTCCTCACACAGAGATCTCCTGAGACTTTTTAAATTTTTTTGTGTGGTATTGGGGATTGAACCCAGGGCCTTGTGCTTGCGAGGCAGGCCCTCTACCAACTGAGCTACTTCCCCAGCCCTCCTGAGACCATTTGATGGATGCTCTCTGGGCTTCCTCTTCCTTGGCCTCCTGTGCCACTCTTCCCTTGCACCTTTCTTTGCTTTGATTTTTGTTTGTTGTGGTTTAGATGTGGTGTCCCCCAAAAGCTCATGTGTGAGACAGTGCAAGAAAGTTTGGAGGAGAAATGATTGGGTTATAACCTTAGCCAAATCCATGAATTAATCCCAGATGGGGTTAAGGGAACGGGTAGGGTGCAGCTGGAGGAGGTGGGAATTAGGGTGTGGCTATGGGGTATATGGTTTCTATCTGGAGAGTGGTGTCTCTCTTTGCTTTCTGATCAGCATGTGAGCTGTTTCCCTCTGCCACACTCTTCCGCCAGATGTTGTGCCTCACCTGGAGACCCTAGGAATGGAGCCGGCCTTCTGTGGACTAAGGCCTCTGAAACTTTGAGCCCTCAAATAAACTTTTCCTCCTCTAAAATTGTTCTGGTCAGATATTTTAGTCATAGCAGTGAAAAAGCTGATTAAAACATTGTTTTTCTTTGGAAATAATTTTGACATTACAGAAAAGCTGAAGAATAGGTGGCACACACCTATGATCCCAGGGGCTTGGGAGACTAAGACAGGAGAATCTTGAGCTCAAAGCCAGTCTCAGCAAAAGCAAGGTTTCTAAGCAAGTCAGTGAGACCTTGTCCTAAATAAAATACAAAATAGGGCTGGGGATGTGGCCCAAATACTATATAGGCTTACCTATATATCCTTTACCAAATTTATCTACTGTTTAATGCTACTGTTAATATTTTGTTCCATTTGCTTTCCTCCTCCTCCTCTTCCCATTCCTTTCTTTTTCATCCTCCTCCTCCTTCCTTTTCATCTCTTCCTCCTACTCCTCCTCCCTTGTCTCCTTTTCTGCCTTCCTCCTCATCTTCCTCCCCTGCCTTCTTCCTCCTCCCTCCTCCTCCTCTTCTTCCTCCTCCCCCCTCCTCCCTTTCCATATCCTCCTCCTTCCTCCACCTTCCTTCTCCTCTTCCTCCTCCTCTCTTTCCATATCCTCCTACTTCTCTGTCTTTCATACTCAAAACCCTCTACTCTCCTTGATTTTTAATGACATTACCAGCTTTGGTTTTCCTCTGCATGGCTGGAGTTCCCTCCGCTCACGCTCACTGGCAGGCTCCTCTGCATCCTTCAACCTCATTTCTGGTGTCTCTCATATCTGCTGTCTCCCAGGATGTCACCCACACTCATGGCTTCTGCTGTATCCTGGGGCCTCCTCCCCCAGCCCCCAAACCAAACCTTAGGTTCTTATTTCCAACCGCAGAGTAGACCTCCCTCCTGGGCTGTTGCACAGGCTTCTCAAAGTTCAGGTGAGCAGGCCAGTTACACCAGCCACCACCTCCCCGTCCTGTCTCTCACACAGCCATTCTGGACTCTTCCCTTCCTGCACATTCGCCACTAGGCTTACTTAGTGGACGTCTCATTTTACCGCCTCCTCCTTGACTGACAGCCTGGTCTTTTCCCTTCTGGTCCAGTCTTCTGGACCAGCAACAAGACTGGTCCAATCTTCTGTGGCATGCCAGTCTTGTTGGGAACAGGTTAGGGAGAGGGAGCTGGGCAGGGGTCGCAGGTGTCTGAGGCTGTGTGGCCCCAGAGTGGAGACTCGAATCAAATGTGGCTAGTGAAGCTTGTAGCTGAATGTCAAGTTCAGTGGGTGTAATGGAGCCATGAATAGAAGAAAGTAGGAGACCAGAACCCAGGAAGGCTGGTAGCAGTTTGGGATGCAGGGAAAGCTGGTTTGGGACCAGCATTTGGGGTTAAGACCTGAAGCAGGTTGGGGTGTGGGGCTGCTTTCAGGCTAGGTTGAGGGCTGAGCCGAGGGGCTCCCAGGGCTGGTGAGACCGTGCCCCAATGTGGCTGCTGAAGCCAGTGTGGCTTTTGAGTTCCTGAGTTTGGTTCCAGCTCTAAGTTTGGGCCTCCTCCATGAGCCTGCCTGCGAGGACCCTTCTTGGATCCTGGAGAGTCCTAGTGTCCTTCTCTCACCTCGGCTTCTTACAACGGGCACCCATGACCCAAGAACACTGGAGTAGGCCTGTTCTTGGCAGCTTGAAACCCAACCCCACTCTCATGGAAGCTCTGTCCTGCTGGACGTGGACCAGAGATGCCCCTGAGAATTGGACCTGCAATTCTGGAGCAGCATAACTTCACCCTTGGGGCCGAGCATTGCGACCACCTGGGTCAAAGGTGGTCTGCCTCTTCCAGAAAGTCCTTGCACAGGAAGATAAGACACTAAGCCAAGAAATAGCTCCATTCTTTGCTTTAGAAAGTAAAGTACACTAATTTATCTGGGCAAACAGATTTCCTATCAGAATAAGAGATTGCTCACTTGAGATAAAACAGAGGAGTGTCAACTATGAAGCCTCCCTTCAAGATCATCAGCTACCTAGAGCCGCCAGCCCCTAAACTGGTGTGTCCTAGACTCAGCCCCATTTCAATCATTTCCACCTTAAACCTCTGGAGCCCTGACTCCAAACCCTATAAATACCCCTGTTCTGAGGTCCTATTAAACGAATAAGCTGTTACACTTCAGATCTAGAATCAATCTTCTAGAAACAGAAGTAAAGATGGAAAGCTGAAGAACCTCTAATTTCCTCAGTTTGGGTTACAAGAATGTATTCTGGATTGTTGGTGTATAGCACAAACTTCCAAGAACTCTCACCATAGTTACTTTGAATTTTAAAGGATGGGACAAAGCCTTTAGGACAAAGGCGGAGTCATAGCCACTAGCTTCTCCATATCACACTCCCTCTTCCCACCTGCCCACCCTCTTTCCAGCCACTTCTGGGACTGTGGTGTGAAGAGGTTTCTTTCTGACTTCAACACCAGCCCCCTCACCAGGCCTGCACCACAGTAAGGAGACAAAGCCACCTCCTCACCTTGGGTGTCTCTTAACAGGACGGCTGATGGTGGTGTCCATGTCAAGGCTTGGTCTCCAAGACACCTTCCCCTGTAGAAAAGGCCTGTTTCCCCAACCTCACTGGAGTCCCAGGGATGCGCACACACCCCTGTTCATTTCTGGGCCACCCCACCCCCCAAGTACCTGGAATCAATGGAAAATCTTCTGCATATTAATCCCTAAAACAGGGCAGGAGGGTGTCTGACTATAACAGCCTCAAAGCACCCATTGACTGCTATGATAATTCTGGAATGTTCTAATGCCAAAACTGATCCTGGTGAGGTTGGATTTACTCATTTATTTATTTACTTATTATTGTATATACATAACACCTGTCATTTGAACCTTTTTTTTTTTTTTTTGGTACTGGGGATTGAATCCAGGGGTGCTTAATCACTGAGCCACATCCCCAGCCCATTTTATACTTTATTTAGAGACAGGGTCTTGCTGAGTTGCTAAGGTCCTTGCTAATCTGCTGAGGCTGGCTTTGAACTTAGGATCCTCCTGCCTTAGCCTCCCAAGCCACTGGGATTACAGGTGTGCACCACTGTGCCCGGCTCCTTTGAACCATTTTAAAGTGCACAATTCTGTGGCATTAAGTACATGCATATTGGGCCACCATAACTGCCAGATCTTTTTCATCTTCCCCAAGGGAGACTCTGTCCCCATTGTCCACTGACTTCCTCCCCATCCCCCAGTCCCTGGCATCCACCATTCTTTCTGTCTCTGTGAATTGGATAGCTCTAGGTAAGTCCTGGTGAGGTTTTACCTAAAGGAGATTTGGGTTCCCCATTGTCTGCCTTTCTGGGGATAATTGCTTCTGCTGGAGAGGAAAAGGTCTGGTCTGGTTTGTTATGCCTGATGGTCCAGTGCCATTTGTCTCATTTTTAGAGTAGACTACATAAGTTTGCATAGGAACCTAACATTTTTGGAAGAATGCCCCAACTTGTACCATTGTCTTTTCAAGGGACTTGGGCTCAGGCAAAGGACCAGAGGGGACCCTTTCCTTTGGATTCTTCTTTTTAAAAATTTTTTAAGTATAAGCATGTTATTATGGTAATATAATTAATTCAAGAATTAAAAATAATTCTATGCTGGCTTTTACTTCAAGTTCCCCTACTCCCAGCCCTTTTTATTTTTTATTTTGAGAATGGTTCTAAGTTACCAAGACTGACCTTGAACTTGGAATCCTCTTGCCTCAGTCTCCTGAGTAGCTGGGATTATAGGTGTGCACCACTGTGCCCAGCAGCTTCCCTAAATGCCTTGGAGGAAGTGTAATTATTACACTAGTTATGCCCTGCTTCCCCTCACAAAAGAACCTTAAGAGCAACCGTGGGACTCCTTTCTCTGTTCACCTCTGTTTTAAGTTTTCCTGTAAGAAAGGGCAGTGATAAGGCCAGGCAGTGGGCCCCATTCAGATCCCGAGGTACTCCTGCGTGAGCATAGGCCTGGCTGGTAGTAGCAGACACCCACACTAAGGCCTGGCAGGGGCTTGTGAAGTTGTACCCTGTCCTGAGGTGGGCACACAGGCCGGACCCTGGCACCTGTGCTTTTTTTTTTTTGGAACCAGGGAATGAACTCAGTGACACTCGGCCACTGAGCCACATCCCCAGCCCTATTTTGTATTTTATTTAGAGACAGGGTCTCACTGAGTTGCTTAGGGCCTCACTAAGTTGCTGAGGCTGGCTTTGAACTCTTGATCCTCCTGACTCAGCCTCACCAAGTCGCTTTGATTACAGGCGTGCGCCACCACGCCCGGCCGGCACCTGTGCTTTTTCATCCTGACCAGAACCAGCTTCGATCCCTGGAGGCTGGCAAGTAGGGTCCACCTTCCTCCATGTGGCTGGCTCTCTGCCTGGCTAGGTAGGCCTTACAAGGGGTCAGCACATTCGGCCGAGTTGTGCTGTGCAGAAGTCCGGATTCATCCCTAACACATGATGGTCACGTTTTCTACATGGTCCTTCTGAGCTGCTTCTGTGGGTAAGTCAAGCTGTGGCAGTGCTCCAGAGAGGTCACCATGCATTTCTGGGAGAAAGTAAAATAAAACACAAGGCTCACTGTCCCCTGTCCCCCTAAGTCCCTAGCGTGGGGCGATGCTCGGCCTCTCGCCTGGGTGTCCGGCTGCCTCTCCTTGCATCTGCCATTGGATGGGGGCGGAAGGCCGGGGGAGTGAGTGTCACCCTCAGAGCTGCCGAAAGCTGCCTGAACCCAAGGCCGCGCCCCATTCCCTCTCCACAGTCCTCGAGCTGTCGCTGCCTACAGGGACTGTGCTTCCACATCTGTTTCCCTGGAGTTTCCCCGCACTTCAGGGGGGCCAGCAGAGCAGGTGTCATGGGGAGAGGCCAGAGCTGGCGCGGGCTTTCCCAAGTTCCCGCGGTGGACTAGGGCAGCCCAGGGCTGCCTTGACGCTCCCCTTACTCCAGCGGTGGCTGGTCCAGAGCCCAGGCACTCGGGCGACTTTAGCCAGTCCTCCCAGGTTCTCTAGTTCCTGTCCTGTCAAATGAGATCACAGGCAACCTGGTCCCCAGAACAAGACTGAACCGAGTGACTCTGTATTAAGGGGTCACCAGGAGAACTGACCAGTGTTTGTGTGTCACTGTGCCTGTCCAGGTTGGTTTCTATTTTAGAGGCTGTTCACTTTGTTCTTCAACATGCCACTTACAAGAGGTCTCAGGGGGTGAATTGTTGATTGAGTTTAGATCCAGGAAATAGTGTGCCTTTTGATCAGCTTGTAACTTTCCTCCCACTGGGAAGCACAAGTCAGCTGGTTCCTCTCCCTGCCAGGAACCCCAGCAGCCACACAGAGGTCTGACCCCAGTTATCAGCCAGCTCTGAGCCCAGGAAGGGCCTTTTAAGCAGGCTCGTTCAGTTTTCTCACTGAGTCTTTTGTTTTGAACTTCATTTTAATGTGCATACCACTCACTGCCCACGGTCCCCTTGAAAGAAAGCTGGATATGTCATGAAGAAGGAGGCAGATGGCAAGGAAGAGGAGGAGGAGAGATTGGAAAGAGGTTTCTTGAGGTTCCCAAGGAAATCACTGAAGGGCCACAGAATCAGGTCTTAATGTTGGTGTCAGGAGAGCCCCTGAGTTACTGGCCTCCGCGTGCCAAGGGACCTGCCGCGCCCACCACGCAATTCTCTGTGTTTGCTTCTGGACTCGCGTATTGTCTCCAGTCACACTCTTTCTAATGTTTTTGGTTTGAAACATCTTCCACATTTCCTCTTTTAAAATGGCAAAAGGTATCTCCATATGGTCTCTGTGATATGCTAATTTATAGAAGTGCTGGCTGGAATTTATGAGATACAATTAAATGCTTTGTGCTGCTTCTGTTTCTAGAACCCTGGCCATAGTTTCACTGCTTTTGAGGAATTGGGGACTCAGGTTAAGATGTCCTTCTCCTAGGGGAGCCCCACTTGGGGAAATTTGAAAGAAACAGATTTGATTCCTACTCTGCGGCACTTGCAGGTTGGTGTGACTGACTGTACAGTAGTGACCTGTGGAGTGGTGAAAACATGTCCAAGAATGTAAGTGCCGGCAGGAGAGGTGGGGCAGCAGGTGAGGCAGACCCGAGTCAGATGTTCTTGGCTGGGAAGTTTCCTGTGGGAGCTGGGAGGACGTGATGGTAGGATCTGTTGGACACCAGGGAGGAGCATCCCCCGCCCTGGATGGTCCCCTACTAAATGTTGTCTCCAAGGGCAGGGACTTTGATCTGCTTTGTACACGGGCTGATTTCCCAGTGCTTGGCAAAGCAGATACTCAATGAACGGTTGCCGAATGAATAAAGGATTAGGCAGGGGCAATGGCAGACTCCATGGAAGCTAGGAGTCCAAAGAGACTGGCTTGAGTTGGGGAGGAAGGCCACATTAAGGAAAGACTGATGATGTTTCCAGAAGATGGTTAACCTGGCAGAATGGGCCAAACATCCAGGGCATTGTGCCTGGTGCCACGGGATGCAAAGGAACCCAGGACTCAGCTCTGACGTCCAGGAGCACAAGTGATAACACAGCTGGTCACAGGGAGGGCTCCAAACAGTGGTGCTGAAGGGGCCCAGAGGTGCAGGGCAGGGCAGGGGTTGTGTGCATACCTGAATGCCGGCGGGTACATCCTCAGGGTCTCTGCGATCACCATGTCCAGATAGGGCAGGCCTTCCTGGAGGCTGTGGTACTCAGGGGCCCTCTAATGCAGGTGGGGACAAAGGAAGAAGGTCCTGTTATCTGGAGCCTCCCAGCACTTTGTCTTTCTCATGAACTTCAGTGTTCTCTCCAACCTCAGCCAACACTTAAGTGAAAAACCCACAAGGTGAAGAGTGGACGCCACCCAGCTGGCATCAGACCAGCCTCCACATGTTCTGTTGCCCTGAATTCCACAGTGCTAGACGTTTAAGATGAACAGGGGCAGCCTTGGACCTGGGGGGTCTTCAAGTGTAACAGAGAAATTTTGTTCTAAAACTACGGCAGCAGTTGCATTTATTAAGATCTGATGATGCGGCTGACGGAGTTCTCACATCAATTACCCCCTTCATCCTCCCAGCCAACCAATGAGGAAGCTGTTTTCCCATTTCTTTCATAAGAAAACTGAGGCTCAGAGAAGCTGTCGCATGAATAGAAATTGGTGCATCACAAAGTTAGAAGACAAACAATGAAATAGTAAAGAAGAAAAAAAGGTTGCAGCTTCTAAAAAGGATTGATCATAACAAAAACCCAGAGAACCATTATAAATCAGTAAGAAAAGAACTCACTAGAAAAGCTATTGAAAGGATGAGCATAGGGAAATGCAAGAAATACCAGTGGTCATGGTGAGAAACGCAGAGGGAAAAATGAGAGCCGCATTTTCACACAGCAGATTAGGGCAAGTTGGAAAATGCTGATCAGATTTGGGGGGTTCATGTGTTGAATCCTAGCATCCCTCCCTGGCTCTCACCCACAGTCAAAGAGGAGAGCCACAGTGAAGGTGGGTAGTGAGCAGGATGTGGGCATGCCCCGGGGCGGGGTGGGTCAGGTGGAGGCACAGGAAGTTTATTCACCGCTGTGCGGAGTTCTGCAAGAGAGGGCTTCCCCAGACACTCCCAAGGGGCCAAGTGAGGTGTCTGCTTGGTAAGTCAATCCACTAACACTCATCCAGGAAGAATCCCCACTGTGGGGAAGGCTTTCTGCTGTCCCTCCCCTCCCTGGAGCATCAGGAGATAGTCCCTCCTGGACAAGTCTCTTCTGTTGCCCCCACTTCCACAGATGGGCTCCAGTGGCCTCGCTCCACCTGCAGGGGGAGCCACTGTGTGGCTTGATCTCCCACTGACTTCCCTGGGGCAGTAGCAGCACTGTTGCCTGGGAAACTGCTAGAAATGCAGAGAAGGTGGAAGGGACAGAGGTGGCAGATGGGGCAGGGCCAGGACACGTGGAGTCTTGAAGTCCATGGTAAATATTTTAGCTAATCTATGATGGTATATATGCTGGTTCAATATAACGTAGCCATTCGTGATGACTCTGGGTCAAGTTCCAGAATACATGTAGTTTAATCCCAGGTCTGTATGTTCTTGAATTTGGAAGGTAAATGTGTCCCAGCATATAGATTTAAATATCTTTGGAGGTTGCAGTCTGCTGTGGCTGGAGAGGGCTGCGGGAAGGGGATACGCCTGGATTGATTTCCTAGACTGTCCCCCAGCTGGTCCTTGGTGCATGGGTGTGGTGGCTGCTAGGACCCTCCAATCCCTGTGAGGGTCTGGACTCAACCAGCACAGTCAGTATGCCCAGGTCTGAAGGAGCATCCTTTGGGTGGCATGGGGGCCACCCTCTCTTCCTTTCTCCATCTACATGAGTTTGCTTGGTGTGTCTTTGAGCCAGAAAGTTCATGAAATACAAATTGTGTAATTCCAGTGATTCTGCATGTGGCTAAAATACTCTGATTTTACATTGAAAACTGGCTTTGCATGATGTAAAGATGAATGGTAAAATGCATGCATATAATTTAAAATTTAGATTTTTCCTTACCTAGAATGACATCAAATAGGAAATGAAAACCACTATAACAAGTGGAGAAAGACCATGGAGAAAGGGAGAAGGGTTACTGTACCATTAATGCGCGTCTTCCTGCTGTTTGAATAAAGGGCCTCATGTTTCCACTGTGCTTCGGGCCTCACAAATTATACAGCCAGCCTTGCAGCCTACGATCGGCCCAGGAGAAAAGGAAAAAGGAGCCTTTCTGTAGCGGCAGAAGCTGAACATGGGTGGAACATGCGCTGTTGGTGGCCACCTTCTGCCTTGTGGATTAATGAACAGAAAACAACAGTTGGCCCGAGAAAGAAGACACAAATGAGACAGGCGGAGGGAAGCAAGGCAAAGGACAGAGAGACTAGCTCCTGGTGTCTCGCAGAGCTCTGGTTCTCCTTGGCCATCTGCTTTTGGCAAGTAGCCTGGGGGTAGCATCTCAGTGCTCTTCCAGCAAATTCTCACTTGTGGCAAAAGTTAGCATCTGAATTCTATTATCTGCCACCAAAGGAGTTTTAACAAATGCAAGAATGTGAAAGAAAGAAGAAAAGGAAGGAAGGAGAGAAAGGAAGAAAAGAATAACAAAAAGAGAAAAGAAAAGAAATGAAGCAATACTGGCTCTGGGAGCCACGTTCCTAACAGGTAAGTAGTGTAGGTTCCCCAATGAAAAATGTAAGCTGACACGATTTGTTAAAGAAATTAAGTAAGATCAAAGTCTTCCTCCATTCTTCCTCTGGACTGGCTTTTTACTGTTTCTAGGCTTTTGACTCAAGGTCACATGTACTCATCATCTTGGCCCAGAGGTTCTGGATGTGGCTGCATGTCAGAACCAGCTGGACAGCTTTGGATCCACGTGGGCACTTGGGCCCCACTCACTCCTCAGGATTAGACGCTTGGCCAGGGTGGGGACTGGGCACACCAGTTCTTTAAAGCTTGTCTGGGACCTCAGGGCCTCCACATGGGAGGGAGGGGTGGAGGGAGGCCCCCACCACATTTTAGTCTAACCCAAGCAAGGCAACGAAGTTCAAGTCCCTGTCCCAGGTGCAGACCATCCATCCATCCCTATCTGCTTGAACCTCAGGCTGCAGTGTCCTGAGCCAGTCCTGCCAGCAGAGGGCAGCAAGCGTATGGTAAATGAGGGCTCCCCATTCCCAGAAAGGACCTTAGAAATCATTGCATCCAAAGTCTTCATGATAGAGATGAGAAAAAAAGTAGATCCAGAGAGGAAAGCCCAGGAGCCCCAAATCTCACAGAGAGGAAAGCGCTCCTTTCATTTAGCACCTCCTCAGCAAACACCTTGTGCCAGTCAGGGCTGGGCTCCGAGCCAGGGATCCGGAACGATGGGGCCTGTGCCCCTTGGGAAACACACTTCCCAGCAAATCATGATGCTGGATGTGTAAGGTTTTCTCGAATGGCTTTGGAGGAGTGGGAGACCATTCATGTACCCATCTGGGAATGTGTGTGGAGTCAGCACATAACAGCTGAGCAGGCTCTGTGCTGGGCCCGGGAGGCCTGACCGGTAACACTGGCTCTTCCACCCCTTGGGGCGCTCTCACTCCATCTCGATGCAAGCCAGTGGATGAGGAGGAGAGAGAACAGATGAACGCGCCCCAGACATCTGGGACTGGGGAGGCCAGCGGGGGCGGGGGCCTGGGGACAAGGTCTACACAGAGACCTTTCTGATAAAAAGCGGGTGGGCTTGTTTGGATGCTTGCTCAAACAAACCGCTCTAAAGCAAATACCATGGATCAATCAGGGGACTTTGAACCCAGCTGGATATTTGATCCTTTAAAAAAATTATGGCCCTTCTTGTTTTTAGTGTAATGAGGGCATTGTGGTCACGTTTCAGAAAAGAGTTCTAATTTTAAAGACATATATGATGACATATTACAGATGACATGATGTGATGTCTGGAATATTTTTAAAGTTGCAAGCGGAGGAAGAGCATGGAAATCAATGAAGCTGGGGTGCCTCTAAGTGAATACCTGTTGAGGTGGATGACAGGTACATACATTCTATTTTATATCTGTTAACATTCTCCACAACAAGAAGTTAAAAAAATAACCTAAATAAAATGTTAAGTAACAATAGTGAATGGAACACCTGTGCAGAAAACCTGAGGTGTGTGAAGAATGAAGAAGGCCCTGTCAGGCTGGCCAAGTGGGACAGGTGCCATTGTGAGCTGCCTTGGAGAGTGGCAGTTTCCCAGGTGGAGGGGCACAGAGGCATCCCGTGAGGGCAACCTCTTGGGCCAAGCCTGAAGATGGTGGAGGACACGGGTGCAGCCCTAGGTGGGAAGCGGTGGCACATAGGGGGTGGGCTGCCAAGAGAGGACACTGGGGAGGTAGCTGGTATGGATGCTGCATATTTCCTCTGGCATCTAGAAACACTGTAACGAAAAACTTGGGGTGGGCTATAACTTATTGGAGTGAGGAAGGGAGAGGAAGGAAGCTTAGTGAAGTAAGTACCTTTCCTTGGAAGAAAAGACTGGAGGCTCACTCAGCCTGTTGAAAATGGAAGCAGCTTCCATGCAGCCAGGCAGACAGGAGGATGGGAGTCCAGGATGCACTCTGGGGCTCAGTCTGACAGGTGCCTTCGGCCTACACGTGCCCAGGCCCTCTGCCAGCAGAACCCAGCAGATGCATTATGAACAGCGAGTCAGGGCTGAGGTATGTCTGCCAGGCTTGGAGGGCCAGGAGGACTTGGGGGACTGAGCAGAATATTCTCTTACTCCAAGCCAGGCAGCATGCTGAACTTCACTGCTTCCAAAAGATAATGTTAAAAGTCATCCCCAGGGATCTCCCTGACTCCTGTCACAAAGGCCAAATGACTCAGAATTTGAGTTGGGAAGACTCTGCAGCCTCTCTCCCTGACCCTGGCTGTGCCTGGGGGAGTCACCTGATCTGACCAGGGCAGGCAGGGTTCAGGTCTGGGTGGATCACCTATCAGCTGTGGCCTTGGACCAGTCACCAGGGCAACATGGACAGGTCACCATGGCTGCCGGTTGGGATCATGATGTCCCTCCCATCTTGCAGGGTAGGGCAAATGAGGTGACAAAGGCAAAAGTCCCTGGAAAGTGTAATGGACCCGAGCAGCAGGGGACACTTCTCTTGGACACATTCAGTGGCAGGAGCTCATTTCCTCTCGAGGCCTTCTGTCTTTCGTATTGAATCACGCTATAAAGATGTGCTAGGAAGAAAGCAATTTAAAGTCCTATTGAATTCATTTCAACTGGGACTTATTTTATAAAATAAATAACTGTGCCCTTAGAAGGTTGAAAATTAAATATTGGGAAAACCAGAAAATAAAAAAGTAAGCGGCATCTTTGCCTCGTGGTTTTACATTCTCAAACCAGAGTTCCTTAATTTTCAGGGACACTGATTTATATTTAATCTTTAGTAGGCAGTAACTTCTGGTCTTATTTCTAAGGTTCTTGGTTTCTTGGATTTGCTATCACATAGTGCAAGATCTCTAAACCAATATTGAAATGCAGTAGCTAGACCAACTTGTTAGGGAACTTTGTGGAAAATCTATTGATAAATCCTTTTAAGCAGGAAATAACACCACCCTTTCCCATTAATCTTGCTTTTCTACATTCGGGGTTTTTATTTTTCAGTACTGGGGATTAAACCCAGAGTTGCTCTACCTCTGAACTACATCCTCAGCCCTTTTTATTTTTTATTTTAAAATAGGGTCTCAATAAGTTACCCAGGTTAGCCTTGAACTTGTGATACTTCTGCTCTGGCTTCCCAAGGGACTGGGATTATAGGCGTGCACCGTGCTACATTTAGATTTTTGTGTATTATTTTCTCTGAAAGCCACACACACACACACACACACACACACAAACACAAACACACACACACGGTCCCTCATGTACTTATATGTATTACACACTCTGGATGTGACTTGGAATATAATTGAGAAAAAGAAAAATGTTCAAAAAGATTTTTTCTGGACCTAACAGAAAAATTCTTTCCTATTTTGCCAAAGGAATCAGAAGCAGACGTGGCTTCAGTAACGTTCTCGAAAAGCAGCAGCCTCAGCAGCATCAAATGCTCGTATAGGGACCTCCATCCCTCACTGGCCTGGGTGCCTTTCAGGGGCCATGCGAGGCCGGCCTGACTCTCTAGAAGCAGGGAACTGGAATCCCTTAAGCCCGGGGACAGTGGGGACAACTCAGCTATATGAAGAAGAAAGATTTCCACGCGCTCTGACTCTCTAGGGAACGTAAAGCTATAATATGAAACCCATCCATGGAAAATGGGGTGACCTCAGCTTTGCCCTTTGACCCCAACCTGAGAAGCAAAGCCCCTCCCTCGCAACCTGAGTTTTCCTGGCTGGCTGAGGGAGGGCTGGTGGCCTCCCTCAGAGCCTCGCAGCTCTGACAGTTTGTCTCTGAGATTCCACGGATCTGTCATTGGAGGTCGGCGGGGTCCAGTGAGCTGTTTCAGGCTGGGAGTGAGAGGCCGCTGAAGGTTTGTTTTTTGGGGGAGGGGGTGAGGAGTCTTCTGTCAATATCCTGGCAATGCCTAGAAAGGCCTATGGCTAATGTAAAGAATCTGGCAGATTTAGAGTAGAAATGTGCCTGAACCTTAGACAAGCAACTGAGATAGTGACAAGAGCGTCTGTTACATCCACTTTAGAAGAAAAGAGACAGACCCCCTCTCACACAAACACAGGGATTATCCCAGGGGCTCCTGGGCATTAAGGGATTAGGGTGGAGATGTAAAAAATGGCCGTGGCCAACCTGCACACAGCACCCGAATACAGGGTGTCAGTCCTCTGCTCAGGGCCCTGGGTATAGCATCGTCCATCCTGCAGCCCCGCTTCAGGATTCCTGTCTTCAGAGGTCTACGACAATGACAGGCTCGCCTTGGGCAGTACCATGTTGCTCACCGAATGATTCGTACATCTGTTCCATTTGGTCCTCACAGCCGCACTGTGAGGTCCGTAGGGCTACTTTTGTTGTCTACTTTATAAGTGAAAAAAGTCAGAGATTCAGAGAGGTTAAGTGGCTTACCCAAGGTCACATAGCTAAGGGAAGGCAGAGCTGAAACTGAATCTAGGTCTTCAAATTCCACGCCTTTCCCACTATGCCCCGCTTCTTAGGCCCACCTTCCTTCCCTCCTCCTCCCATTCTATCTTCTTTCCTTTCCTTTTCTACATTTTGTGGAAGATTAACATATACATGTAGAAAAATATAGCACAAACAGAAATGTAGAGCTCGAGTTTTCACTAGGTCAGCCCCCCTGTGTAACCAGTATCCAGACCAAGACAAAGAACATTCCAGAACACTGAGGCACCCCCAGGACCCCTTCATGAGTAACCCAACTTCTAACACCTAGGAGACTTTCACGTTTCCCCTGGGCTTTCTATCAGTAGACTACCAGCTGGTGGGCTTTCACTCCAGCCCTCCTTTGCTTAATGAGAGTCTTCCCTGCGGTTCGTGGCTGGAGTTGTGTGTAGTGGAGTTGTGGTGCGCTCATTCTTGCTGTGTGGTGCTCTGCTGTGCTCTGCCACCACGGATCGTGTGTTCATCCTTTCAACTGTCCGTGGACATTTGAGATGCTCCCAGTTTGGGAACCATTCTTGAATATGGTTTTTCAGTGAACATGTGCACAAGTTTCTTTTAGGAATATACCCAGGAGTGGAATTGCTGGGTCCTAGGAGATGTGTGTGTCCAGTTTTAGTAGATATTTTGAACAGTTTTACAAACTGGTTGTTCATGCTGTCTAAATTTTAAGGATGAATCAATTCTCAAGCAGCTTGTTGACATCTATTTCCCTCTGTTTACTCTGCGGGTTCCTCCTCCTTTCCTCTCCCAGCCCCTCTCCAGTGTTCTGAAGTCACCATTATCTCTATTCCAGGAAAGAGTTGAGAGAAAGAAATAGGGCACTATTTTGGGAGCTGAGTTATTTATTCCTATAATGTCTGTGTGTGTGGTGGGGCAGGAACAAATAAGATACATCTAATTACCTAATTTGAAAGGACTGTCCCAATGATCAGATGCAAGCACTCATAAGCAAAAATGCATTCCAACACCAAATAGATTTGCATCTTTGAATTATCTGCTGTTTTGTAATATTTAGGATTCTGTTCTCTCCATTAGCATGGATCACTCACAGTTGATTGTATCTGATGCTTAGAGAAATAAGTCCCTAAGTAAATGACAGTTAAATCACCCAGGCTGCTTTCTCTGCTTTGAGGGGAAAAGAGTGGACTGCACTTAATTTGAAGAGAAAAATGTGTGTATTCACTGGCTCGCAGAGAGGCCTGGCGTCCCTGCTGTGGTGGGGGCGGGGACGTGTTGGTAAGCTGGGCTCCCGGAGATGCAGACCTCACTGTGTGTTTGGGAGACCTTTAAATTGTTCATTCAATGATATATGATGATGGTAGAGCTGCTCAGGGCTTTGATGAGTAGAGGTGACACACTGAGCATGCCACTTTGTGTTCTGACAAGGACCCGTTGGAATGGCTGGAGGAGAGAGTAGTGAAACCCGTCAGTAAGACGCAGGCCATTGTGGTAGGCCAGGCTCCGGTTACCTGTTAGCAACGTGTCCCAGCTGTCCCTACTGTTGCACCCCAGACATTCTGATTTAATTGGTCTGGATGGGGCTTGGGACTTGGCATCCTTGTCAGGCTCCCCAAGGGACTACCATGTGTGGCCTGGATACCATATAAAGAAAGACTCAGCAGAGGGAGATGAGTCTTGGCATACAGGGGTCCAGGGATGAAGGGAGATCAGAGCCATCTCCAGGCTGCCTTCCTGGGGGTGAAAGGTAGATGGGGCAGGACCAGCGTAGGTATAGGAGAAGCTCAGTGGTGACAGGGTCAAGCTGGAGGCCCTGGGAGAGACAGTGGCTCATGCCCAAAGTGGGAAAATGACTGTCCAGCTCAGCCACATGAGGTAGATGAGGGCTCGGGATGGGGCTGAGGAAGGAAAGCCCAGAACTAAGCCTTCAGTGCTGCCCAGGAGGACGCGGCCAGGCCGCTGGACAGCAAGGGGTCCTGGACGGCATCTCAGATCATCTAGACAGGGCCAGGGGATCTGGGACTAGGAGAGGCCAGTGTGTTGTCCACTGGGGAGGGGCAAGGCCAGAGTGGGTACCAGTGGGGTCAAGGGATGAGCAGGCAGAGGGGATGGAGCACCAGGGAGCGAAGTGGCAGACAGGCCACTCCCTAGGTGCCCTGGAAGGATGAGGGAACAGAGCAAACCCCGGGACACAAGCACATCCTTGAGGGTCTGTGGGGCAGCATGTGGTAGGAAAGTCTGTGTGGCTGCGGGGGGGGGGGGGGGTTGCTGAGAGCGGAACCAGGCTGATAGTGCAAGGCCCAGAGGAAGACCGTGACAACTCAGGCAAGGACTTTCAAGTGACTACAACTTAGCACGGAAGAGGTGAGTCCCTGCTCACTGTGGATCCTCAAAACCAGTGACAGAGCACCTAAAAAGGTCACTGAAGGATCTTACGGGGCCCTTCATCAATAGGCACTTGACATGGGTGACCCCATGGCCCTTCTACTTCTGGGTTGTTCTGAAACATCACGGCCAGACCTCGTCCACCCGGGGACAGCTCTGTGATTTTAGCAGAGCCTGGCCACTCTGCCAGGCCAAATAAAGGTCATGGGAAGGCAGGGAGTGGTCAAGTAGCTCCATCTACCCCCACCCGCCCCGGGATGTCCATCCCTCCTTCCAGCATGAATCCCGTTGATAATTCAGCCTCAGAGCCACAGTGCCGGCCACTCACTGTTTGGGGAAACGGTAAACAAAGATAAGAGTGTTAAGCACTGGAATTTATTTTGTATCCACTTGGCCTAAAAGCAACTGCGTGTTAAATTTAGAAAGCTGGTGCCAGACCCCTCCTGCTTCCTGCCTCCTCTTCCCCGCCCATGCTCAGAGCGTGCTCTCCCCTGACCGTGGAATATGAAATGTGTTTGCAAAGCCCAGGAGCTTTTCGCGGCTGCCGGCCTGGATGTTTATAAAAATGTATCATCGGAGGGCCTGGGAGACGGGGCCATTTCCTTCAGTCCCAGCTCTGCTCACCATCCCAGCAGCAGCCAGTGCTGCCCAAATATTTACCCAACCATCCTCCCAGGCAGGGCCCCAGGCTCTTCTGTCTCACGCTGTCATTAGGTGGGATGAGCCCCAGGGGGGCAGCAGCAAGCCCAGCAAACCTGGGTTTGTTGACAAGGTCTCCCTCACACCCAGAATCTACCACTGAAGAGCTCTTTCTTCTACGTGTGGGTTAAATCCCTTTGCAATCAACTCAAAGAACCTGGAGAATCTCTTCGTTAACCTGCAATTCTGCTGTTTTGAATCTGCTGTGAAACAGATGAGCCATTGTCTGGGCTCGGAATCTTCTGGTTGGAAAGAGATCGCCACTGCGATGCAATGTATCGTGGCAAGATCTTTTCAGTTCATCCTCAATTCCCTGTTGCCTGCTCAGTCCATTTTCACAGCTCAGGGTGTAAGTGGGGAAAGCGAAGCCCAAGCTGAAAAGAAAACAAAAACTAAAAACTCTCCTTTGCCCAAGAGTGATGGCCAGAAGCCTGATGGCGTCCACTACCAGATTCTAATGATTGCTGGGAGTGAGGTGCGTTTGTGTGGCCAGTGAAGAGAAAAGAGGTGAACCGGTGTCTCGGGTGGCACGGGTGATCTGTCATGACACAGGACAAAGAAAAGAGCAGGGGAGACTGGGGGGTTACAGGAGTTCAACACTACCACAGTAAGACAGGAATCACAGCCCAGAGGGGTGAAGTGATTTGCCCGAGCTGCACAGCAAGTAGGGGCCAGGGGCAGTAGGAGACCACAGGACTCTCAGTCCTGGTCCAGCGCTGTGCTTCTGCCACATGAACTAGAGAGAGAAGGATGGAACCACAAGAAGCAGGATTAGAAAACAAAAACAAAAACCCAGGCTACCATAGCAGATGGCGCATTCAGTGTTTCATGTCTAAGAAATGACCGAGCATGCTTCTTGGGTCACTGTGTGAAATCCCAAGGAAGACGAAGGCCTGGTGGGAGGAGTGGGGTCCACTCCAGACCCAGGCAGTGGGAGGTGAACCTCGTGGTGTGATTTTGTATTTGAATACTCTGTTCATGTGGTACCTCCATTTGTCTAGCCAGAGCGTCTTGGCATACAAGTGGGTAGCGTGGGCTTGCTCAGTTAAATACAGGATGCCGGGTGAAACTTGAATTTTAGATACCTTATGCAAAGGAATGAGTATTCACCTCCCTTCTCCCCCATATTTATGTTGAGGCCCTCAGACCACTGTGATGGCATTTGGAGAGGAGACCTTGGGAGAGAATTAGGGCTAGGTGAGATGTGAGGGTGAGGCGCCCGGGAGGAGGTGAACATCCTTAGAAAACCAGGAAGAGACAGACATGAGCTTGCTATCTATCTATCTCTCTGCCTTTCTGTCTCTGTCTCTCTCTTCTCTGGGCAAGCGCTGAAGAAAGGCCAGTGGACACACAGTGGTGGCCATCTGCAACCCAGGAGGTAAGCCCTTACCAGGAACCGAATCTGCCAACACCTGGCCCTTGGACTTCCAGCTTCCAGAACTGAATATCCAGAAATAAATGTCTGCTCTTTGAGCTACCGGTCAGTGGTCGCTTTGTGGTAGCAGCCCCAGTTAAGACAACCTAGAAACACGTTTGTTCCTAGAAGTATGTCCCAAATATTGCACTGAACATTTTTATGCTATGAAAACAGCATTCATTTTTTATCTGAAATCCAAATTTAACTGGATGTCCTTTAGTCTTTTTCTATTTTGGGGGGATACTGGGGATTGAACTCAGGGGCACTCGACCTATTTTGTACTGTATTTAGAGACAGGGTGTCACTGAGTTGCTTAGCACCTCGCTTTTGCTGAGGCTGGCTTTGAACTGGCAATCCTCCTGCCTCAGCCTCCTGAGTTGCTGGGATTACAGGCATGCGCCACCACACACCTGTAATGAGAGGCAAGTGCCTCTCATAACCATGCCCAGTAAGGGTTGGTTGCCCCTGCCTGCTTGCTTTTCCTAATCCCAGTTTCTGAGGACACCTTGGTGGCCTCCTTACCCTCTATGTGAACCTCTGGGTCTGTGCAGGGCTAATGACGCCCCAGGCCAGGGACTGTGCTGAGGCATCTGGGGTCTTCTCAGGCTGCATGGGAGGAAGTGGTGGCTCAGAGCTGAGAGAGCAGTGGGAGGGCTGAGGGCTGGGGCTGAACCAGGCCTTTCCCCAGGCTGCCTCCGGCCCTTCCTGGTGACTGCTGCCATCTCTTCCACCTGACGCCTTTATCTGCAGCTGGTGGCTTTCAGTGAAAGGGACTTCTCGTCAAGAATGGCCTCCACAGTGGGAAAACAAAGTGAAGACAGGCCCCAGAGAAACAGCTGTGGCAAGCTCCCCACAATGGTGAATGTCATGGTTTAGATATGAGGTGTCCCCCAAGAGCTCAGGTGTGAGGCAAGGCAAGAAGGTTCAGAAGAGAAACAACTGCGTTATGAGAGCCTTAGCCCATCGGTGAACTAATCCCCTGATGGGATGAACTGAGTGGTACCTGAAGGCAGGTGGGTGTGGCTGGGGGAGGTGGGAATTGGGGAGTGCCTTTGGGGTATATATTTGTATCTGGTGAGCGCAGTCTCTCTCTGCTTCCTGATCATCAAGGTGAGCTGCTTCCTTCCACCATGCTCTTCCACCATGATGTTCAGCCTCACCTGGAGCCCCAAGGAATGGAGCCAGTTGTCTGTGGATTGAGACCTCTGAAACTGTGAGCCCCCAAATAAGCTTTTCCTCCCCTACAGTTGTGCTGGCTGGGTCTTTTAGTCACAGCAGTGAAAAAGCTGACTAAAACAGTGGGCCTCCCTCTCCTCAGAGCTGAGGGCAAGTGGGTGAGTCAGAATGAGGCTCTTGGGGAGGAAAGGGTTTTTAAAGATTAAATTTAGGGGTGGAAGGGGACTTGGTAAATTATAGACAGCACATGCCTCAGAGCCTTGGGAGCTGGTTTCTTACTTTCCATAGACCTGGAGTTTGCATGATTGCTCAGTCGCTGCAATGCTGAGGTCCCCCTATGGCCTGCTGGTGGCAGGTTCAGCTGCAGGTGAAGGGGAACTGCCTCTCAAGAGGGCTCAGCAGATCCTCCCCCTCATACCAGATTACCAAGGCAGGCAAGGAGGACATGGTGCGGGAGATGCAGGCTGCTCCGTGCATCCCTGTCCCTCCCATGTGTGCCGTGACATAACCCCTGCAGGTGTGGGAGAGGGGTCCCAGGGCCTCAGCAAGGCTCCCCTGCAAGTGAGAGCCACACCTGATTCTCATGGCATGGAGTCTTCCCTCCCTTTCTGTGCCTGGGCCAGGCGCTGAGTGCTCCCAGCTGGAGTCCTCCCCATCTGCCAGGTGCTGGCCTGCAGGTCCCCAAGGCTTCCCACCAGGATTCACCCTGGGCCACAGTCCTTCTCAGGTAGCCTTTCCTGGGGACAGGACTGCCATGTTCTCCAGGGTTTCAACCCTGTCCCAGCTCTTGGCTCTACTTTAGTTCGGGTTTTCTTATCTCTGCTGGGACAAAACCCAGGCCAGCCGGCCTTCACCGCCCAGGGAGCAGGATTCTGTTTAGTTCCTGTGTCTTTATGCCTTTTATTTTATCTATTGATAGGTTTTGTTGAGACACCAACACTGTGTTTTCTCATAAGAATTTTGTCTGTGCTGCAAGGATCCCCTCTGCCACCTGCATGGTTTGGCCACAGCCCTGGCGCCTGTTTGGCTGGGACACGTCGCCTGGTGCCTGCCGGGTACCTGACATTGTTCTGGGGACCTGGGGAGATGGGCAAGGCATGGCCCCTGGGAGGGAGGAGCCCAGGAGACATCCTGGCGGGTGCAGGAAGTGTGGGCTGTGACAACATGCAGGCCACCGTGGGGGCAACTGCCAGGACCAGGACCTGCCCAGGGTGGCACCGGAGGGATTGGAAAGACTTCCCAGAGTGGAGGCTGATGCCGAAGCAATTTTCGAAAAGCATTTGTGTTCTTTCACACAGAAACAATGAAAGCACTTAAACAGGGTTTGGAAGAGCACTGAAACGAGTTCATGGCCGCTGCACCGATCATTGCCATCTTACTGGCGCGCATTCTCTGCGGTTTCTGCCTCGCCCCAGTCCGTCCCAGCCGGGAGACTGACGGCGGTTCCTCTCAGTGGTGGCACTTTGCTTTGGCTGCAGATCTATGGCACCCTGTTTCTTTTGTCCTGGGGTCTGGGGTCCCAGTACTGTGCCCCGTGCTAGCATGGACACCTCGCTCACAACCCCTGGGCGTCGTCCCATTCCCACCTCACCCCACAGTGCTGGGGCTTCTCAAAGGGACCTAGCCTGAAAGTGGGGAGATTGGGGTCCCTCCAGGCGTCAGAGGTGATGGCCACACGAGGGAGGCCTTTGGGGATCAGGGGAACTGGATGGAGGGATTGTTGCAGGGTCATAGTTCCCAGCTGCCAGGAGCAGAGGTCAAGTCCACAGCCACAGACCCAGGAGACCAGGTGGGGGTGGTAATTAGGGAAGAGAGGAAGCACTGTGGGGGCGGGTGTGGGTACAGGTGCAGAGAAGCCACCAGAGCGGCCCCGGTGGAGTGGGTATGGCAGAGCTGGCCCTGTAGGGCCCAGGGCAGGGGGTCCCTGAGGGTCAGGACTACAGTAATGAGATGACCACCCAGTGAACATAAGAAGGCTGGGCTCCCTGGTAGACACCAAGGTGATGTGCCACCAGACAGGAAGTGGGTCTGGGAGGCTGGCCACTGAACAGCCAAGTGAAAATGAGCACCTCCACTGCCTGCCCTGAGGCGTCCATTCCCACCAGGAGCTGTGGCTGCTGGTGCTTTCACGCAGGACAGACCCTCGTGCAAGTGGATAGGAAGAGTGCCGTGTGGCACAAGCACACTCCTGTGCCCCGGCCACCCCCTGCCTGCCAGCTGGGCTGTTCTGGCAGAGGCTCTCAGGATCTCCCCTCAGAGAGGCCACCAGGCTCTGGGGCAGCCAGATGTGGGTGGGAGGTGGGGCTGGAGAGAGCCTGGCCTGGAAGGGGCAGGAGTGGAACCCAGGATGCCACTTATGAGAAGGGCTCCTACTGAGCCTCCAGGCTCAGCCCTGCTGCCACGCCCTGCAGGGCTGGCACCACGAGTTTCACCAGTGTCACTTCATCGAGGTCTATTTTACAGATGAGAAAACTGAGGCCTAGAGGCAAGTTCGTGCATAAGATCAGGAGGCAGGAGATGGTGGAGTCTGGCTTCAAGGGCTCATGTTGTGGAGTGAATAAAAACCAGAGTCTGCCGATTCCAGAGCCTGTGACAGTGACAAGAAAGAGGCCCAGGAAGGAGTGGGACCCTCCTCGTCAAGCAGGCCCAGCAGGGCTGGGCGTGGCACCCTGACCTGTGTGAGCACAGCCTACAGGAGGCTGAGGGAGCAGTCTAGGCATATGAAATGGGTCCTGTCAGGACCAGAGCAGTTCCTGGGGTGACTCAGAGAAGGTGGGACTGTGGGCCAGGACAGGGAGGGATGCAGCTCATCTGCAACTGGCAGAGAGCATGTCACTGGCTGCTCTGGCCTGTGAGAGCTAGTCTCACCCCAGGTGGGCACAGGGCGGGGGTAGCTCCTTGTCGAGGGACAGGAAGTCACTTGGGAATTCTGCAGCCCTTGCTCCTGGAGTGGCTATCTATGAAGAATTTCAGCCTTTTCATCTTCCTTGGCCTTGGCCTTCATCTCTCTGGGCTCCTCTGGAGCTCACTGGCACTGGGTTCATATGAATGGTGACTACCCTCCTTACTGCAGCCTAGTCTGGGATGGGGGCTCCCCAGTCCGATTTTCTTACCCCTCTCTCTGACCCCAGCTGGCACTCTCCTCTCAGATGAAGAACAGTAGCCCAGAGATCCCCTGGGGCCCACAGGGTCACTCTTGAGGACCTGGCCAGACCCACAGGTCTGTTTGGGGAGTTCCCTGAAGACCCTGGGGTACAGCCATCTGCATTCCTGCAAAGCAGAGCCAGAGGAAATGGGCCTAAACAAGGCAGGAGAGGGACCCCAGGATCCTCCAAGGGTTCCTTCACCTGGAACGTGCAGTCTCCTTCCGTGGGGTCCCTGAGTGCTCTCCGGCTGGGCTGGCTTTGGTGGTCTCCCTCCTGGGCAAACCCACCTCTCTCCATGGCCAGCCAGACCAGCAGGGATGTTTGTGTAGGGCCTGCACACATGCCCCTGACCAAGGACATCCTGTTCCCATCACACGGAATGCCAGTTAAGTTTTGTCCACTGAGCCTTCTTCCCTCTGGCCTGCACCCCAGGCTGTGTGCTGGCTGGCTGGGGTCTGGAGTTAATGGCAGGTGTGGGGCAGGGCAGAAGGCCTGGTGAGTCATGACCAAGGAAGTGCCACACATCCTACTAGTCAGCGCAGCCCAGGCGGAGGGTCTTAGAGGCTCTGTAGGGTCCAGGCAGCGAGGCAAGCAGAGGCGACTGTCTGCGGTATGGAAAGGTTGGAAGGAGGAGAAGAGGAGCGGCACTAAGGAGCAGTTGCTGGGGTCAAAATGCGGAAACAAGGAGCCTGGGGCTGGGCCAAGAGCTGCGGTGCAAGTTCAGATGGCAATGCAAACTCCAGGCCTGTGGAGCCGGGCAGCACCGTGCCATGTGTGCCAAGGGGACGAGCAGCCGGGGTGTGATAGGGAAGGGCGCCTGTGCCTGGTGTGACGTGGGGTGGAGGTGCCCAGGGTAGGCTAGAGGCATGTGCTTGGCTGCTGGCTGCTGGGGGGTGGCTCAGGGTGGCTGGGCTTCCCTCGTTTTCAAGAAAAGCTAGAATCTAGATTTTTGCAGAATTCTCCAGCTTTTTATATTCAGGCAATTAATTCAACTTTAAAAAGCAAATTCAAACCTCTGCAGCTGTGCTCAGCTTGCGGGCTGCCTCTTTGTGACCCTGTCCCCTGGCATGCTGCTGGAATAGAACTCTGTGGGTTGGACAGCCCCCTGTATGACTATATTGCCATCTGCCACCTTGGCCCCACCCAGAGGATGCTGTAATTTTTTTTTCTCAAGTAGTTATGAAAAGAGAATATTTTCCCAAAAAAGTGTGCTCACAGCGGGCAGGTTGGATTTCTAGTTTGGGAGTTGAGTTTTGTGAAATTGGTAACCCATCAATAGGAAAACGCCATTCCTCCATGTCACTACCTCTAGGGTCTGGGATGTCCCTGTGACCCCCAAAGTCTCTCAGGTCAAGATAAGGGTGACCCAGTCAGCCTCCTCTGATCTTCAGGACTCCCAGATGACTTAGCATCTCAATGTATTTTTTTTTAAAGTAAATTAAAACTGGGGCAAGGATCGTACAGATTGAAGGCAAAAACGTCTGGAACTAATTTCAGAAAGCTCTTAACATCCCGGGGAATTACTTTTCTTTCTGCTGAGTAGTCTTAGTGGAAGAAATCTGTTGTAACCAAACATGTGTTTTCTAATTGGGTGACTATTTTAGATTTTATGGCGAACGAAGCCGGGAACTCGGGGTGAGCCTGGACATACACTTCATTCCTGGGCATTCCTATCAGAATCATGGAGGGGAAGTTGAAAAGGGTGAAATGCAGTCAAACCAGAATGCCAGGCGGCCTCAGGCCCAGGGCATGGGAACTCTCAGTCAGTCTCAGCCGGCGCACACTTGCCATGCCCGGCCCACCCTGGCCTCTCCTTCAGTGTGGGTGAATTTGAAACTCCAGTCTTGGTGAGGGAGTAGAAATGAGTGTCCAGCTCTGGGTTGCCCAGCCCCTGAGCTTGGTAGGCAGGAAAGAGCAGCTTCCTCTTGTGTTTCAATTCCCAGTGGTTCCCAACCTCAAATGTGCCCCTGGGGGTCATCAGGGAGTTTGCAAATACCCAGATGCCCGGGGCCACCTTCCAGACCCCAACACACTCTGCAAGGCGTTAAGCTCCCCAAGGTGACTCCAGAGTGCAGTCAAGGCTGAGAAGCCCACTAGAGACCCTGCTGAGTGTCGGTCCACATCTGTATCTAAGCTCCTAAGCCCACAGCTTCTGTATTATCCCAAGTCCAGCTCTTACTGACAGCCCGGGAATTCGTCCAGGGCTGCTTCCTGCATGCTACTTCAGCTCCCACCTCGGGAGCCAGTACTGCACAGGAGTTAGAAGCACGCAGCGGTCAGGCGGCCCGAATGTGTATCATCGCCGACCAGCTGTGTGGCCTGAGCCAACTTGTGCAGCTTCAGTTTCACACCCAGAAAAATAGGGAGAACCCTAGTCCTGCTCCATAAAGTTGTGGTCAGTACAAAAGCATGGTTCTCTGATAGCACTCAGATCAATGCCTGTGCGGAAACAGCTCAACGGGTACTCACTACTTCTGCAGTTAAAGACCTGCTTGTTCCCCCTGTCCAGCCACGGGCAGACCAGCCTGCCTGGGTGGACCACTTCTCTGGTGGGCCTGATCGCATCTTTGATTTTCTCTCTGAAGCTGTTCACCCAGTGCTCACATTGCATCTCACACCACACCTGGGGACCAGGTCCTGTCAAGAGGATGTGCTGGGACCAGGCTCCTGGAAGGTAGCCCCACTGACCCCTCAGCTCAGGACCCCCAGTTGTCCAGCTCACAGTGGGAAGTGAGTGGATGAGAAATGGGACCATCATCTATGAGGGTGGTCTACCCATGCCTCCCCAGGACACCAAATACTGTACTGGGTACTGGGATGCTTGGGTGGGGCATCCCTCCATGGGACTTTCAGGTCAGGGGGGAGACAGACTTTCCAATCAAGGAATGTGAAGTCACAAGCACTAAGGATTTTGAAGAAAAGATGTGGGGAGGGTAAAATGGGAAATTGTTCACCAAACCCCAGAATACTTGGAATTAATTTGGGGATCAAAGAAAGGGACATACCTTTTTAATCCAGTATATGATAAATTTATCAGGCTGGTCACTATGAGGGTCACAATAATTGAGATAAATCTGGTAAGTTCAGGGATGGTAATTCTGTAATGAGTTATCGATACGGCCATCCTGGCCTTTGGAAATAAACACCAGAAGCAGCACCAAGCTCACCCCATATTGCCATCGCACATGGGGTCTGCTGTGTTCAGGGTATGGCACCCTCCAGAGGGGCATGGACGGTCAGCTAGGGGGAGACGAGGATAGGTAGGAGATGTGACACCTTGCTGTATGGAGACAAGCTGCAGACGCCAAAGGGTAGACCTCAACTTCCTAGGGGAGTTTGAAGCCATGGGGGAGCCATGGGGAAGTGGGCTAGTGGAAGGACACTGGTCCACCAGCCATGGGCAATGCGGGCTCCCTGAGGAGGAGCTGAGCCCCATTCCCTGTGATGGGCTGGGCGATCTCCAGCAGAGACCTGGGAGAGGACCTTGGGCCTTGGTTGCTGGGATCCACTAATGAGCTCTGGAAACCTTCTGGGTTCTCAGATCCTGGCCATGCGATCATGATTTTGTCAGTTTTCTGCGAAAATGGGATGTAAAAAAAATGTGAATTTGGCTGGAGGAGCAGGAGGACTAGAAAAAGTTCTCAGGGAGGAGGATGCAACCCTGAGTGGCAGGCAAGGGGCCTGGTCATCAAAGGCATGGGACATGGAGGCCCTGTGGGGACAGAGGCTTGGGGGCAGGGCAGGAGACACACATGCAAGTTTTGGAGGTGGCTGCACAATGGGAAGGCCAGGGAGGGTGGGAAGATCTGACAGGAGCAGCAAAACACAAACAAGGTAGGTGCCTGCTGTGTGCCAAGCACCTCACATCCGTCAGCCCTTAACCTGACGGGCAGATGCCATCACTACCCGCCTTCAGCAGGTGGGGACCTGAGGCTTAGCGGGGATCTGTATGGCCAGGGGTCTAGCCCAGCTCCGAACAAGGGGCTGGACCTTGAGTGTGCGCTCTTAGCCACCCACCCACCCACACAGGGTGGGTGAAGTAAAACCAGAGCCAGGGCCGTGGGGCTTGGGAAGTGCCAAGTCTCGCCGCGGTGAGCACACAGGGCTGTTTCTGGCTTCTCAGTGCCCAAACCCATGGGGTGTGCTGGGCTAAGAGGAACCGAGCGCAGAGGGTCTCCCATGGGACTGACCAGTGAGATAATAAAAATATTGGAAGGAACCCTGGATTTGGATTCTGCAAACCAAGATGTTCCCTGAGACAGTCACAGGAGGAGGAAGGGACAAAGGCGCTCTGCAGACAAGGATTTCTTTGGAATTTGTCTGGAGTGAACAGTGTGTGGTGTGGGTAGCCCAGAGAGAATCAGAGGATGGTCGTCAAGTGATGGCACAATTCTGGAGTTCTGTATGTGGTTTGAAAGTCTAGACTTGAGTATGTAAGAAAGATACAGCATACCCAAATGTCTCCTGCTTTGCTGTTTTTTTTCCCCCCTTCTGGTTTGCTTGTCTGCTGTCATTTCAGCTCGGCAGCCTCAGTCCTGATGACAGAGCTAAAGAGCTGGAGCAATAAGACTGGGATTCTGGATTTGCTGTGTGACCCAGGGAGAAACACTTAACTTTTCTGAGCTTCTGTTTAATTCAACTCTAAAAGGAAAGACTTTTAGTAGATACCCTGCCAACTTCATAGAGGAGGGAGGACAAATGGTAGCAAATAATAGTTACTACGTTTTTTCTTACGTTACCCCGGTGGTGATTCCAGTTAGAGCACAAGGAAGCCTCACTGCCGAGATCTCTTGAGCTTGGGTAATAGTGAGACAAGGTTTTAGCAGTAAGATGCTAAAGATCAAAGTCAGAGCCATCTGACTGAGTTTACGTGTTGCTCTAAGTCAGGTGGATGTCAGATGCAAATGCCCTCAGCTGAGATCAGGAATGATGTGAAGCTTGGAAACCTGGGAGGAAAACGAGGTGCTCAGAAAAGGGTACACGAGTCACATCATGGTGTCGAATAAGACGGAAGTGGCCCCCAGAATGGGTATCACAACTTGAAGACCAGGAAAGGGGATTCTAGAAAGAGTTAGTGAAGCTGAAAACACAGGCTAGCAGTTGGGAGACCTAAGTTTTATTCCTCATTTGGACAGAAGTGGGCAGAAATGGAATTGGAAAGTCTCTTAACTGATCTGACACATTTCTTCCTCTGTAAAGTGGATTTAAAAAAAAAAAATCTCATTCACTTTCTGGAATTGTGATGCTCTAACCCAGTGTTTTTCCAAATGGGAGCTGTGGTCCTTTAGGAGGTCTGTGAATCCAATTCAGAGGGTCAAGACCGGCATTAGAAAAGATGGAACAGAGTAGAAGAACCCGGGGGGCTGCACACCCTTCCATAAAACTCTTGCTCTAGTTACGCAGCTCTGTGTGCACCGGGTGGGATGATAGATTATGTTTCTCACGACGGAATTGTAGTCAGAAAAGGTTGAAAAACAAAGCTGTCAGAAGCCGGGTGCTGCCAGGAAAGCCCAGGTGTGCCACCTGCCTTGGTCTCCCCCTCTGCATGGGGCAGTCCCATCCCCTTGACTGTGGGTGTCCCAAGAGAGCCAGCTGCCCCCTGGCATGCAGATACAAGTCCGTGCACAACAGTCCCCTGCGTCCTGCCAGCAGTCACTGGATTTATCAAACAGAAACGTAAGCCCCCGTTAAATGTGAATTTCAGATAGACAAGCACTAAATTTTTTTTAAATATATCCCGAATATTGCATGAGACATACTAAAAAATTAGCCATTGTTTATCTGAAATTCGGATTTGACCAGACCTCTCTATTTTAATCTGGCAACAATAGGTGAGTAATAAACAGGGAAGGGAGGGAAAGTTTCAGAAGATTAAGACTTTTAAACGCCTCAAACTACAAAACTTTGTGTTTTAATATGTTCATAAATTAACAGCTGTATTGTATTATGCAAATTTATGTTAAGTTATTCACTCTCTGTCATCACGCTCCAATAAAAATTGTATATATGACATTTAGAAAAAAAATGACATCTTCTGATAAGAGTTTTGCTCTGCGGTTGGGCAGCCGCTCATCACCCTCGGCTCCATCCGAAGGCAGCCGGACGCACGAGCAGGCCCGTTGGTGACTCACTGAATTACTTACGGTCTGTTTAAGATCCTCGAGAACAATCCCGGGAGTGGCCAGCGACTGCCCTCCCTCCATTTTAATGCAGTTCAGGAGAAATGCAGCTGGGCGTGGAGAGACAGCCCAGAGGCCCTGCCTTTCCCGGGAAGTGTGGGGGAAGTGGGCGCCTCCAGCGGAGAAGCCCAGGCCTCGAGCAGGTGGGCGTCGCGGACACCAAGTGGGAGAATGGTTCCCTGTTGGATCTCTGCGCCCTCCTGTTTCTCGGGCTCACACACACAGGGCAGAGAGCTCCCCCTGCGTTTCCCTCTCAGTCCACCCGTTGGCTAATTTAAAATTCAGAGCATTCCTAAGCAGCGCCACCAGCGAGCCTTAGGACGGTGTGGCGATCTCACTGACGGCTGTCATCCTCCTGAAGGTTCCTGGTACACATCCACTGTCTTTGTTTTAGCTTTTGTATATATATATATATATTTTTGAACCAGGGATTGAACTCAGGGAAACTCGGCCACTGAGCCACATCCCCAGCCCTATTTTGTATTTTATTTAGAGACAGGGTCTCACCGAGTTGCTTAGGGCCTCGCTAAGTTGCTGAGGCTGGCTTTAAACTCGGGATCCTCCTGACTCAGCCTCCCAAGTCGCTTGGATTACAGGCGTGCACCACCACGCCGGGCTGTATATATATATATATATATTTTTAAATTGAGTGCTGTTCGTGGGAAGAAATGCCTCCTGGAAGGGAGGGGGAGAATCTTGCTAAGGACACATGACAGCCGCAAACCGGCAGGGAGCAGAGCTTTGGGAAGGACGGAAGGCCAGATGGCCTCAAGGAATCCTTGCAGAGAGCCAGGCCAGGCTTGGAGAACAGGCTGTTGGCAGATGCTCTGGGAGGAGGCAGGTGACTGGGAACCCTCACCTGGAGCAGGAGATAGAGCTGCTGAGGGAACAGTCAGCCCTGGGGGGCCTTCAGGGATCACACCATGGGTGTCCCTTGCAAGTGCAGACCCAGGCTGCTACCAAGGTGGATGGGCAGAGGATGCTGGGTTCCTCGGATACACAGAAAAATGAGCATGGGCCTGGGAGCCGGGAACCACGGCATCACAGTGTGATACGGGCCTCTCCCAGCATCCT